>JAANDG010000116.1:0-313369 GCA_036852015.1 Pelodera strongyloides | reverse complement strand
TTTCATTGATTTCTCCCTTGAGTTCGCTTTTATGTGGCTTTTTACTGGCTGCATATTGTTTTATAAATCTTCTTGCATCTAATAAAAATCGAATAAAAAAGTTGAATTTGAAGTGACTGCCTTCCTTTAATGTAATTACTAATTATTTCTCGTCTTTTTAGGTTCACGATGTGTTGTGACCGAATTGTTACGGGGGATTTCCCGGTTTTTCCTTTGTGCCGAATATCTAATAGAAGAAAAAGGACCCCCGACAGGACCGATTCACGGAGGTGTCCTTCTAAATGACACACAAAGTACCGTAACCTTAGAATCCGAATCTGTATGTACGGTTCATAATACAACACAGCAGGGTCAATCATAGCTTTAATAAATATTTATGGATTCAATTTACCGTGTTCACAACTTGAGAATAGGAAACCGTTTCCCACCCCACACCAGACTACCGTTATGTCTTATAATCTTATATCTTTTTGGCATGACATGATGTTATGTTTATACAAAAATACAACAATCCTTTGAGTATGAAAGACTTTATATCGTTACTTCGTCCGATTCATTTGGGAATTTTTGTTCGTTGAGCACACGGGATTTTTCTGGCGGCGCTGCTTCTGATTCATCACCTAGCTTCGTTGTTGCTTCAGCTTCTGACGAATCTGCTGGTAATGAATCTTGTGTTGCGGAATCTTCTGCTGCTCCCGCTTCATCAACGGTTATGTCGTGTTCTGACTTGTCCTCTGCCTTGGATTCTGTATTTGACGTTGCTGCTTCTAATGTATCATTTACTGCGAGTATTGCTGCAGATAGTTCCGCTAGTGGCCGTACTGTGGTGATACATTTCTCAGATTCCACAGCCTTTGATGTTGCACAGCTAGCCTCTTCCGGCGATTCTGCTGCTTCTGATTTAACATGTTGCGTCGCTTCAATTTCTGCTGGTCTATGATATTCCCAATCAAAAACCTGCTGCTTTACTTCGCTGCCACGGCGGCTGATTATGTATACTTCGCGAAAATCCGATGCGGTGCTGGGAGCTGTAGATGAACTGAAACAAAAAATCAGAAGTTTCAGGTATTATTTTTTATTGACAAAATTTATGACTCACACTCATTAAGCCTAAGCGTAATGTAGTATTAATGCAAATTTCTGTGCGATTACCATCCGTAGCACTGGAAGTCTACTCAACATAACTTTTTTCTCTTGGCTAATTGTATTCTGCCTCTTATGTAAAAATAAATAAGATTTTTTTAAACTTAATGTTAAAATAAATAAATAAAAATGCTCACGTAATTAGGACACTACTCAGCTCACCGTTTATAGATAATGTGCCCTCGGTCGCTTTTATTCGATTTTCGTTTGACTAGCGTTGGTAGAGTTGGGACACTTATTTCTGTTATGATTCCATTTCTGATCGTGTATTTGGCATCTTCCATACGGTCGCCCAAAACGCCGAATGTGTGACGAGCATCGGGTTCCCCGAACCTGGAAGCAGAGGCAGAGTTGGACACAAAAATAAAGGATCAGGCTCAAGAAAAAAAATCAATATGCTGAAAAATACTGGATAGATAAAGAGACCAACAGCACATGAGAAGTGGTAGGCTAGAGAGTGAGAGAGAAAAGCGAGAGGGTTATATAAATGGAGAGATGTGGCAAATGTATTGCGGGCGTCAGGTTCACCAAGCATGGTGGTCGCAGTAGTGTAAAAGTACAGTTAAATACTTTTCATGCTTTACGAATTACATGGATAGGTTTGCATTGTGCAGCCGCACAATCTGAGTATTTTCGATCCACATGACATTCTCGGAGCCTGCCCCTTCAAAAATAAAGAATAAACAGCAAACTACACTTACCTGGGCGCTCGGTAGACGTTACAACATAGTGCACGACCAGCTGTCCGCACGTATTGCGTGATTTTCATTCCGATCTCTGGAAGTTAAGTGAAGTGTACTTTAGTTTTTTTATTTGAGAATATTGCGCACATTTATTGTGCACCAATTCAGGTCAAGAACTCGAGTATATGCATGCGCTCATCTGGCGCACATCTGGCGCACATGTCGCCCACACTGAGCGGCATGGCCGCGCACTCTTGGCGTAATGAGCCCCAACCGTAGCGCAAAGGTTTGTGAGTATTGGGCTTTCCCGAACATGTAATACTCGGGCCTCAGGCAGTCTGGCTTACAGAATAAGTAGAATCAAAGACTGCGCGTGAAAGGCGAGAATGCTAGTGTCTTTGGATTACCGCTCAAATAATAACCCAGTAAGATGAAATACCGGCCGGTTTTTGAAACACATCGAGTAGTCCAGCGTTCTTATGCAGCTTATTCAAATGAACATAAATTGGAATAAAATATCGAGCTATTTTTTTTTTTTTTTTTTTTTTTTAGAAAACAACAATACGGTGTGGAGTACCAATTGACTATGAGATGTTTAAATTCGAGCAAATTAACAAAAATTCAGTTGTCCACGATGAGTTTCAAAAACCGCCCAGTGTTTCACTTTAACCACTGCTTCATCATTCTTGAAAAAAAAATAGAATCAAAAGGGAAATATTATATTATATATAAAAAAACCAACCTGTAAAAATATCGTTTTGTTGTGTTGAGGAGCATTGCTCCGTTGCATTGTACATTTATTATTTATAACGCACACTGAAAGGTTTTTTTATATAATACCATTAAAAACGTCAAAACATCACAAATAGTTTAATATTAGTTAAATGAACAAATTGCCAATTTATACGAGAAGTCTACATGTCTTTTTCGAAACGTAAGATCGCACACAGTATTTAGTTTAGACATATCTCGCTTACAACTAGCAACGATACGGCCATTCGAAATACGTTTCAAATTATCCATAAATAGGCAAAGTTTTCGTCCAACTGGTATTGGATTTTTAAAATTGCATGAAAGCAGCATTGTACCTACTTTGGGAAATTTGCATATGATACGCTTGTAAATTTGGTGCCGGAAGCTTCAGACGGGCACCAAAAATTTGCATGGGATGCATATTAAATGCGCATCATATGCGCAAAAAATGCGCAAATTTCCCAAAGTAAGTACAATACTGCTTTAAAAGAAAAATCTGAAATTAGCAGTGATCGATAAGCCGAGCAAAGAGAAGACAGATTGGATAAAAGGAATTCTGAAAAAGAACGAATTCATGGAGATACTGTCAATAATTGCCGTTGTGCTTTTATTTTAAGTTAGAATTGCATTTTCTCCCTTTATATTTATCTATTTGGTAGTTCTGACAAAACTTGTGCAACATTTTATGTTCGTAATAAATGTTACGTCATGTTATGTTAACTACTAATTGCCCAATCAATAATAACTGATCAGTGCTTAATCAATAACAATGATAACGTCCAAAGAAACATATCAAGAAGAAGGTTGGGATCATGATTTCGATGCAAGAAAATCGTCTAAAAACTGAGCTAAAACTGTTTTTATCACGAGAACGAAGGACCGACTGGCATAGTAGAAATGCCCTTGAATGTTTCGCTCTGCAGGCCTGCAATGTGGGTTAATCGCATAAAAAGAAACAGAGTCGCTTAATGTTACAGGGTCTGGTTTACGGAAAATTATTAAAGCAATATAGCGGCCGATTTTAAAACGTATGCTGGACAACTGCATTCCCATGCATTGTATGCAAATGAGTATTATTGTAATAAAACATGAGCTCGCTTCGAGCTCACTAAACATAAAGACGTAGAAATGCAGGAGTCCATCATAAGTTTCAAAAAGCGGCAGCTATACCGCTCTAAATACCCAAATGCGCAGTGTTTCACAGCGCGTGCCTATACTAACGAGCCGCCAACATATGGGAAGTATAAAAATATCTCAAGCCTGCACTAAAATATAAATATAACACATACTTCGTTTTTCCTTGTTGAAAATAACGGACTCCCACGGTGAAAAGTGAAATATTGGTGGAAAACCGGACTCTTACCTACGTGCGCTCAAAAATAAGAGTTGCAATAATAAATGAAGACTTATTAAAATAAATGACACATCAATCAACTACAAAGAACAACAATGGTCAAAGGAGTAAAGAGCAAAACAAAGTTGGAAAATGCAGAAAAGGAAAATGAACACATAGCATATATATAGTGCACAGCTAGCAAGTAACATTTTTAAAGGGGTACTCTCTTCTCAAAACGTTTCCGGGTTTTCGCTTTTATTGTAGGTAGCATGCTGATGTCGTTGCCAGACTTCGCTGTGCGCCATTAGCGCGCCAGGTACGCGCCGCGCATCAGCAGAGGTTCTTCAGCGTAGCTGTGGTTATGGTTGTCGAGATATGAGATGTAGGGCGCTCCCTTATCATATATTATTATGTTATGTTATTTTTTTTATAGACGAGGATTGTTGATTTATTTATTAAATAACACCACAGGGTGTGCATCACAATGAAATGATGAAGAGAAAGCAGTATAGAACTCGTCGTCTTATCGTTAATAAGCAACCAGGTAATCAGATAAATAAAACAATGGAATATCAAGCGCAATGTATAGGTACAGGTGTCAGGCATATCAGAGTTTTGCAAATATTATTTGCCTCGATCGTATGATATGTGGGCGATATTGTATTGAGTGTCCAGTGAAATGTAGTGAAGCTGCCTTGTTGGAAAATAAAACAAGTTATTTAAATCTAAACATGAACTATACTTATCGCGAGATGCTGGTCAAGACGTTAGAACTATTGACTGTTTGTACTATGTACAAGGTTTTCTTTACTCTCTTTTCTCTCCTTCTCTCTCTCTCTCTCCTTCTCTCTCTCTTCTCTCTCTCTCTCTCTCTCTCTCCTCTCTCTCTCTCTCTCTCTCTCTCTCTCTATCCTTCTTACTTTTTTCACGCTGCCGACCTCATTTGTTTGCAGAGCAGTAGCCACTTTCAGCATAGTCATTGGTAACGCTTGGCGATTAACACCTTTGAAATTCTCGAAAAATCACGCACTTATCGATTTATAATTTTATTGACTTCTTCAGCGAATTCTGTTGCGTGACACTAAAGTCATACAGTAACATTCAGTTTTGGACCAAGAAGTGCGCCTCAGAGTACGGTCCCGCGTCGGAAGTGTACTAGAGAGAAGATAGATGTTGGAGAATTGTAATTCTATCGCATCAAGTTATGCTTGGCGCTGAGAGGCGTGGCCTAGCCGCGACCGCGACTCTCACGGCAGAACGTTGCTTGTTATTGCTATGCAAGTGTCACAAACTAATTTTGTTTTCCATTCAATCGATTTTATATGTTTGCAACTTCGATTGGTTTGCAACTTTATCAAATCACTGTTTATATACAGCCGCACAGATTAGATCCATATGTAGTCTGTACGTACATCAATAAGACATAAAAACCACATATTCAAAACCTTTATTTAAAGTTTGTTCACACTCACATCATATAAAGCAAGAAACGTAAGCTCTATACATATTATGAAACAGCGGCGACATTTTCTCTTATGGTTAATTTTATTTTTTATAATTTTAAAAGAGAAAACGTTCGGCCAAAAAAAGGTAATCCTCATCTATTTTAACAGAAGAGAAACCAACGATTTTGTTGTAAGGAAACCCTCTAATGACGTTCTTAAAGCGGAATGGCACGTGGTTCGTGAAATTATATCAAACCCACGTGTCACACAACTTTAAGAATACCATAAGGAAGCTCACAAATATGCAGATTTTTACAAACGAACCAAAACAAAATTGTGAGTTTCCCTTCCGCTAAAAGAGGGATAAATTTACATTTTTTGCTCAAACCTAGGACTATAACATAAAATAAAAATCTTAAAAAGCTTGTACACAATCGTTAGGACAATTGAGTATCGTGGGATAGGCTTTGTTGTATTATTAAAAAAAAGTCTACTTACAATTAGATTAAAATATACTTGTTTTTTTGTGACTAGGACTAGAGTGGGCAACAGGCAAACCTATGAAATAAAATAAAATCTCTCTACTTAAACCGGTTACGTAAACTGACAGGAAAATGCCTTCAAAACGAGATATTGACATATTCAATAAGAAAAACGGTCGAAAACACTCGGGTGAAAATTAATACAAAAAATTTGGAATCGCGGCAACATCAGGCTATGCACGAATAGAGGGAACGTAGTGAGTCGAGAGGGTGCAGACAGGGAACGTAGTTTGTAGGAGGGTACGGTAGCTGGGTCAACAATTAACTCGTATTGCACGTTTTATGTTTTTAAACACGCTTATTATGTAGTGTTTGGATAAATATTATAAAAACATCGTTATTAGAGGGTCAGGCTCACGATAAAGGGATCAGACTGTATAATATGATACACTTTTACAGTAGTTTTTCTTCTCTTGATAGTGACCCTTTCTTTGGTAACGTTGTTGTTTTTCTTTGAACAAACGAAAAATAAAGAGGGTAACTTGGATACAATCTATTGTTGAATCTGTAGATTGGCAAGTGGAACAATTCCAGATAGCACGTGGCTTCTGCGCGGCTGTACGCGCAGGCAGCGCGCCACACCGTCGCGCTGTTGCAGCACACGAACCTGAAACAGTGTGGTTACACTTCGAAGGAAACAATAAGCCTTGAGCATCCATGTGCACTAATGTTGTCGGGTGTCAAGTGGTATCTAGGGGCGTCACATGGTGTCGAGGAGGTACCCAATGATGTCCAGTCAGTCCAGTGGCTGTTCTATGTGTCTTCACATCAAGTTTTCGAAAAAGGACAAAATATACACAAATGAAGAACTTCCCCATACGTAAACACGACTCGTTTTGCATTTAAGTTCAGAAAAGGAAAGAGTTTGAGTTTGAACGAAAAAACTTGCGCTCAGCTGGCCAGCCGGGTGTGAGTGAATTTGAACAAACAAACATGATGGACGAATAGAGAGGTAGAGAGACAGTGTCAAAGAGAGCATGTGAGAGAGAAGGATAGAAGGAGATAGAGAGGGGGAGGAGAGAAAATAGAGACGGAGAGGATTAAGCCCTTTAAAATTTTAACTCACTTTCTCTCCCTTCAATACGTCCAGCTGTCCTGGTTGGTGCGAGTCACCGAGTACTGTAGCCATCTGCGATTTAGAAAGCGAAACGCACGAAAGTGGCCTGCTCAGCTGGCATCTGAAAGTACGGTGGCTCTATATACGGTATCATTTAGAGTCGAACACTATAAATGAAACTACACTCGCGCACCTCCACCCGCGCACCACGCACGAAATCGGATATCTTTTGTGGATCGCGCAAGAAGTATCACGACATTGCAACACAGCAATGACCGTACTACCAATCAAACATAGGTAACTTAGAGTGTAAGTTTACAACAATACGCACTCTTGTTAAAGGATGCACTTTCATTTTCTTTTACTTTGGTACAGTGAACGAGTGAACCCTTATTACAACAGTAAGGAGTAAGTTACTGTGGACAACGAGCCACAAACCTGCGTGAGGGCAATGGTATCCGTGACCTTCGCAGAGTGTTGGCGCTCAGGCGCGCCGGCACGGAACTCGACTTGGGCACGCGCGAGTCAGCGGCAACCCTTGAAGCACCGCCCCAGACCATGGAACGGGTCTCGCGAGCTGAAGCAATAACAGAGTTAAGGAAACGTGCTTGAGGTTTATCCTCCATTTATCGTTCTGAGATCGGCACCAAAAAAATATACTTAAGAGTGCCAGGGGTGTGCGAAAGGCGTAAAATTGAAGTTGGCGCACTTGAGGCGCCCCTTTCGCACCCGTGAGCCGCGCAACCATGCTTGAGCAGTGCAGTCAGCTACTTCGCCAAGTATAGCACAACGGACGGACACTTTAAATGTAGTCTGATTTCTTACCTTCAGTGGTTGAGAGAAGTTCAAGGCTTTCTACCAGTCTCCAGAGTAGAGATCGGTAAGCAGATGGAGCCTGGAGCAAGAACGCTCCTTCAGAATACATTTTACATAGTACATTCTCTTTGAGTATGACGTAGCACAGCCAACAATCCAGCGAGCAGTCCCTGAAAGTTAGTAGATACGGTGATGTAGATTTATATATTTACTTTAGAAACAATGTAATATGATAGAGTAGCTGTAGCGTTACTGCGTTACTGCCACACAGTGGTTATGTGAAACGTAATGGCAGGCTCTTGTGGCGCAATCGGCAGCGCGTTCGGCTGTTAACCGAAAGGTCGGTGGTTCGAACCCACCCAGGAGCGAATTTTTTTCCGCAATCGAATGATATTTCAATTAAAAAAATACTCGGTTTCCACCAACGTAAGTACCCCAACCGTAACCAATTAAACGCTAAACGTGATCTTGTGGCGCAATCGGCAGCGCGTTCGGCTGTTAACCGAAAGGTCGGTGGTTCGAACCCACCCAGGAGCGAATGTTTTGCTAACTCACCTCAACAATTCTTCGAAAAATATGTTCACTTTGGACGTTTCGTCTTCTCGGGACTGTTCCAGTTGTTGAACAATTGAGTAAACATCCTGAAATGATTGTAATTTTAGATTAGATGTACTTTTTTACCAAAATTTTTTTTAACAGCAAGATATTGGCACGCTGGAGCCCAGGGTCTGGTCTGGTAAGGTAATACTATGTCCCACATACAGTGAAAAAGGCAAGCATTCCGGAAAAATTTTGGCAGCGCTGGAAATGCTAGAAAGTGTATGGGATGTTATTAGGCGCATTTCCGTCTTATTAGGGTTGCCTTTTGATTTTATGTTATTTATGTAATCAATAAACATTATTATTATTATTATTATTATTATTATTATTATTATTATTATTAGTTGAAATGTACCTTCGTGGCAGGTCCAGGCGCCGTCACTTTTGTGATCATTTTCCACGGTGAGATCGACTTCCTGAGTCCGTCTTCAACCATAGCGACGAGTGCGTTTACAAGTTGAGCGGGACCGTCGCCGCGCAGCACCGCCGCGACGCCTCAAAGAGGATAGATGCAAAACACTGACAATAAATATACAGAACATTATTATTTTTACAGGATCAATTCAAAAAATAGTAGCACGTCGCATATTAAAACGGTTCGTATCGTAATCACTACGGTTATATTCAACCAAAACGGTAAGATACAGAATAGCTGGAATATAGGAAACAGTTGCTTTATACTGTAGTGCTCCGGCGCAGGGGATCGTGGATCTTCAGCAAATCAAGAATAAAGTTACTCAAACTTGGCGCCTACCTTCTACTACAGCTTCTACGACAGCTCTCTTCTGGGCGTATATCGGTAGGCCAACGATGGAGAGTTCACGAGAGTGAAGGGTCGGACGGGATTGAGACCTAGAAGGATTGTTATTAAATTAAATGAATTCACCAAATGCACTACCTCAAACACGACAAACTCCTCCAAACGCAAACCTACGTTAACCACAAAGAAGCTCTGTTCGGGCACAGGCTTATTTTGCAGTTGCACGACAAACGTGGCTTATTGTAAGCGCCTATTATCGAGTTCCCGTTTTCGCACCATCCTGGTAGTTATTTGATACAACTTGAGTGATCCTGCACTGCATTGACATCGACATCTCAGTTTTTTTCGGACAGTACATTATTGCCGAAACGCGAGCATTGTTTGAAAACCTGCATAAAGTATCCCATAAGGATCAAGGTAAAATAAAATAAATACAGTACCTCTTGGGTCTCGGCGCGAATTCAATTGCTCGGTCGACAATTTCCGACGCGGAGCAGTCGCAGAGCACGTGTCGACTGGTGGCATTCTGAGCCCAATGAGGGGGATGGAGACGTCGACGGACGCGGTAACACGTACGACAGGGTTCGGAGGGGCGACGCTTGCCTGAATATGCAAATAAATGGCTGGAGGAATGGAGTGCGGCACAAGTGCACCACAGGCGCGCAAGTATGAGGAGCTAATGGCGCAAGTACGGCTCACCATAAAAAAAGGAGAAATAAGGTACTTGGCCCACGCGCCCTAGTGGCAAGTTTCATTAGTGGGATGCCAGGCCTGTTAGTACCAGTCGAACTAACCTTCTATACAATTCGATGTCGTCTGTTGTGACGAGCCCAGCAATTCACTGTTATTCTTGAAGAAGGAGCACGCTTCGGCGACATGTCTAAAAAAATCAGAATATAAATACGAGCAGCACCTAGATATATGTAAACTGTAAACGTCGAGTATCCGGCATTGTCCTGTAGCTTGGGACCTGTGGTCAACCAAAATTAGAGCCCCTTCTTTCAAGTGTACGTAAAAACTGACAGGCTGACTTTCCAAAATAGAAACTTCAGCTATCTCTCTCTCTCTCTATTCTCCCTCTCTCTATTCTCTCTACTCTGTCTCCCTCTTCTTTTCCCTCTCCCCCCTCTTTCATAAGATCAGTAACACGTGGTCCCTTAAAATCCCCCTAATAATGTCTAGATTCACTAGAGGCACGGAAAGGGGACAACTGTTATCCTGAGTGAAAGATCCTCGTAAACTTTAAACCACCACTTGGCCACAAGATCTGACCAACCAACAACAAAAATATATCGCTCCCTCTGAGAGAGAGAGAGGGAGAGAGAGAGGGCGTGAGAGAAAGAAGGGAGGGAGATAGAGAGAGAGCGAAAGAGAGAGTGAGAGAGACAAGAGAGGCAGTCCGTAAATTTACGTGAAAAATTTGTACCTGGGACCCCAACTGACATACTACATATATATTTCCGATTTCTATATATAATTTATATACCGGTTTATCCCCTCATCAGTGGCCGTGGACTTCACTGTTTTCGACAGTTAGTGTACAGATTATCTCGGCCAGTTTATAATTTGCACCCTTGAATAAATAAATCCCTAGCGATTCCCAGGATACCTGAATACCGTACGATAAACTACGGTGACAGGAAAGGGGCGGAGCGATGACGCCATGAGGTTTTCTCATCTTATTCCCGAATATTCTAAGCGCCTACTTGTTTGCTGAAGTGAACGACCCTCATCGGAGGAATATGTTTGGAAGTGAATGACAGTGAGAGAGAGAGAGAGTGACTGATAGACGAAGAGAGAGAGAGAGGGAGACAGAGAAGATGACGAAAGACGAGACCTAGAGAAGGCCCTATAAGGCCCATAGCCATGGACCTATAAGAAGTAAAAGGACCGGAATCGATCATTCGACCTTTCGAAAGAAGAGGAGAGAGAGAGAAGACGGAGAGAGAGAGAGAGACAGAGAGAGTGAAAGAGAAGTACGGCTTCTTAGGGAATAACCTGGGGGAATTGGGAAACAATCCCTTCTTTTGGAAAAGACCAATATCGGAGATTTAAAAGACAAATGATGGCATCGTAGAAAGCGCAACAGGAAGCGATACGAAGAATGAAGTCAGTAAAGTACACAACTAAAAATAAACAACGATAATAATAAAATGAACCTATGGATGCAAAAACAGTATAGATAAGCATAAGAAGCTGAAGAGGAGAGGGAGAGAAACAAGGAGAGAGACAGCGAGAGAAACAAAAAACAAGAGCGAGAAATAGAGGGACACACAGAGAGCGAGATAAAGAGAGAGCGAGATAAAGAGAGAGAGAGAGAGAGAGAGAGAGAGAAGAGAGAGAGAGAAGAGAGAGAGAGAGACATTTTCGTAACGCTCACCGTGGTAGAAGTACCGATAACGATGACCAATCTTCTATATGTATCGGCCCAGAGCACCCGATTCCAGAATCTGGTGAATCGTCCTGAAAAAAGGTACTATATTTAAAATTTAAAGCGGTATGCAATGTGGTTTTGAAACATTCTCGATAACTGCATTTCTATATATTATATGCAAATCCTGTTCTACTCTGCGATGGAAATTCTCAAAAGGGCTCGGGAACAAACAGGACATTTGTTGGTGTCAATTGCTGCGCACCCATTGCGCGGGGATGCCGCAGCGCACGAGCCGACATACTATCTACTCGTATAAAAGAGCAAGATAAATCGTGTCCCTCGCTTTTGCGCTCTGCCCGTTACTCAACTAATAAAGTTGGCAGGATCGGACGTTACTGAATGCCCCGTATTGGTGACCAAATTCATTGATAAATACTTATACCAGGCAAATTCGATCGATAAAGGATCAAATAGATAATTATAAGTTAAGAGTAATTTCAGAAATATATAAAAACAAACATCTCTTACCTGTAACAATGGTGGTAACAAGTCGAGATCGTTGGTGTTCGATAGCTGCGGTAGGCCTTCTCCGCGTATCCTTAGCATCACGTCGGACAAGGAGAGAGAAGACTCGCATAGAGCAGGCATCTAAAGAAAATAAATAATATTTTTATTAATAACTTTTCAAATTTTTTGTGACCTTTATTGGTATACGTATATCGTGCATATCCCTAATAGCAAAGTTGTTCTCTCTCTCTCGTATTTTTATAGTAAACTTTGTATCATATGTATCATTTGGTTTTAGATCGCAAACCCCAACGTACGTACGTACGTCTCCTAGCTTTACGTCAATGGTTCTTTACTATGAGATAGAACATGGCGAGCATAAGATGTCGCGCTCATTTTTATCTTTTCACGCGGTGTTACCACAGTCTCCGTCAGGTTCCCGCTGGGCCCCACACGAGTTTCATCCCCGAGTCCCCCCGCATACCGATTGGCAATTTTTTTCGGGGCACCCTATCACATACCGATTCCCTCGTGGACGAGCAATACGTTTCGTAATCGCTCGAATACATTTCTGGCATTCCAATTACAGCGCCCCCTTAATTTGGTGTGACACACTTTTTTGCTTTCGACGAGCGAATTGTCAAAGACAGCTGTGTAATTCAGCGCAGATTCCGGCCCATTTTATGAGACAAATAGGGGAGTGGGCGTGGTCGACATTGATGGGTCAGGGATTGATTAGAATACAGTAGTAATGATTTTGACACGAAGGAAGGATCGATATCAGTTAGGAGGTCAGCGAATGGTCACGGCTAATCAATGCGCTCTGCTTGATTTACCACGAGCGAGAACGAAAGCAACTGAGCGAAAAGGGAGAGAGAGACAGCGAGAGAGAGACAGCGAGAGAGAGAGACAGCGAGAGAGAGAGAGAGAGCGATAGAGAGAGAGAGAGAGAGGAGGACTGAAATCGCTGATTTATCGCTGGAACATAGAATTTTGGGAGAAAATGCGCTCGCTTCAAAACCAGCTAGCGATTTGGGAGGCGATAAGTTGATGATAGTCTGATAATGCGAAAATGATAGGAATGTTTGGAATGATAGAGTCAGAAAAGGCATAAATGGGCATCAGAGAGTGGAGAGAGAAAGGAGAGAGAGCGAGCGAGAGCTTGAAAAGGAGCGTGAGAGAAAAAGAGAGAGAGCGAGAGAGCGAGAGAGAGAGAACCGCTGCAAGTGTGAAGATGAAATATTAGGATGACAGTCTACATTGATGACTATGTGAATCGGAAGTGACACTGTATGACAGAAATACAGGCAGAGAACGAAGATTATTATGGAGAAAGGGTAGAACTAGACAAGGAGAGTGGATGTATTTTAGAATTGTGATTAACGTGTAATTGCACGACTTGGTATCATTAGTCACCGGGTCTATGATTTGTTGATGATTAATTACTTTGCATAATTATGGCAGACAGAGAGGGAGAGTGAGAGAAAATAGAGAGGGGGAATAAATTTATTTATATAAAAAGTGATATTGCGTACAATGATGTAATCAAATGACAATGCAGTTTATTTTTGCTTGAATGCTTTCTTTGTGTATAAAACACTGTTGCGAAGCGGACAGGTTTTTTTTTTAGAAAAAGGGTCAACGCTAACAGGTTGGAGGAAAATTTGTGATAAGGTCGGATACTCACACATACACGCGATAATTGTAATTTGAAACCCAACTGATACAAAGATTAAATAATTCTGGTAAAGTGTGGGACGTGGGTGATATAAAAGAACTTTCACGCCAAGTTAGCATCCACGTTTACAATTCGGAAAACTGAGTAAAAAAAATGTCTCACCTTGTGTGGAAGCTGCAAAAATTGCAACTCCGGTGCCTTTCCCGTTCCTTCAGCATGCAAATCAGCAAAAGTTCGCTTGGGCTTCCCCGCCGACCTAGGCCGAGCACTTCGCCAGCGATCCGCTCGCTCCAGCGCCACTTCATTCTCGTTGACGTCGACGTACCGCGATGCATCGTCGCCGGCAACCTCCTTCTTAAGCTGGGCAAAGTTGGCGAGCAGGCTCGCAGGCCTAGGTGGATCAGTGCTGCGCTCATCCCCGCTCCGGCCAACATCTGGCGCCGACGCGGTCTTCTCGTCCAGCGGTTCGGTAGAGTGAATGCGTCCCCACGTGGTGAAGTGGTTACTGGCCCACTGTCCGCTATCAGCCACGGTCAGCTTGTAGTCCTCCTTGTTGTAGACGCATCTAGCACGAAGTTGTTCAGAGTCCAGGCTATCTGTGCTCAACGTCTGATCCAGTACTGATCCGAATAAACTGTCACCGGCGCCGAAATCTAGCTGCGCTACCCGGTCGTCCATGTCGGCGGGCCAGTCGTCGGCCTCCGGTAAAATCTTCAGTTCGCATAGTTCCACCATAATTTTGGTAGACTATAAACTACAAAAAAATAATGAGTCGAGTCGCTTGGGAAAAATATGGGTGCGGCTATCCCACGCAGTGCGCGCGGGGCTAGCGCTAGAAAAAAGTCGCTGGGCGTAAATTTAGGGCTACGGTTGAGACCGTAACACTAGCAATAGAAGCAAATATAGAGGGTATCGATTATACAGTATAGTTTAAAATGGCGGGAATTTTAAAAAGTTTAGAAGCTGGCGGAAATGAGGACTCGAGGGCTCGGTTCGTTGTATTGGAGACGGAGAGAGAGGGCGCCCGCGAATCGATGTGTGTCTGTGTGTCTAGCAGCATGAGAGTACCCCAGTCAGGGTGGGCGTCTCTGGCGCTCTAGCATCCATCAGCTGTTGAGGAATTAGAGAACGCACACAGACTGCGGGGGAATGTGTGACGTCACAGGTTGATGCTAATTAGGTGAATAATTAGCATACATGAAAAAAAACGAAAAAAAAAGTGCAATATATCAATTACTTCGCATACAGTAAGCACAATATGTGATACGGAATTAGACGACTAATTGAATTTCATGCAAAAATACTGGATTGGCTCGGATAACCGGCTACACGTTCACTTAGATAATTGGGAGATGTCGTATGCAAATTTGTCTCCGCCTCTTCAAAAAGCGTACTATTTCGGGTGATATCGAGCAGAATGCTATTGTCTTTAATGTAAACCGCACATATGAAGTCTTTTATTTTATAAAACGAGTTCCCTATCAGATTATTTATTGAATCGTGTAGGGTCTTAAAGGGTCAGGCCCATTAAGAAAAGTCTCGTTGAATATCCTTGTGCGGAGAAGAAGAGGTTTCCAGAAATCTACTTCAACATTCTGAACCTTTGGCAGAACACGTCATGCGCAAACTTTGAAACACTGTATGGTCCGCCACCCTTGAATAATAAAGGTACACGATCTTGAAACGTAACAAAATATTTATTAAACAATCTGCATTCCGTAATGGGGTTTGCAAGTATCCCAAAAATTCGGTGTGGATCTGTCAATACTACCGTATTTCTGCACTAAAACTGCATATATAATACGAAAAATAAAAAAATATTCTCGTGTAGTTCCAAGACACGGTAAATTTCCAGCATATTGCAAACCCCATTTCAGGTAAAACTTGTGTGTGACTGTGGTAAGAAAACTGTCGTGCAGGTGTAGGCTCTAGGCTCTAGGCTCTACTATGTAATCGAATGCTACTTTTACACTAACATTTATGAAACCTTTCTTTTCCGGGTAAAAAAAATGCACCAAAACCTTTTCCCGTGGACCCGACCCTTTAATTTAATCTTCATAGTGGTGGTTCGTTGTTCCTCATTGTTTGCATTGCATATCGCTTCGGTAAGCGCGTTGCGCGCATTTTTCGCGTAAATAGAATAGAGATCTTTCTAAACCGCGCCCGCTCTAAAAAGTGAAACTTTTGAGATGTGACGAATGCATTTTCCTAGATAATTGTGTAATATAATTAGTAAGCAATTGCAATGACGAATGGTAAATGGACTCGGTATGCATTGTTAAGCTTTATGTTTTCACAAACAGTATTAGTACTACCACTGAACGGATTTAATTATTAAGCGCTCCTAATCCCGTTCTAATTACTGTAGTGGTATGCTAATCTAGTTACTAGATGTATCCTGGTTCGGGTTAATGAACTGAAATATGCAATTAACTATTTTCATCCAACTTCTGTACTTCTATTTTCAGTAAATATCTTATCATTAGAGGAGTAAATTTAAATTTGGCGCCATTTTTATACGACCCTGAAGGTATTTTTCTACAAAAGCCCGTGCGGAATAGAATTCACCAGGGCCCCAGGAGCAGGGCCCACCGTCAAGCTCGTTGGAAGGAAACTGTTGCAAAAATTGCAAAAAAAATCTTATTAGACTCAAATCAAACTGATGCAAAATGAAAACGCTGATGTTACGTAACCTTGCAAACAATAAGCAATAATACAATACAACACAAAGTATAAGAAAACAATTTATCACAATAGCTTTGAGCTTTAATTAAATATTAATTTAAAAAAGAACGCCTCGAACTGAAACTTATCGCAAGTGTCAAAACCTATTCGTTTCTTTGCAAAATAAATTAATACATATATAAATATAAATAAATGTATCCATAAACAAACACATTAATAAACAACATATATTAAAGCGAAATACCCGCCGGTTTTTGAAACGCATCGTGGACAACTGCATTCTTATGTATTTATGCGAAGTGGGATCGAATTGGGGTCTAAATCATGTTCATTTGCATATGACGCATAAGAATGCTGATGTACTCTATGCGTTTCAAAAACCGGCCGGTATTTCGCTTTAATGATCTTTATTGGTTGCGCTAAATTATTTCCTGTAAACATCACGTCTACGTTTCAAGAACATGATAAAGGTATAACGGATACAGTGCTGCGTTTTCTGAAATGCATGTATAGTAATGTACGACACGATGTTTTAAAGCGAAATGCTAGCCTCTTTGGAAAATTTGCATATGGTAAGCAAATCCTATGTATCCTATGCTAATTTTGCACTTTTGCCGTGGACGATCGTACAAAATCAGCATAGGATACATAGGATTTGCTTATCATATGCAAATTTTCCAAAGGGGCCAGCAGTTCGCTTTAAACTACACCATATGATTATGTGGCAAACGTGAGGTTGCAAACCAGTGGAAAACACTTCGTTCATCACGAATGAAACCAAGTAACTTTGTACCTTTGAAATAAACCGTATTCAAAATATATCAACAAATTATGACCCCACCAAAGCATGCACACTATTTCAGTTAAGTGTTTTAATTAGGTGGCACTTCCGGTATCGCAATAATTACGGTAGTTCAATGCTAATCCAATTGCTCGGCGTTTGCTGCTCCTGACTAATGAACTGAAACCTACAAATAACCATTTTTATTCAACATTACTCGCTTTTCTTTGGGATAATTGTCTTATCATTGGAGGAGTAAATTTAAATTTGGCGCTGTTTTCATACGGCCCTCAAAGTATTTTCCTACAAAAGCCCGTGCAGAATAGAATGGATATGGGCCGCATGGCCAGGGCCAGAGGCGCCCGCCTTTTCTTGATAACAACGACAGTGCATATGAAAAAAGTACTCTTTTATGCAGTGAAATAATATAAAACTTGTTTGCTGCTTGTTTTCTGGACGGGCTTCCATATTGAGTATGCAACGGAATAAGAACAATATAGCAGGAAAACGGAATAATTGCCCAGAGGCTCAGAAAAACCGTCGGTAGCCGGTCACAAATGGTTTTCACCGAAAACACCATTTGTTCACCGACCATTTTCTGACCATATGGTGACCTGTGGACGACAGTTTTCGATGAAACTTGGTCACGACATGGTCCTCAAGTGGTCGCAAAATGGTTTGACCGCGAAAAAAACGGGTACCGTGACCAAATGGGCTCCTCCATTTCATATATGATACTACTATTTTGGTGCGCGCAATGTGCAGCAAGTCGCAGGAAAACATAAAGCGATACGTTTCAGGTCGAGAATATCTCACACAGAGCGTCACACTGCTCACTAAACGCGCTCGTTCATTGACGCTTCCGTCCCATAATTTGTCAGCTGGAACTCTACTTATGTGCCACAATCACATGCCATATTCACCATTCCGATTCCCTCTGGGAAATATTCCCTGGGGACGGAAAACAGTGTTCTAACGTGAGAAACGCCGAGAAAAGACGGGAATTCACCATGGTGAATTGCAATTGAGTGGTGAATATG
This sequence comes from Pelodera strongyloides, assembly GCA_036852015.1. Lineage (NCBI taxonomy): Eukaryota > Metazoa > Nematoda > Chromadorea > Rhabditida > Rhabditidae > Pelodera > Pelodera strongyloides. Next base: position 295,169 of record JAANDG010000116.1, on the reverse strand, counting down.
TCCTCAGGAGACCACTGCGGAACAAGTCGTAAGCTTCCAACACTTGAATAAAGGTTCATGCTCCTGAATTGTGATTTATTTATTATGGACCCAAATAAAGCTTCCCAATTCGGAACAAATGATGTCAAATTAGGGGGGGGGAGGTGGTTGAGTTTCTATATATAGCAATACGAATAAACCAACCAGGGTATCTATTCCCTTTAAACGTTTAGGATGAGTCCGCCTCCGTTAGCTAGAGAATGCCAAACAATAAGCCTTCTCCGGAAAAGTAGTTGATGTTCCGAAAAATCTAAAATGTTCCTAGTTCGGCAATTCCCCGGGACGGGCAGAAAAATCTCGTATAGATGTTACGGCCGGGGTTTTTAGAAACCAACATCTTAGTTGAGAGCAATTAGAAGTTAGGCGTACAAAGTATAAACTACAAACGGGGTGCCGCATGCACACGAAAACTAACATCTGTCTGCATTGCCTAAACCGTGTGTATCACAGCTATGCGCGTATATGGGTAATGCAGCTGGGCCTGAACTTCGTAAGTTAACCTTCGTATTCGTTTTAGCACTATTTTTGAATAAATTTGCAAATTTTCTCCTTTTCTCGACACTTTTTTTTGGCTAAAAATGATTTTTGAATTTCAATCAAATTCTATAGTTTATTGGTTTGCGTTTGGATTTGATTTTTTACTGTAGGTTTGTTCAATATCTTTACTGTGTTACAAATATGGCAGTTTTTGGTTTCTTATGTTGGACCTTATTTGGTGTGTGTGATATGTAAATTTATGTACTATACCATAGGCACACTACGATAGCTAATTTACATATCTCATCAGCTCATAACTCTAGGGCAATATGTCATGCTGGTTTAATAATTCAGTCAGAGTTGATACATACTGTATTCCCATATCCTTATGAATTTCAGTATTTTTATTTATTTATTTATTATTATTTATTTCGTAGCTCCCATCAAGCTTACATGTCAATCAGAGCTATGTATTTCTAGAACATTATATCACTTCTGTGCTCTTCTATTATATGATGAGACGCATCATTTTCCTTCCACACCTAGTAATTTGTTCTGCTTTTATATCCTTTCCCATCCCCTATTTTATTTTCATCCCTCTTTTATTTTTGTTTTATGTTATTTCACAATTCGCTGCGCTTTTCACTTTTTTTAAAGGGATATGGTCCTGTTTGGTAAGTCCGGGTGATTCTAAATTCTAACTGAGATACCGTACTTTTATTACTTGTTAAATTATTTATTTCCACTTCGGCTCTTGTACAACTATACAAATTTATGAATGCCATCTTGCTTTAGGCTTAGGCTTCCCCCAAGCCTAAGCCCAAGCGTTTTCCATAAATTAAAAAATCAAAGGTCTGAATGACTCACTCGAATTCTAAAAACATTCTCTTTACGTAACTAAAAGTTAGGGAACTAGGTGTAAGATTTGGGTTCGAACTCAACTTTGTAGTCCGCCTTTACACGTGATACTGAGGCTACAATTTTCCGAATTTTTATGAATTTAAATAGAACTTTTTGGTGTGTACGCTGGTACGCATTAGGGATTATGAGTAGTAGGTTAGCCTAAACCTAGACTTAGGCCTAAACTTACTGTAGAGCGTATTTCCGCGCGGCTTGAGTACTTATGGCCGCGCTCCATGTCTCCAGACACGGAGCGCATATTTCCGCGGCTCAACTCTAATTTCCCTTCTTTTGGTAGTTTTTTTTGATCTGCGCTTTATAACCGCTTCTTTAGTTTTGATCTTTCTGCTAATATACATAATTCTTCCCTGAAGATTTTTCTTATTTTTCGTTCTTCCTAGAGAATTATATCCAAAAAGGCCAGTAACGCAGGTCGTCTAGGGAGACGAAAACTTGAAGCAAAAATATAGTGAGAAATGGATCAGAAATAAAACTACAAGTTGTCGTACACTACTAAACTATATACAAATTGCGACTCCTATTTTCCCTTGAAGCGATATAACGGCTGGTTTTTGAAGCATTTTCTCGAGAACTGCGTTCCCATATGTTTTATGCAAATAATTACTTATTGAAATGGAAAGTCGCACGGTAATTTTCTTTCATACCTTTCAAAACCCGGTTGTTATAATTTTTAATGTTTCTATCCTACGTAGCTATGTTGATTTTTTTTTCATGTGAGAAAACTTTTTCCCCAGCACGCAATTATGGCTGCATTATGCGCTGCGGTTTGCACGGCCCTTCCTTAGTCCTATAGTTTCCTTATATAAAAACTCCGGAATAACTTTCCTTATGTGGGCCTGAATCTTTAATTACTTTTGTTTAACAGTGGAATATTTCGTCACTCTTCCTTCAAGAAAACTAAAGAAATTAACTACCAATAAATTAAACGATAATTGTTAAACTTCAGTTTTCGGCTATTTTCGGGCATGTGTTTTAGTTATAAATTACAAACGTTATTAAAATAAAAATCAGCTTCGAAATTATGGCCAGGTTGTACAATTCCGGCTAAGCTAAACTCCATTTACTCCAGAATTAAAGCGGTATAACAGTCAGTTGAGTTTAAACACATGATGTTTCATGACGTGTATTGTAAGTGAACACGCCGTCTTGACAAGGAACTTCAGGATCATTCACATAATATGCAAATTTGTCTGCCTTCTGTGCATTTGCAGAATGTATAATTTGCATATAATACATGACCCTCTGCATACGGATCAAAACCACGTGGCATTCCTCTTTGGAAAAGAACCACTGGATTCGGATTGGTAACTGTCTGGTAATGCCTCTGAAAATTCTCCCACTACGTAACTTTTTCCATAGTTTGATCAATAAAAGTACTTCTAATCTTTTTGAGAACGTGTACAACGCTTGAACACTTCGGGTACTAAGACGATATATACTAACTCTTTTTTTTACATCTTCTCTATCTATATTCTCTTTCCGCCTCTAGCTTCCTTTTCACTTCCCCTTCTCCATTCTCTCTCTCTCTCTCTCTCTCTCTCTTCATTCTCTCTATCTGCTCTAATCAATTACATTAATTCTCAATCTTCTTTATTTTCTTTTTGTTGCAGGTCAATTTCTAACAATGGACGAAGACCTCAACTACGATTCCGATGTTACGGTGGCATATTATATGGACACTGATTGGTGAGAAGATCAGAACTAACTACTGTCCAGAATTGTGAGCCGCACAAATTTCGGAGCTGCCCCATTTTTCTAGAGAATCCACTCACTAGTTAGCGTGCCGCCGTCGTGCCAGGAGTGCGCCATATGTGGGCAGGCTTTCATGAGGAAATACGCTGAATTTGACGACCGAGTACATTGTGAACCCACTATTAAATTGTGAACCCACTATTAATGGAGGGCTACTAAATCGCACCTCCTTCTATGCGCCGCACATAACCCGCACATTATAGGGACCAAGGAAGCGCTGCTGAAGAAGCTGATCTCACCGAGCTGAATCTCGACTGGGAGGAGGCGCCCGCGTTTGATAGCATTGTATGTTTCAATTTCAATTTTTTTTTCAAAATTTGTTTTACGCTTCAAGAGCGTGCTCCTTTATTCAAGGGTGAAAGTACAGATTCAATGTTTGCTTATGACATGTTCCGCAGAGGTCCTGAGTAGTAGGCGACGAGTTCCAGATGACAAATTGCTCGACGTCTTCGGGCTAGGGCCAGGAGGGATCGCCCATGGTTCCCTCGCCTCGCAATTTATTTATTTCATATTTTGCAAAAAAAACTGACTGTATGTAAAGACACTCTTGTTCTCACAGAAAGGAAACGTAGACTTACAATTTGGTTTAGACCTCATGCTGCATAATACATCGTGACTTCGTGCTATTAGACGGTGATCTAAAAACCTAAAGACAGTCATTTTTGAAACTGATGGACGTATTCCCATATGTTACATGTAAATGAAAGTAATTGTTAAAAAAGATCGTATCGCAAGTATCGCGTACTAAATGGGAATTCAGCGTCCAGCATATATTTCAGAAACCGGGTGTTATGACGCTTTAAAGTTTATTTTCTCCAGGGTGACCAGCTGGAAATGACTATCCGTGATGAGGAGGCGTCGACAAGTGAGGAAGAAGTGGTCATTACACAGGTAAGGAGTGGTAGATTAACCAAGTTATAAGATAATTGCAACCCTTGCAAATAGTTGTTTAAAGCGAGATACCGGCCGGTTTTTGAAACTCATCCTGGACAACTCAACTCTTACGTATTTATGCTACGTCACTGTACTTTAGCTCGATTTTTTATCCTAATTTATGTGCATTTGCTATTTGCATAAGCTGCATTAGAATACTGGTGTACTGGATGCGTTTCAAAAAGCGGCCGGTATTTCGCTTTAACGGAGGAGGCTACACCATCATCATTCGATTAAAGGAACGGAATAGAAATATAACACGTAATTCTCGTGAGTTTCATCCTTGAACGGGAACAACTGGTGTAACGCCTCATATGATTAGTCTCTCATTTAAATTAATTTCCTGCAAAGAGTACCTGCGCGTAGAAACGAAAAGCTACCTTTTTCGAGTTCTTGTACTTTTGCGGTTTTGTCTACCTTTTGTCTACCTCACGGGTCTGCTTCTGAATGGTACATTGTATACCTTTTCTTTGCAGGGTTCGGTGTTCAACTCTGTTGCTACAGTACCTGCCCCAGTGCCTGAAGAGCCACAGTACGCCGAGATTGTCAAATGGCGTAAGAGGTCTCACAACGATGTCATTCCTGGACATGACTTACTGCAAATACCGGTGCAACCCCCGGCTTCTTATCAGGATTGCTTTACTTGTGAACCTTCAATCTACAATACTCTACAACAGAAACCCCACTTCTACCCTTGCGACATGGCGAGTCTTCCTGTTGAGCTTTCCGCGTATGCTAATTTGTGTCTCAGCTCGACTGTGTATCCTCAACCTTCACAGTCTCTCGTCTACCCTAGCGGTAGTTTAGTGCCAATACCATTTCCATACCAATTACATCCCAGTCATACCTTTCCAGTATTTACTTCGAGACTATCCATGCCATCTAGTTATCCAAACCCGGCCTCCTTGTACCATAGTACCTTGGGAGCGTCTGAGATACCTACGCAGTTACCGTACCCTTATGGTGCCGCTCAGGCAGCCAACGGTAACCCTCAGTTTATTAGAAATCAGCCACAAACAAACCCATTCCTCCACTACGGGTCCATTCATGTATAGGTGCGAATTTATGTTGAATATTTTTGGGTAATAATCTTAATAATTTCTTTATTAGACTATATGAGTTTAATATTCTTATGAAGCCAGTTCTTTGCCGTTGTTGCAAGTTTTGAAGACTTGTGAAATATTATTGGTATGCTTTGTGTTGTATTCTTGAGATTTCCTCCATTGTTTTATATTTACCTCAATAATATTTTGCCGTTAACATACATATATTTATGCCATGCATTTCGCTTTGCAATGTCAGGGTTTGATCTTTTAACCCAGTAGCAGTAGCTACACAATTTCAAGGATTTCAGTATCGGAGCAAAAATGTTCAGTTCATTCTGTAAGCTCCACAATGCAGTGAGGGAAGCTGGCGTGCATGCGGCGTGGTTTCGGCACACTCGTACATTAAACTTGCGAGCCGCGCCAATACTGCGCACCACTTTTCGCGCGCTCTTGTGCGCCGTAACCACGTCGCTGGCAAGCCGCTTAGCAATGTTTAGTCCCGGTTTTATAAAACAAACATGAGATTGGGGAATTTTCCGCTTTCTTCATCATTTTGATCGTTCTCAAGTGGCAAATAAATGAGTTTCACAGTGTTTTGTGTTTATTTTCTGAATCATGATATGCAGTTTTTTTCAAAGCGTGTGATTATTTGATTGCGTGCGGTTTAATAAAGCTGCAGGCAGAATGAGTATTCATTACAAGGGTTTTCAGTACAAGGCTTAGGGCGCGTTTAAGATGGCCGAAAGAAAGAAAAAAATGCGTTTTCGGCCGTTCAGGTTGGCCGAAAAGAAAATTTTTAATACTAAGGGAAAATGAAAAAATACGGTAATTTTTTTCGGGTTTTGTCTGCGTCTCTTGTTTTTGCATTGTCTTTCAAAAGTTTTCCTTTCGGCCAACCTGAACGGCCGAAAACCTATTTTTTTCTTTCTTTCGGCCATCTTAAACGCGCCCTTATCTATTAAATTTCGTATGCTAAAATTCGAGTGCCTAGCTTCGATCGAGTCCTTATGAGTTAACCATTCTCAGGGGTGAGGTACCCGGGGTTCCCGATCCCGAGTTCACACTCCCATACGATGAGGAGCAACAGGTTGCCTACGAAATCATGGCGTTGTTACGTTGAAGCACTTCTATAGATCTATAGTAAATGGCTTGATCCCATTACTGTTCTTCGGACCCGATGTCTATATTAGTCATTTTATCGTTCTGAAGTTTTATGAGTCCATCGGGGCAGATAAATCCTTGGACTTTGTCTGGGCCTATGCATGTTTGAAAACCTTTTCATGCTCGTGCTAATATTAGTACACATAACAACACTCAACAGTACCGCCAGTACCAGACGTGTCGAAAACCTTTGGTATAAAGAGATTAGTAAATATATACTATTAATACTGGCGGTCACCCGCCGCCAGTATGTATTTATAACAATAAAATGCGTACGGTATATTGTGAAATTCGTATAAGCCACCACCGTTTACTTCTGGTGCACTCAACAATAAAGACAAGCAACATATGTTACCCTACGGGCGGAGATCCTGTTTACAAACTAATTAACAAACATCCTGATCCTAAATAACAACTATTACGAAACAATATTAATTACTGTTTGCATCTGCCGAAGCAGGATCTCCTACACTTACAGCTGCAACTGCAGAAACCTCAATCACGCAATCCTTCACAAATAATAAAGACAAAATGCTTTACAATACAATTTACTGTACATGTAAGTGATACGAGAAGTAAATACTGCTCATCAACGATTTAATTTATTCATTTTACATAACACTAATATTAGTATATCTTCACGGAGTTATATAAGTCCCTTCGGACATGTAAATCCTAGGCTCGTCATTGCCTGCTGAAAACCTTCTTGCACGTATTCAGCGTTCCGTCGCTCTCATAAAAAGTCGCGTGTGTTATGTGTGAGTGTTTTCTACTCCACACTCTCCTTTGTATGCATGTATATCCAATTAGGGGCCTCTGTAGGGGCCCTAAGGGCCACAGGCGGGCACCCATCGATTGTCCACCCCGTCTTGTTGGGGCCCTTGTTGGGACCCTTGTGGGCCTTCATTCTTTGTGATGCGGTCGTGCAAGACCGTCGTCCTATTCGCACTATGCTGTTTGATCGCCGCGACGAACGCAGGGCTTTTTAGAGAAATACCGGAACGTGCGCAACAACAGGTAATCGAAATGTTTAACGTTTTAAGAGAAACATCATGAAAGGGTGATTCTGAAGCTTACTACGAAAGGGTCACGGAGGTTAGAATGTTAAACGAGCGGTTTGGGGTTTAGGCTCCAATCCCGCTAAGTCCTTAGACGAGGAAACCCACGGAATACCTGAACCTAGCGGGATTCGAACCCGTAACCTCTCGTTCGTCAGTCTGACTACTTGCCGATTGCGCCACATGCTGTCTATATTGGTCGTGATTACAAAATATTACGCTATTGTCTCCAGGATGTGCTAGCCCTTCCCGAAGGTGAGGTCCCAGAGGTTCCCGCTCCTGATTTCCCTTTCCCGTACGGGCCGTACGATGAGGAGCAGCAGGTAGCCGATGACGTCATCCTCCCGGATATGCAGGAGGAAGCCCCTGAACAGCCGGAGGAGGAGGTGCGTTTCAGACATATGAACAGTTTGAGCAAAAAACATTTGACCTCTGAAGTTTGAACTTTGACCTTTTAACCTTTGTAGAGCATTGTGTCGGAATCGCTTCAAAATAGTTAGAGTTCTCCAGAAATGCGCAAGGAAAATGTTCAGTTTTTATTACACAGAACATGATGATACCGTATTGTCATCATAATTCGTATTGCCAATTTGCCGTTCTTAATAATAACTTATTAGTAATGAAACAACACAAATAAGAACATGCACAATAATTCAAATAGTCCATAGCAAAAAATGGTTGCCCTAAGGCCCCAAGAGCCCTCTTCTGTTGACTTTCTAAAACTTTTACTATTTCTATTATACTACCCATATTGCAAATACTATGCGGAAAATTGTCCTTTGTAGTTCGTTTTATTTCTTCCAAATATCATTAGAACTGATAATTTGATGATTCGATTATAATATTAAAGGCTGAAAATCTTTCCTAATATGCCTGAGAGAAAACTACAGGATTACGCCAATTTATGATTCGAAGAAAACGAAATTTCCTTGTGATTTTCCCACAAGGCTCACGTCATTTGCGCCAATTCCCAAAACATAGTGCGGCGTAATAGCGGAGTGTAAAAGTTTCTGTGCGCCGGTTTCACGCAGCTTGTACGCCGGCAGTTTCCCCATTTTTTCACAGTTAGACCTTGCTGCCTTCATTTCTCGTCAGAAATAGCAAAATGTTTGCCAAACGAAATTGGTTTTTCTTTCCCGTGTTATTTACCAATTCAAAATTCATATTACAATTTCTACGCGCTTGCTTCTTAGGTTAGATCCTAATTACGCTTCGAGTAATATTAGTAATATCCAATGGCAAGTATAGAGTGGTCAATAACCTGTGGAGTAGTCTATAACGTAGACAACCCGAGTTCGGTTCTAGCCCTTGCACGATAACATGACGGAGTACTCTTGATTTTCAACTGTTATATCACTGGTTAAAGCCTTACGTGCTCAGCTTCATAATTATTCATATTTTACTTATTCTTACATACTGTAACGTCTTATAACTTTTGATCAGATCAAAAAGAGTCGCGTGACCATTAATCTCACCATGTGCACGCAGATGTACTTATACTTTTTATAGTTTTAATTTATGATTCCCTAATCGTTACTTGTCCCGTTTAGGAATCACTAGGTCATTTTTTACATAAGTAACTACGGTATGTGTTCTCGAGGCTACTGTAGTTGAACTGTCTGCTCTCTCTCTCGTCTCTTCTCACTCTCGTCTCTCTCTATCTATCGCTCTCTCTACCCCTCCCTCTCTATCGTTGCCTTTCTAAAATAGTACAAAAAATGTCGAACCTTATTTCTCTATTAATAATAAAACCTGTGTACAAATCCCCATAGAGCTTCCCCTTCCCTTTGGACAATTTATTAATTTTTACTTCCTCCCAAATAACCAAAAAACGAACATCACTATGGCAATTTCCCCGCTAGAATAATGGCCTAATTAATATTCGATATGGCGTTCCGGGCGGAAAGAGAAACCCCAAAAGAAGACCATGCAAATAACCAGAAATTTGATTTTTTCGTCTAATATGGGTTTTGCGATGCGCATGAAAAGAAGCATAAGGTTTACAATTAGACCAATTAGTGATAACATATTTGTATATGACGTGCTCATGGGTGTTGAAACGCACACCGCACATCTCCATTCATGTCATATATATGCAAATTCGTATATATGCAAATTGTGTTCAATTCTGTCAGGGAAAAACCACGTGTCACACCGATAGATCAATAATCAACAAATCAATCGATAACCCAATGATACAATGAAACAAGAAGTCGGACAATAATCACTAAATCAATAATCGATAATCAATAACTCTTCAGAATGCCTTCATCGTGCCGCTCTCCAAGCCACTGGGAGAGATCTCGGGACTCGGACTCTCTTCAAAGGGAAACCTGATCGTTTTCCATAGAGGAGAACGCGAATGGAATGAGAAGTAAGAACGGAATCGGAAATATTTAACTATCAATCATTTACACGCCCAATCAATCAACTTTTTCAATTTTACAGTTTGTAGTCCTGAAGTTCAGTAAATCCGACGTCACCTTGAAGAGACAACGGAGAGGGCGAGAGAGAGAAAGAAGGAGAAGGAGAGAGGTGGGGAGAGAGATACAGAGTGTTAGAAGCGAGACTCAATTCAGGATATACAACTCATTTGATTTGTGCGCTAACCGTTATCCACGGCACGGAGAACTCTCAGGAATTGAGTGAACCCATTTGGTGACGGTTCACTAATTTTTTAATGGACCAGCCCATTTGGTGCCCACTTCGTGGTGACATTGCCGTGACCACGTTTTTTTCTTTCGAAAACCGTCGTCAACTGGTCATCACGTGGCCATCTCGGTGACCGACAACCGACGGTTTTCTGTGGCCTGGTCAATTATTTCATTTGCGTTATGTTCTTTCCTGCGCTGTGTTCTGAAACCCTAGTTCGCGCTGATTATCTAACACGTTTTTGTCCTGAGGCCGGTTTCACAAAAGTTTAACTCCGGTTAGGATAGGTTAACTTTATCCTCAGGGTGGCTGCCCCGTGGGGTAGCTAACCTGATAACCCTCCACCCATTTCACAAAGATTTACCGCCGCAGGGCGTCTAACCCGGCACTATCCCTTTGGCTGCGCATCCTGAAATACAACGTTGTGCTGAGTACGCAGCCAAAGTCGGCCAAAATGTTTGTTATACTCGATTTTAGCAGTGTTCGAATCATTTGTATGTGATATGTAAGGAAGGGCATAATTAAAGGCACGTATTATCTTTTTAGGCGCATAGTTTGTAGCAAAGTTTGGGTAGTTTATAAGAAAAACATGATACTGTGGGCTTATTATGCAACCTCGGTACCGTGCATGGGTTTCATGGTTGCATACACCAATACGGCACTCTGAATTTCTACTTGTCTGTTATATAAGATAGGAGAGGTAAACTACTAGTATATTTAGGTATTATTATTATATACATTTTTTGTTTATGACGATTAAACAAAAAATATGCGAAAAAATATGAGAAATATTTAATTCTCGTATGTTCAAATTATAGTTCTTTTAAAAAAATGTAAAGAATACATAAATATACATTAAATACACTCCTAAGACCTTTCTTATTGCATTTCGTTACCAAATGTTGCCAGCGAAACTCTTGTGCGAGCTGGGCAGGGTTAACCCGAGTCCGGACTCGGGTTAAAGGGTCAGGCCCATTTCAAATGACCCCTATTTTTGATGATTTTATCTGATTCTCCATGTTAAATATAGTAGGATACGATATTTTTCTAATTTTCAAGCGTAAAATTCACATATTATTCAGCAATTTACCATTGCCAGCCATACCCAACTATCTATCGCAGTTGTCACGCTCCTTCGCGCTAATTGGGCAATATGCTCTATTGGGCGTGGCAATTGCGATATTGGCCAATCAGCGCGAATGGGCGTGCCAACTGCGATAGATAGTTGGGTATGGCTGCCCATGGTAAATTGCTGAATAGTGTGTGAATTTTGCGCTTGAAATTTAGAAAAATATTGCATCCTACTATATTTGACATGCAGAATCAAATGGAATCATCAAAAATAGGGGTCACTTGAAATGGGCCTGACCCTTTAACCCTGCCCCGGGTTTGGCTTGGAAAGAGAGGTCACGGGTTAACTTTGCCCCTGCTCGGGATAGAGTTATCCCGGGTTAAATTTTTGTGAAATGGGTTTCTCTCTCGCGAGGCTGGGTTAGGGTCCCTACCCCGGAGTTAAATTTTTGTGAAACCGGCCTCTGAATTCATGTGCGTAATGGGCTGTCTTGCTTTCTTTTATGTCGTTTTTTTGTGAAATTGCCCCGCATAAAAAACAGAGATGGAGAGAGAGAAAGAAGAGAGAGAGAGAGAGAGAGAAAGAAGAGAGAGAGAGATAGAGTGATAGAGAGAGAGTAACCGACAAATAAGAATCGAGAAAGAGATGTAGAGGAAAAGAGAGAGAATAGTAGAGAGATGGAGGGAGGGAGAGAGAAGAGGGACAGGTATAGAGCCAGACAGAGATAGAGAGCTGTAGGGATCATAAGAGAGAGAGATGGAAATGAAACAAAAAAACAATTTGCCCATGTGCATGTCTCCTTGACACATACGTCCGTGAGAGGTTGATTTATTGAAAAACATATTAAAAAAGGCTGTGAAGCAGCAGAGATGAAGCGCTCAGAGAGGGCGAAGAGACATAGAGACAGATTTACAGATAGTGGGGGGAATTCAAATCCAACATACTGTAATCCGTTGTCTTCCTTAGTGTGTACTGTATTCTCCTCAGGACCTTCACCGATGACTTCAAACTCAGCAAGTCACTCAGCGCTCCGATTGCCAATACCACCATTGCGGTTGTCGACCCCACCTCGGGACAGGTTAGGAAAATAATAAAATACGATACAACTCAAGAGGGTTACCCTAAGCCTAAGCCTAAGCCTAAGGCCTAAGACACTGCGATTTGTGTTCTGAAGCTCAGTGTCTTCGGGTAAGCTCTTATATTTGAACACGTGTTCGATTTACTATATATAAAACTAAAACAAGGCTCGTAGTGGGACAAACATGGTTCTGCTTATGACGTCATACTGAGGTGTCGATGCTGAAAACTATGGCAAGAACTTGCCGACTTTTTGGCGACTGGTCGCTGGTCGCCAAATGGTTTTTAGGTGGTTTTTGTTATCTCTGAAACATTGTAGGTTACTGCCGAGTACGGTGCCAATCAGTTCTATCTCCCGCACGGTCTCACCATCGATCATGAGGACAACGTCTGGTTGACTGACGTCGGAACCCATCAGGTATGCGGCGATCAGCGATTAACTTCCTCTCTCTCTCTATTTTTCTCCCTCTCTCTGACTTTCTTGACATCTCTCCCTCTCTGGCTATATACTCATTCTCTCTTTCTCTCTGTTTATCTTTTTCTAAATCTCTCTTCTCAGACGCCTTAGACAATCGATGTATCGTCGCTAGTTATTAGATACTACCCTAGTCATACTTCATACGCCATCATGACACGTTTGACTTTCAGGTGCACAAGCTCGACAAGGACTTGAAGGTTCAGCTCACCCTGGGCGAGAAGCTGGTGCCCGGACACGATGACAGCCACTTCTGTCAGCCAACTGATGTGGCCGTAGCCAAGAATGGGTGAGTTCACTGGAAATATCATTTACCTTACACTGTATACATATCCGCACTATCATTATGTTAGGTCGGTAGCGGCAGTTCAGCTTCAGTTTGGCATCGCGACATTCAATACGTCAAGTCCTGTAATTCCGATTCGAAGTGCTACTACAAAACTTTAAATTCCAGGGGAGGAGATCTTTTTTTAAAGCGAATTAACGGCCGGTTTTTGAAGAGCATCGAGTACGTCGGCATTCTTATGTAGTTTATGCAAATGACCATAAATTAGAGTAAAAAATCGAACTAAATTCGAGTAAATTAGCATAAATACGGTAGAATTCAGTTGACCACGATGCGTTTCAAAAACCGGCCGGTATTTCGCTTTAAAGGGTCAGGCTTGCGGAAAATGCCACTTATATGAAAATGCGTCCCTTTCAGTTTCTTCTTCGTCGCCGATGGTTACTGTAACAGCCGTGTACTGAAGTTCGATCCAACTGGCAAACTCGTAGCTGTAATCCAGTCTGACATTGGTGAGTTCGCCCGATTCTTCGCTCAGCTTCAGCGCCTCGATGGCAAATGATTTGCTCAATTGCTGCGCCAGTGCCGCCAATAGATCGCTCAACGTCAGCGCCTCTATAATGTTTCGATCACTTACTGCGGCAGTGCGGCAAGCGCCCGCTAATATTCTGCGCCACTATGGCAATGTGACCGCTCGCTAGTTTCACGTAAAGATCTCGCCCTACTGACTGACCATAGGATAACGTTTTGTGATATACGTAGTTTACTATCTGATCCCCTAACTGAGTAGTTTAAAACCCTTTGAAATCCAACACCGTTCGCGTTTCCTTTATGCACCGGACGATATTTGATCTTTTCCAGAGGCGCCTTCTTTGATGGGGTCTTTTTGAAGAAGAAAAAATCAAAGTCCTAGGGGCCAACTCTTAAAGGGATCGGCTCACCTCAAATCGTGTCTGTTTTTTCTGTTTCTTTATTTTCTATAAGGGATAATAAAAATTTGGAATACAAAAAGTAGTGTTATATTTCAATACTCACGAAGATATTAGGTGATAAAGTGGTGGATCGATCGGCCCGAAATGAAAAAGTGTTAATTGTCCCATACAAACAAGGCAGGACAATTACACTTTTTCATTTCGGGCCGATCGATCCACCACTTTATCACCTAATATCTTCGTGAGTATTGAAATTGAACACTTCTTTTTGTATTCCAAATTTTTATTATCCCTTATAGAAAATAAAGAAACAAAAAAAACAGGCACAATTTAAGGTGAGCCGATCCCTTTAAAGTTCGTTTGCCAGAAAACATCAACGCAGCACCACATTACATATGTTTTCCCAGATCAAAGTGAGATGTCTGTTTTTGAGTTTATAGTCGTATTTATTGATGACAATATAATGTATGCGCTTCCCAGTGATAAAGGTGCGCGGCGAAAACATAGCCCACTGTTTGCTCCCTAGGGCTATAGGCCTTTCGCGTACGCCGGGCACGCGCACGAGCAGACAAATTGGTCCGCCGCCCCGTACTGGTCGAGCCTATGGCGTTGCGCGCTGTCGGGTCGAATTTTCGCATTGGAGGAGGAAACATAAACTAGCATGTAATCAGTATAGTTTGTTGCCGAAAAAATCTGTAGTTTGTAGTCAACAAGCCTCCATATCTTTGTTTCAGATGGCTTCATCGTGCCCCACTCCCTCTCCCTCATCGAAGACCTCAATCTCCTCTGCGTCGCTGACCGCGAGAACGAGAGAGTCCAGTGCTTCTCGGCTGGTATTTTACTTTTCGGAAACACATTTACATACCTACCGCGCAAGACCTTATGTGTGATAATCGTGCGCGGCGAACATCTGGCGCGCTTATTGAAGGCTGCGCGACATGGCACACTTTTGGCGCGGCCCTCGCATCCTCCCCGCCCAATTCCAACTTTCAGGCCTCAAGGAGGGTCACCGCTCAATTCCCACTGGTATCCTAATCACCTCCGCCGATTCGATTGGACGCGTGTTCGCTATCAGGGAGAAAGGTTGGTAGTTTATAGTTTGTAGTCAATATTAGAATACCGTATGCTCTTTTTGTTT
This sequence comes from Pelodera strongyloides, assembly GCA_036852015.1. Classification (NCBI taxonomy): domain Eukaryota; kingdom Metazoa; phylum Nematoda; class Chromadorea; order Rhabditida; family Rhabditidae; genus Pelodera; species Pelodera strongyloides. Next base: position 280,153 of record JAANDG010000116.1, on the reverse strand, counting down.
TAGTTAACAGTTGATTGGAATGCTGTGGCCGTAAGCACGCCGGGAAGCTCCCAGCCTCCCTGGGAGGTGGGAAAAAGAGAGGAATCACACGAATCAGAGTCACATAGAGACAAATTCTCCCACCCTGGGAGGTTCCCGGTGTTCGTGCATAGGCCACTGTATTCCATAGAGGAGAATAACGTATTGCCACTAGAACCTGCGGATCATATACTGTTTTTTTCTCGTTAATTAAAACTTATCCTCCATATTATTTTACAGAGCACTATCTCGTTGGTGTAACTGGAGCAGATGAAGAGGGATCCCTTCTCCCACAGGTCTTCGTTATGGACATGAACAACGGACAAGCACGCACATTCGTCAAGGTGCGTCTTGCGCCTGCAATCCGTTCTCAAACTGGGCGATTGTATCGCGGCGAAAAGATGGCGCGCACTGTTTGGAAGAACGTCGACGGTGGCCGCCGCATGTGCGCCAATCACCACACAGGAATTAATGCGGATATACCGTAACCGCCAAACTATGTTCTTTTCAGGGAATCGAGAACGCTCACGCAGTCGCTGTCTCCTCCGATGGTACTGTCTACATTGGCCAAATGCACCCTAACCAGATCGTTGCTCTCCAACTGATCCCCAATCAGAATTGAGTCCCAACCCGGTTAACCACTGAGACTTCTATTATGTATAAAGCATACCCTTGTTCGTAAACAGTGAAGTACCCAGTCAAAAACAATCGAATGTCAAGAAGGAAGCTGACGACAAATTCGCAAACAAAACAAAAACTGGGAACAGTTACAAAAACCTATACAAATAACTTTATGTATAATGCAATAAATTACTCGTCAGGCATGATCAAAGACTTTGTACAGTAAGTAGAAGAGCGGTGGAGTATGGATGGTGCGAGTTGTTCGTCTACAGTAATCAGCCACTAGTAGCCAGATGTGGTGAGGTAGTTGGCAAGGTCCTCAACGGCTACACGGACCTGACCACCGACCTCGGTCTCTCCTTCGAACACTGCCACAAGAACGGCTGAAATGATCAAATATAAAAATGAGGTAAACACACAGGAAAGTGGAAACCCCGATGTGGCCCCGATTATTTTGGAAAAACCCCCGATCCTTCCAAAAAACTCCGATATGGCCCCGATCACGTCCCGCAAAAAGCCCGATCACTAATAATCGGGGCCATATCGGGAACAGTTCCCAATATAACCCCGATTATTTCAAAAAACCCCGCTATGGCCCCGATTATTTGTCGAAAAACCCCGATATGGCCCCGATCATTTTCAAAAAACCCCGATATGACCCCGATTTTTTTCCAGAAAACCCCGATACATGGGAAACCAAAAACCCCGATTGGCCCGATCACGTCCCTCCCCGATCGGGCCGGATCGGGGCCATATCGGGGTTTCTGGAAAAAAATCGGGGCCAATCGGGGTTTCTGGAAAATAATCTGGGTCATATCGGGTTTTCGAAAATAATCGGGCATATAGGGTTTTTTTTTTTGAAATAATCTGGGTTATATTGGGAACTGTTCCCGATATGGCCCCGATTATTCGTGATCGGGCTTTTTGCGGGACGGGATCGGGGCCATATCGGGGTTTTTTGGAATAATCGGGGCCATATCGGGGTTTTTTTCCAAAATAATCGGGGCCATATCGGGGTTTCCACTTTCCTGTGGGCCCCGATTTTTTGGGGGACGTGCACAGGAAAGTGGAAACCCCGATTTCCCATGTGATCGGGGCCATATCGGGGTTTTTGATTTCCCATGAATTCACCAGTGCCCGTATGCATGAAAAGCGGGAGTCTGCTAGGTCCTAGGTTGGGAGAATTTGTATCTGTGTGACTCTGATTTGTATGATCCCTCTCTTCTTTCTCTCACCTCCTACTGGGAGGCTGGGAGCTTCCCAGCGCGTTCGCTGCATACGGCCACAACAAGCACCAGCTTTTGAGGAAGTAAAGGCAAACATCCGCGCAAAAAAAATGAGTTCGAAAGGAGATTACGTCTAGCAAAAGAGAAAAAATGTTGAAAATTAGTGAATTGCAACCCACCAGACTTGGTCTTAGCCGCGAAGAAACCAGTCTTATCCTTCTTTCCAAAAATTAGATTCTCATCGGTGCGGGGGACGATATAGTGGACTCCCTCAAGATCAGCACCCTTGCTTGGAATATCGCTAATGTTATCGAAAGCAGTCACAAATTCCTTCAGCTCATTTGCAGTGGCCTAAAATGAAAACATTCAGAAAGCATTTGTCCACGTTGGTTCTGTGAAAACCTCTCTCAACGAACAACTTGAAACCCAAAAAAAATAAAGATGGAATGAGATAGAGAATTCCCAGTTTTCAATTCTTGCTAATTTAGAGAAATGCGCTAGATCAATGGGTCATGAGTCCCTTTCATTCCATTTCAAAAAGGTAATCAGCGCTACACAGACATAAAGGACCCAGGGGGGACAGAAAACTCCAGAGAAACCGTTTATACCTTAAATGTGTCATCTCCCTCGGTACGAGCCCAAACAGCTCCATCGGGATATCCAATAATAGCAGCTCTCTGAAATACGCCACAAATGAACAAAAACAGCAATGTATAAGCCATAAATGCGCATGAAAGCTGCCGGCATAAAGCTGAAAAAACGATGCGATAGACGAAAATCGCTCACCTTAATAGCCGCGCTCTTTCCGGTAAGGTTATCAATGTACGAGCTCCATGCAGACATTATCTGCAACGCAATAAAGGCTAATAAAACAGAATTCGCTCGTAACTTCACCAATAATGAAAAATCGACCTAGTAATGCTCATGCTCAGTATATACCCAGTACATAGACTAGCGATAGGGGTAAATGGACAACAAACAATGACAAAAGCACGCAAAACAACCCGATTTCAACTGTTTTCAAATAAGATCAAAAGAAACCGCAACGATGACGTCATACCTCGCAATTCGAGGAAATGAAATTTTTCGCGCCAGAAATTTTCAAAAACAAAAGCGCGCGAAGAACAATTTTACTCTTTATACGGTATTACCCAACTTTTAATAAAAGTTCGTAAAGGTTTGTCTGACAATTCAGACAATACATTGATGATAGCAACATAAAAACAATGAAGGACTACTACATATTCTGAACTCTGTATATATTAATAAATAAAAAAACACCAAAGAATATAAATAAGGCATAGACACTCAATTCAGTGACTGTGTTATAATGGAAGAAACCGTTTTTCCGTTCTCTTATATATGGGACCTCAGGTATGACTCATAATAAAAACTGAAGTTTTATCATTGCAAAATTCATTTGCTGACTCATATGTCACATGTAGTTTGTGGCTGAGACAGAACGCCTCGACCCGGAAAGACTAGAAAAAATATTAATCAGTTAGCTGTCTCATTTCATTGAGTGAAGGAAAGAAGATAACGAGGAAGAAGTGTTGTTATATAATTTATTATGTTCAAAAATAGGTATAAAAGTTAGTTTGCGTGGGTTTGAAAGAGCATATAGAAATTTTTTTAGCTCTATCGGGCTTCTTTTCTTCTTGCGTCCAGTCTTCGCCAATTCGTGCCGCACTCGTGCCCGGGTTTCTCCGCGAACAATCCCAGTTCAGTCGTACGGTAATGGATCATCAAGAGTGGTTACAAATGGGCATTTTTATTCCTTGGTTTCACTTGAATCCGTTGAACTCCTGCAGACAACGTGCATGCGGCGTGGAAAAAAAGTGGCGCGCCGTTGGGAACTACCTGCCGCTTGCTCGCCGAGACCACGCCGTTTTCATGCTGCTTGCACGCAAATTTTCGTCAGTGGACAGAATCGCCACCTCGATTCTCGCCATTACAAGTCAAAGAATAAACTTGAAATCTTTTGTCAATATGGTCACCCTAGACCCTAGACTACTGTGGATAAGATAACGGCAACAGTGTTCCCCGTTCACTACAGTATACAATGGCACTCCACCATTCCATCGCCGTTCAATGTTTTCCTCCTCGAATTCCCAAACTGAAGTTCCTGTAGTGCCTTGCGCCTTTCACGCCAACCAAGCTATCATTTTTCGCCAAACTACGCGTGTTATTCGCTGGTTCTTTCTTCTCTCCGTCCCTCCTACTCTCTACCTTCCTCTTCCTCTCCCTCTATCTCTCTCTCTCTCTCTCTCTCTGTCTCTTGGAGTACCCGCACCCGTGCCTATGCGTTTCCGCACGCGCTACTGCTGGTCATTCAATATCAGCAAGGGCGCGCGCACGTAACAAGCTTTACGCAAACAATCCCTCACTGACTCCGAACTATCCATGAATTACCCTCTCGTTCTAGTCTTTGATTTCTGTTTTGGAGAGAGAGAAGAGAGAGAGAGAGAGAGGTGAGAGAGAGAGAGGAGAGAGAGAGAGGAGAGAGATAAGTAGGGAAAAGGGAGAGAAGCAGAGAGAGAGAACCTTGAAATCTTAGAAACGGTGCGTACGTGGTGATCCTTGCTTCAGAATACCTCCTAGCGTTTTCATAAAACCTCACACGTCTACCTATCCTCTATTGTATTACTGTATTCACAACGTCTAGTGCTTTCTTTCCTTTCTAAAAATTTCTTCGGTATTTCTTTCTCTCAGTCTCTCAGTCTCTCATATCTCGTGGTCAGTCTCAACTTTTGGTTTGACACCGTCGTCAGACTTCTTACATACTCCAATCTGCTTTTTCTCCCTCGCTGGATAGCTATCACTCTCTCGCTCTGTCTCTTCTTCTCTATCTCTCTTCTCTCTCCCTCTCGTCAGTGACAAACTCGCTGATATCTGGTCCTGATTAGCAGATATGTCCGGATACTGCCGGACAGGTCCGCAGCCCTACATCCGCTCTCTCGCCCTCTTTTTCACCCTCATTCTCCAGCTTTTCAATGCTCTCTCGTCTCCTTTGTTTGTTCACTGTCTCTAGAGTTGAACACTTATCCGGATCAGGCAAAATGGTGCGCAGGCTAAACATATGTATTTCTAATAGCTAGCGCGCGCCCTCGAGAGCGCACCCGCTCGCGCTAACAAGCTCCAATATCCGCCTCCTAAATGACGACTTGAGCCCCGCCGCTAACAGGAGTCTATGCTAATTTCTGATGTTTGTTTTGCAAATTTTGGTCGCTTTGCAGGGTCCAACATGATACTAATTTGTGCATTTAGTAGATATGCTCTATGATCGCTAATTTTTTATATTAGCTATGCTAATTTTGGTCCAAGGCCGAGTTCTAACACATTATCATATGCTAGTTTTCAGACTCCGCCACCTAATGACTGAAAATTACATACGCAAGTATCTAGGAGCAAAGTGATGCCCTAAGGCAAAGGTTCTTCCTTTTTAGTTTATGTGAAATCGTTAGATCTTCATACATTTCGCTACAAAACAGCATATTTTCCTCATATGTCTAGGATGTTTTTGCAGTTTTTGTTGCTAGACTGTTTTTTTCCTCTTTCTGGATTCCAACTAGACTTGTTTCGAGTTGGAAATGTTCAAAATTGTATATGCTAATGCATTTTGTCGGGGGTATTCTTTGATATTTTTAACCGAACTGATGTCCACTCTTTTCTGTGCACATCGACATGAACTTGTCAGCAGACGTTTTCCGTAGTTCTTCAGTTCCTGTTTCCTAAAAGGCTTGGTGCTTCGAAGTTGCAAAACGTTGGTAATTTTGTTGGTTGGGGGAGCATCTACCTACCAAATCCAAATGCAGATAAGAATCCCAAAGAAAATTCCAATCAGTGAGTAGGTCATCACATCATCATCCCAATATGTAATATATGTAAAAATTTATTTAATAAAGGTGTAGGTGCTTGGGTACCATTTACAGTATAGGTGTATAGAGCTCCAGTTTCAGTATATCGTATCTATGCAGTGTTTATCTCTTTATTTTGCTTCTACATGTATATGTACACATCATGGAATAAAGGGTTAATATATGCAATCCAGGGAAGCCATTAGGGTATTACTTCCCAGAAGCTTCCCAGGTCCATCACCAGCTCCCAAAGAAACTCCCAATCAGTGAGTAGGTCACCCTATCATCATCAATCACTGTTGACCTGCACCGCTCCACTTTTTTCACGTTTTATCACCGCCGCAAAAGAGCGAAAGCGCTGTTCTAAAAAGGATTTTTCATGTTCCTTTATGTTTACTTTAATTTTAAATTTAATTTTCCGAACTCCAGAAAATTGGAACCTTGTCTCTTCGTCTAAATCAGACTCAATGACTTGTCAGCATCTTTGCTATTCCCTGTCCTTTGGTAAACATTCCCAAACTTTCCCAATCTTGTCCCAAGACTAAACCCTAAACCCAGTCAGTTTCAATTTCTCCTAATGCCCAATTTTTGTGACTCTCTACCTAAACTTGTGTAAGACATACGAGACAATGTGTGATAGCAATTATTATTCTTATATTATCTTTATATTTCACAATTAGTTTATAGTCACATATTGGCTCGTAGTCTCAATGTTTACATCAACACACGAGGAACAACTGTCACTAGCTTTGTGTTGTGTTTTCATTCTTGTGCGTGCCATGGATAAAGCATGTGGCTAAACTATGTGTATTGATTATATTTAAAATACACATATTATTCAATTAATAATAATATGAGGCCGGGCGAGCCTCGTATTATTACATGGCGACCGCGGAGGTCTGCCTATTCGTTCTATTCCTGCAGACTTCCGAATTTACATCTTCTGCCTAATTCAACAGCAATTCACAACATTAAACGATATTTGAAATGTTCCTAAACCCATATTGACATTCTATTAGTATTTCGTCCCTCTGCTAATATTATGTCGACAGCTGCAATACTCTCTTCTCTACTTTCATTTATGAGCTGCTCTCGGGTCGATAGTCGAAGTGCAAGGATCAACTGAAAAAAGCAAAGGAGCTGCGACCTTGCCGCCCGAAGCTAAGTTTTATATTTTTGTTGTAGAAGAAGCTGAGTTACAATATCTAGTACTTTCGTTAGTCACTGAACAATATTCTTGAGTTGGTTTCCAGTTGAATGTAAGAAGGTTTTAACGATAAGCAGCCCCATAAGGACAACCCAACTGAGCTAGGGATGAGATATTTTTATTGAATGTAAATAATTATATTTATGAGCCCCGCTAAGATGATGTGCGAGACATCCCCGGCAACAATTTAAGGATGGGTGGTTGGGCAGCATGGATTTTGCCGGATCCCACATTAGCCAGTTGAGGATAAGATGTTAATATAATATTAGTTACCCAGTAGGCCTCACTGAAGTGTAACTAGTCCTTATGTATTGAAAACGTGATCGTTATTTTGACTGGTATTGAATATGTTCTAGGAGAATGTACTAGACTTTAACTTTAATATTATAATGTTGTGATATATCTGACATTGTTGTTGAATTGTTGAATAAGCCATATTGTTTGTGGTAATAACTAGAAATTGATAAGATCAGTTTGATGTCACACAAGGATATTTTTTAGCCACTAGAAGTAACATCTAGAAACGGATTTTTCGTTTGTTGTGAATATTTTGAAATTGTATTTTATCCGTAGTACGTTCTTCTCTTCTAATAAGAGATGGGGACCATCTCTTGTTGGAAGGGCGGGATGTAAGACATACGAGACAATGTGTGATAGAATTATATTCTATATTCTTTATTTTCAAATTAGTTTATAGTCACATATTGGCTCGTAGTCTCAATGTTTACATCAACACACGAGGAACAACTGTCACTAGCTTTGTGTTGTGTTTTCATTCTTGTGCGTGCCATGGATAAAGCATGTGGCTAAACTATGTGTATTGATTATATTTAAAATACACATATTATTCAATTAATAATAATATGAGGCCGGGCGAGCCTCGTATTATTACACTTGATCCGGTACTGAGTACTGTTTTATACAGCTTTGTCGTTACTTTCTAAATGTTTGTTACAAAAATATAAGAAACTACATGAAATAAACCAAGCATTCAAGCTATTTTTTATTTCTCCTCATTCTTTTCTTTGCCGCAAAGCGCAATGTCAAGTGGCGAGCGCTGTCCATTTATGGTCGAACACACAGGCTTCTCGCCCCCCGTTTTTCAAGTCCTTAGTGCTTGTGTTCAAAAAATGTCCAAAAAGCCATAAGTCGAACTACTTGTTCTCTTAGGAACTCTTTCTTTAGCTAGCATGTTGCATGCAACTAGCTTTTAAAAAATCCATATGCAGATTTAGGTTCACTGATAAAGTTAAAGCGATATAACGGCCGGTTCGTGGACAACTGAATTCTAACGTATTTATGCTAATTTGCTCGTGTTCTAATAAAAAGCCTGTAGGTCGAACTATTTGCTTATTCGCTTAAACTTTCCTTCTTTTGAGAGAAAATGATAATGAAAACATTCTTTACGTATGCGCGTCAATAATAGCTTTTACATATAATACACATTATTCATAATTTGCAGCTTGCGCTGGGCAAATGAAGCCAATTATAATTGTTATGCACGTAACATCTATGCAAAAATTTAAGCTCTTACCTTTGTCCCTCTCTCTCTCTCTCTCTCTTTCTCTCTTTTTTTCTCTCTCTCCCTCATCTCTCCTTGCCCTATTTTGTCCATTGTTCGCCAACACTTGCCAAGCTATTTTATCCAGTTATGTAAATACAGTACCACTTGAACTCGCGTATTCGCATAGGTTTCCCATTTGTTAAATATTACCGTTCGAACTCAAGTTATGCAAATTAGTTTTAGTTTATTGATTCCTGAATGCCTCAGCACAGACAGAGTTGTTCCCTATCTAGGGTCAATTTTTTGTCCCTGGCCACGCCTCTAACGGAGTAAAGCATTTAGGATTTAGGATCAGCTTTATTGGTATTCTGTTCTCTAACTTAACTCTAAGTCCTCCTTACAGCGTTAAACTTTGGCCGGTGCGCGGTCGGCATTCTACCGTACAAAAAATGATGGGCCTACTCATGGCGGCCCACTCATTCCTGGCGCCGTGTAGGCCGCGCATCGGCCAAGTTTCCTCAGTGTATGTAGATTACGATTAATTTTATGCCATTTGTTGCACTTTTCATTAGCCTGCCCGTAGTGTTAACTGTTGTGAAACGTATCCCATTTCAATGTATGTGACCAATAAACTATATTATTATTAATACCAGCCGTTCGAAGAGCCCTACGGGCTCTTCTCCGACTGGAGGGATCGGCCTTCGGCCGATTGTTACCCTATTTAAAAAACAAAGGAATTTCGTCAAACATTAAAAAGATGTTCATTTACGTTTATGTGGAAACGTAGTTCTGGATTTCATGAAAATTTGCAAATTTGCTATTGCAATTGCTCTTCTATCTCCTATGAGATTTTCCTCCCATAAGCTAGCATAGCTCAACAGGTAGAGCGTTGCACTGTGAATCGAGAGATTGTGCGCTGCTGTGGGTTCGAACCGTTCCTATCTCTCAAGATCACTCTGCCGCTGTTCTTATATATCTATACATCCTCCAGCCGTTCGAAGAGCCCTACGGGCTCTTCTCCGACTGGAGGAATCGGCCTTCGGCCGATTGTTACCCTATTTAAAACATACACACGTCTACAAAGTCATTTATGATTGGGAAAACGTAGAATATGAGTCTAGATAGCCGTTCGACTAATGTTTATGGTACCATGCAAATTTGCCATTGAAGGGCTCAATGTGGAACAGATTGCTACTCTTGTGATAAGCTAGCATAGCTCAACCGGTAGAGCGTTGGACTGTGAGTCGAGAGGTTGCGCGCTGCTGTGGGTTCGAATCTCGCCAGCGACAAAGATTTTGTATGGTCTTTCGAACGAAGAATTTTCTTTATGAAGGGATTTCGTTGTGCACATAAAAACAAACCCGTGACAAACTCTTCTCCTTTATATAATAAGATATTATCTATTACAGTACCCAATACATGTGGTCGGTCAACACACTGAATGTGGCGCTCGCATCGTGCTCTGTAGTTGCCGCAATCGGGGCCCTAGGACTGCTAGCTTTTGTAATTGCCAGGGAACGATATGTGAGGTGAGGTGTATAATTTACCTAACTTAGGTAACCACTGAAATATATCTTTTACCATGGGTTTACGTAACCTCGCCTAATATGTAATGGGACTGTGTAAATTAAATGATAGCGGGCGCCCTATGGTATATATATATATATATATATATATATATATCATAGGCCATTGGGCTTGTGGCAACTCTGTCTCTGACCATTCAAGTAACGGATGAACGACATGTTGAGTGAGGTGTAGCCTTACAGTAATCTTAAACAAAGGTGCAATTTAATTTTCTTATCATAATGATCACCTCGATTCAGAGATTCGGAGGCTTTAGCACGGAAAGAACGGATAAAACGGCACGAAAGCGTAATCGTCGACTTTACAAATCCAGCAAGTGAGTTATTTTATTTGTATTGTAATATTTAAAAATGAGTTATTTTATTTGTATTGTGATATTAGTCTAATAAAATCTTTGAACGTGAATCTTTGAAAGTAGAGTCTCTCTGTTGTGCGAGAGAGTAGAGTAGAGAGAGAGAGAGAGAGAGGGAGAGAGGGAGAGAGAGAGAGACAGAGAGAGATACATGGAGAAGAGAGGGTGTACTCACCGTTGGAAGAGACTATGGCTATGGAAGAGAGAGGATGGAGTAGAGAGATAGAAAGAGAGGATGTTCTAAATTACAATACATTTATTTTTCTATTTCAGCCATACCCGATCATTTTCTCCAGCTCAACACGCTAATGTTCGATAAGAGTAAAAGGAGGCCAAAGAACAATCAGGTGCGTAAATGCTCTGGTTTTTTCGTGGGCCAGCCCATCTGATCACCAAGTTTTATCGAAAACCATCATGAACTGGCCACAAAATGGTCGCGAACCAGTAACGAACCAGCCATTTGGTGACGGGCCAACATTTTCTGTGGTGTCGGCAATTATTTCGTTTTCCTGTGTTATTAAATTTCTTCTTTTGCTGTATCTGTTACTAGAATGAAATATTTGTGCGTGACTGTGGTATAGTATATTGTGACTAATACGTGCCTACGGTGTGCCGGAGGGTCTATCAAATTTTTATTCATTTTAACTTTTTTCTAATCTACAGATCACCGAAGTGGACGCGAACAAAATCATTCGGATTCCCGGCCTGGATATGATGTCCTCGATATCGTAAGTACCGAGTTAAATTATTCAACATGATTTACCTAGTTGAATGGTTAGGCTTAGGCTTAGGCTTAGGGCTTGGCAGTGCAGATGACCAGTTCCAGATGACAAAGCACTCACATTCAGATATTTCTATTTGCCTGAGGCCGTATTCACCAACACGCAGGCCTCCCTAGCCTCCCCAGGGAGCTAAAGAGTGTGTAGAGAGTGCGAGAGCAGAAGAGATTTAAAGCTTTCGTTAGCCTAGGGAGGGTTCCTTGTGTGTTGGTGAATACGGCCTCTGTTTTCTAATCAACGACAACACAATGAGTTGCATACTATTTTCTCTTCATCGTATCTTTTCTGATGCACCATGTGGTGTTATTTAACAAATAAATACAACTTTCAGGCCACGGCCGGGTTTCTCACTGATGTTTTATAAACAGTAGTACTACTCCCCGCTAAATGTAATCTACAAGTTATTCAAACGTGAGAATTGGCCTGCAAGCGGCATTGTTACGGCGTGCATGCGGTGTGGAAAAAAGTGGCACGCCTATTGGTTTTTGGCGTGCAATTTGCCCGCCGTAGCCACACCATTTCGCTTCATGCTTTTGGCGTGCAAGCAGCGCGGCATCATTTTTGCACTCCGCTGCGTTGCCAAATGCACTTGGCGCCACATTTTCGCGCCGATTGCACGCCAAGTTACGTCATATTGCAAACAATATTATGTAACCGCAAATTACGCTTCTTATGTTTCAGTGAAGACGAAGAAGCAACGTCATCATTAGATAGAGCGTCCCGCAGAACTGGCTCCGAGGTATATTTAGAGATATTCTAGTTTTGATTTGTTTTGTAAAACCCTGTCTTCGCGAAAATGATTTCTATTCACTCATAGCGAGCGCCACGCCAGCCTATTTCGTGTCTAATTTGGAGAAGTTTCTCGAGTTTCCGCCGTTTTAGTACACGGAGACCACGGACGCCTCCTCCTCTGCAGATTCTGAAGAGTATTCTGATGCTCCGAATAATGAAGTAAGAGGAAAGGACGTGTACGGTAATCACCTCAGGCACAAAAGACACCTATCCAATCAGGTAAGCCGAGTACGGTACATAGGGATCACCACACATTAATCGAAAGATCTTCTACCTCCGTCTCTCGCAGCCCTCCTCTCGTTCTCTCTCTCTCTCTCTCTCTTTCCCAATCTCTCGCTCTCTGTGTATTTCTCTCTCTTTGTATTTCTCTCTTTCCGTCTCTCTCTACATCTCTCTGCCTCTCTTCCCCTATCTTACTCTTGAAATCAAAGTAATTCAACCTCTCCATATAGGAAAGTGACGACTAAAATTAATCATTTCAGCTTCCTCATGATCTGACGCTACAAACCACAGATACGTCGATCACCGACGCACAAACTACAGAAGCATCGGGAGAACAGCCCAAGTCTTCACAGTCCTCACATGAACCCACAACAACGGAGGAGATTACTATAGAACCACCCGCTCACAAGATCATCCTTGAATTAGAATGCGGATCGAACTACTCACTATGCTAGGCAGCATTAGCATATTGATTATTATACAGAGCCACAGATCCACTGCAACCAACTGCCACACCCAGGATTCACCGGCACAGAACGGCTAATTGCGCCTAGGGTGCGCGGAGAGCGCGCCAGTGGTGTGCGAAAGGTGTACACTTCTAGTTTTGAAGAGGCGCTGCGGGTGAAACACAATGGCGTCGCCATAGGTGCGCCAGTTGATATCCGCACCTTGCGCACCTCTCGCGCACCCTGCCCGCTCCCGAACTAGCGTGCAGTCTTGTTTTGCCCAAATTAATTACCGTATTCTATAGAGATTCCAAAAATGCCTTGATATGTACACAGCCCACGCATAATGCATCATTGCCGATGTTCAGATTTTCAGGGATATGCAGTCTTTTTCTTACACAAACCCTGTACACACCCGAAAACATCACGTACTTAATTTAAAGCGAAATACCGGCCGGATTTTGAACGCATCGCGGACAACTGAATTCTTACATATTTATGCTAATTTGGTCGATTTTTTTATTCTGATTTGTGTTCATTTGCATATGATGTGTAAGAATTCAGTTGTCCACGATGCGTTTCAAAAACCGGCCGGTATTTCGCTTTAGAATCATAACCATAATATGTCGCCAACGCATGATATTTCGCCTCACTTACACGCAACACATTACGAGTAGTTATTTCTATGGGGTTTCTTGCCATATGTAGCAAGACTAATAAGTTTAGCATCTTTGTTGTTATTTTTGTACATGAGCGCTTACAATTGTACATGTTTTTCTATGGAATAGTTTTTATTTCTTCTTCGCTCGTTTGCCGCTCAAAGAAATGTTCCGCCTTACAATTAGGCTTAGACGTAACCGTTCTTTGTGCGAAGTCGGTGCTGTATCTGTCCTAATGTATCCCCAGAGTACCACCTATTGTACCCAGAAGCGATATTATTGAAACGTATGTTGAGCAACACATTTACCATATGCTGCATGCAAATTATTTTAATTTGACTAAAACTCGCGGTTTTTTGCATAAAGCGTCCAGCATGCGTTTCAGAAATCAGAGGTTATTCTACCCTACACTCACCTAATATTAAAGTATTACACATACCTCTCCCCTAACTACCCATAACTCGCACAAAATGAACACCTCAAATCGATAAAACTTTATTATTATTATGTAATGAAAATATAAATTAATAAATATTTTTTATTAATCTCTCTTATCTTCGTATCGCACTAGAAGTTGACACGTCAAGACAATACAAGAAAAACAGCAGTAAAAACATCAAGTAGTTCAAATTTACTTTTAAGGGAAATAGACGGCTAGTTTCATACATTTTCCGTGCATACTATCTAAACATCTTCTTAACCTAGGACCTTAAAGAGTCTATCCCTTTAACTACGAAAACAATTTACAACCATTCGCAATATTTAACTACCATAAGCTAAGCCCGTAAAGGTAAAGTAGGTTTCTAAAAACGGTGGTCAAAACAACCAAAGCATGCCAGAATTCAGCCATTATCATCAAAATTAAGAGAGAGAAAAGCTGAAACCATCAGTTCATTTGGAATAAGCCCATAACCTAGCCTACTCTGGCCCTCAGGCGCGAAATGCATAGCCGCGTCCGCGGGAAAATAATGCAAATTTGCATTCAAAAATTCAAGACAAAGAGAAACCTCTTTTCTGCGTCTCCTCCTTTCGAATGTTAAAAACAACATCTAATCCGCGGACGCGGTTACGCATTTGCGCGCCTGAGGACGTAGAACGAAAGAGCGGAAAAGGGCCAGAAAACGAAAAAATCAATTAAAAGATTAAATCACATCTTCATTTAGACTGTAGATCATTGGGACCTAAACTTACTTTCAACAACACATACAATCAAACAATCCCCCAATCATTCTTACCTTACAATTAACCATAAAACAACACACTACTCACAATCTTTGCGATTCAATACTTCAAAAAAACTAGGATAGGTTCAGAATCACAAACAATCAAAAAAATAAAAATCGATAAAACTGACTTGGACCTAAGCCTGGCAGATCAAAACTCTCAAAGGGCCAAAAAGGTCCAAATCAAGGGATTAGAAGACCCAGGACCCAAAAACTCAGAACATGACTCTTAGTATAAGAAGCCATACTCACCGCTCTATTCCCTCGGGGAAATACTCCCCGTAGGCAGAAAATAGCATTCTAAGGTGAGAGTCGCAAAGCAGACGTTCCCCCGGGGAATTGAGTGGTGGCTATTCGCTATTGTCTAAGGTATCTAATCCAGATCATCACATGACATATTCAAGGCTTGCTTCGCCGTCGTAGGCTGTGCAGTCACCGTACTGCCCTTGTCCTCTGGGGCTGTGTCATACCTACAAACAATTTCATTAGAGCCACATTAGAATCACTCTCCTTCCATCTAGCAGAAGACTGTTCCCCTACCGTCTCTCACCTCTCTCTCACTCCCTCCTTCCCCACACCCCCTTTCTGTCTCTCTCTCTCTCTCTCTCTCTCTCTTTCCACTCACCCGTCTTCCTCCATGGCCTCTCCTTCCTCCTCACTGTCTGTCGTCATTTCCTCCTCGTTCTCTTTCTTCTCGTCACCCATTATTCCTGAAAAATAAATAAACAAATAAAAGCAAAAATATTTTTCTTTTAATTCTCTACAACTTGCATAGGGACGGGATGTCCCTCGTTACCAGACGTTAGGTTTTCTTATACGAGTTATGCATGAACTCAACTACTCAACCTCAACAAACAAGTATGTTCCCTAAATGACAAACCAGATATAGACAGTAACAGTACGGTCCTCATGCCTACGTCCACGGTGCTCGTGCTGTCATGTGTCAAATCAAATTTGTTGGTAATCTGCACAAGTAAGAAACCCCAGTCTCTCACCTTTCAGCAGATTTCCAAAAAGTCCTCCGCGTTGCGTGTTCGGTGGCTTGAGTCCAAAGTAGATCTGTCCAATCTTGTCCAAGTACGCTTTAAAAGAGGGCTCACGGGCAACAACTGGCGCGTACTTGTCCACTAACACAGAGAAATGAGTGACCTGGAGAATATAGTAGTGAACTAGTGATTATAGGAAAAAGACAAAGATCTTACAAGCATGTTCCACTTTGAGGCTTTTGAATACAAACTAAGGAATTACATGAAAGATACTTTTATCTGCGAAATGAGATCAGTATGATTTCTATGCAGAATTGTTTTCGGGATTACTACCCCGAGGGGCCAGTGCGCCGCCTACAATAGGCCCGAAATGGGTGGGCCGCAAAGACCAGGGCCCATCCGTTTTTTTTGTTGGCCGCGCACTGGCGAAATCGCTCTCTCTCTCTCGAGTTTTGGATCTTATACAATTCGAAATATTAAACTCACATTATGCTTAGGAATGGCCAGGATGAGCAGATTGAGCATGTTCAACAACGGCGTCGGATACGGTGGCTTCGCACAGTTCAATGCTGAATGTACGGCACAGTAGGACTGCAGAAGTATAGCGGCATCTTTTGCGCGATGCAGGCACAACAGCTGAAGTGGGACAGATAAATAAGTTAGACAAGGTTGGTAACTACATGTCATCAACTGACGAACTAACAATCGGTAGGGGTTGCAAATTCTAGATCCTAATCATAAGGTGCAATGTACCCCAGTGTAAGAATACACGCCTGCCCTAGATACCAAAGGCCATATTCACCACTCCGATTCCCTCGGGGAAATATTCCCTGGGGGACAGAAAATAGCATTCTAATGTGAGACACGCAGAGAAAAAGACGGGGAATTGAGTTATCCATGTAAGGACTTAACAAGCGTATGTTAACCACTGATGTCTGATGTCGCCTGTGAATAAAGATGCAATATGAGTACCGCACGAATCTCTCAAATGTCAAATTCGTCCCCTCACCTGAAGAACAGGAAGCGCCACAAAGAGGTCGACTTCCGAGGCAAATCCACCAGCCAAGTGCATCTCAGCGAGGAAAACGGCAAAGTCCTGGAAGAAATTGAAGAGAATGAATCCTCCGATTCTTATTTTCACCAAAGGTAAGGGTAAGCTACCTTAAAGCGAAATGCTAGCCCCTTTGGAAAATTTGCATATGATAAGCAAATCCTATGTATCCTATGCTAATTTTGCGCGATTGCCGTGGACGATCGCGCAAAATTAGCATAGGATACATAGGATTTGCTTATCATATGCAAATTTTCCAAAGGGGCTAGCATTTCGCTTTAAGGAAAAAGGTAGCCAATGGAAAGGCTACACTATCGGCTTGTAATGGGCACTCACAATCAATATCGAGCTACAGCATTTTAACCGTAGACAAAAATGTCCATTTACATCACCACAAATAACTCACAGAATATTAGCACTGGACAGGATTCAAACCTGGGTCGTGTGGGTCAAAGACGAGAACGTTGCCAGTGCGCAATAAAAGAAAAAAAAAAAAAAAAAAAAAAAATAAAAAGAAAAAAAAAAAAAAAAAAAAAAAAGAAAAAAAAAAAAAAAAAAAGAAAAAAAAAAAAAAAAAAAAAAAAAAAAAAAAAAAAAAAAAAAAAAAAAAAAAAAAAAAAAAAAAAAAAAAAAAAAAAAAAAAAAAAAAAAAAAAAAAAAAAAAAAAAAAAAAAAAAAACAATCAATAATCTAACCTGTGGATTCTGAGCAAGCAGGTAATGTTGTCTGCTCGCCTCCCATTTCTTCTCCTTCCTCAACACCGAGGCAATGGCATTGTGTACTTGTGGAAGGCCGCGTTTCTTGTCACGACGAGATACGGCCACCAATTGAGACCTATAATGTATACTGGTTGATATTATAAAAAAGGGTGGCCGAAGTGTGTGTGTGTGTGTGCGGAAAAAAATTGATTTTGTCTCTACGTGTCGCTGATTCACATGTTCCCCTGTTTCTCTCACCTCCCACACCCACTGCTGGGAGTCTGGGAGCATGCTCCCGACGTTAGTGCATACCGCCACGGATAGCCTCAACATAATCGCTTCTCCTTATCCTCGCAAAACCAACCTTCCTAATCGTAAGAGAAACCGAACTCTGAACCCTAGCATCACTTTTCAATTAGACCCTGACGACCTTTCAATTAGACCCTGACAGTACATTAGAAGGCCAGTTATATACTCAATACCCTGAAACCTATCTCGCCTTCTTCCACTTGCTAATTTGCGTATCTAAGAAACCCTCATAACACGAGTTCTCCTAATTCGCCCTATTTTGTCGTCTCTTTCATCGTAATATGAAAGATGTGGGAATGGCTGGGGATTGCGATTAGGTGAGTCGTTTTGTCAATCTTGATACATTTGCACTATACGTAAATTATGTTCCATGTTCCATATTTGCATATAACACATAGGAATACCAGTCCCCACCCAATTTCAACAATAAGGACAAGAAAGAGGCGCGCAGACTAATAAGCGTCCATGAGGGGAAGTCTTCCTAGCATCTTACAACACTTTATGTTTACAAAGGGTTCTTATCCGTTACTACAACATATAACTGAATAACCCAAATCATTCCAGGTGGATACAGATATTACTTACAGTGGCATTCACAGTACTTCTACAAACAGCCACAGTTCACACATGCGCACCAAAGGTAAGCAGCATAGTCATAGTTATACCCAGAAGGCGTATTTCACTTTCCATCTAGGGAAATCAGTAGTGAACAAAAAGTTCCATGAATAGTTTGGTGACATGTCCAGATGTCCTGCGGCTGAGGCCATATTCACCACTCCGATTCACTCGGGGAAATATTCCCTGGGGACAGAAAATAGCATTCTAATGTGAGACACGAAGAGAAAAAGACGGGGAATTCCCCATGGGGAATTGAGTGGTGAATATGGCTTCTGATAGGACGTTCCTGATGTTCATTTCAAATTATGACGAGGATTCCAGAGAAGCACGATCGCCACAAAAGATCCGAAAAAAGAAGAGGAACCAGCAGTGAAACCTCCAGCTCCACTGGTCGATACTGGACCTGCGAAACCAAGTGAGGGACACACAGATATTTTACGTGTTGTAACTATGCCTGGTTTCATTGTCACTGTCATTGACAATGTCATTATGTCTGGTTTTATCGTCAATGACAATGACAATGGGCATTTCACGCCATCCACGAACATGTACTCACTACTCACTAGGGAGATGAATCACATTAGTCGCATTCGCCAAAGAGTAAAACACACCGTCAAAGGAGAAAAAAACCCCGTATGAAACATTCTGTTTTGCCTATCTGTCAAAAGTTGAAGTAAGCGTGAAGTGAAAAGAAAGAATCAGATCTATAGAACCAATAGAAAAACACCACATCGCTCAATCAGCATTCAGGAAGCAAGCCATCCACGTATCTCGCTCCCGAGATGCAAAACACGCCGGCGCTCGCCGATCAGTGGAAACTTGCCGAAGCACTCGATAAGAAAGACGATGATCAAGAGGTCAGAAGGCTACATCCCTTCTATAATCCTCTCTTCTCTCTCCGCTCCAATAACCCTTCTTTCTTATCTCTCTCTGACTCTCTCCCCTGCCCTACCCCCCCCCCCCATTTTAGAGAACTTTCTTAACACTGTCAAATTCAGAGGACCGATCTCGACAGCATCAACGAACACAATCCACTGGCCCGCAGAAATGGTCACATGGCATTGGACCGTAAAAGGTTTGCTTCCAGTGGACCAGCATATGATAGTACATACCAATGACCATTACGTGCCGTAACCGTAGACGTAGAGACCAAGGCATTGCTCTAGACTATGCACATGTACATTCCTTAACAGACCCCGTAGGTGGCCAAAAAGCATCCGCTCCAGTGAGGTTTATGAAGTCTAATAACTAGTACATCATGACCGATAACCATTTCAGTGCACGCAAAAACGAGAAGAATGACGAAAAGGCAAAAGAAAGAGATAAGTCTAAGAAGGCGGCGCAGTCGCTCAACTGCAAAACGAGCATACAAGCGTTGAAGGTAAACTAATAAATTCATTTGTGACCCTGTCTGCGTAGTTTCGCATCATAGCTGAGGCTGAGACGAAGTAGTATATTAGTAGACATTAGACAGCAGCCACTACACATCCATATAAACGGTTACTGTATCGAATACATCTTACAGATTGAGTTCCGTACAGTACCATACAATAACGCCTAAATCGTCTTGGTAACCAATTAGCCAACCTGTTAACTCTTGAAATTCAACTAACCCAACCTTACACTCAGGAAGCTAAAACCCCCGAGGATGAGAAGAAAGACAAGTCTCCTCCAAAAGACAAGAGTGAGGGCAAAAAGGATGACAAGAACGACAAGAAGGAAGAGGAGAAGAAGGACGACGACACGGTCAAGAAGGAAAAGGAAAAGTAGGCACATATTCTATATTCACTATGAACAACGTTATTATCCGTTAAGCGCCGAAAAAAGGGCCTGTAGAACACATGAGATGCACTAAAACTGAGAAAGAGAAGGAGATATAGATAAATATTTGCACGGCACGTCGTAGTTGATTGAGTCGAGTTCATGTACCAGTACCCGCTTCTGCCCTTTAAACGAATTAGGTCACACTGTCAGCCTTATCACCATCTCATATCCGAAATCCCTAAACACAATACCTCTTAGGGTCAATCGTAGTAACAAGGAGCTCCTGGCCACTACCACCGTCTCAATGACAAAGAACGAAAAGGACTCTAAGCGGGAGTCTTCATCCGAGTCGGGTAACAAAAAGGAGGGAGGCTCTGGTGTACCAGTTTCGTCGGGAACTCCCGGGGTATCCCCGAAGAACTCGAATCTTGGACTAGGACAAACGCAGCAAGATGCAAATACCACGCCTACCGCCGCAACCCAACCCGACAAGAAAACTTCCGAAGGACATGGTAACACTTTGATAACACGCATTTTAATCAATAGAAACTTGAAAGAATCAGCGATCCATATCAACCTTCACAAGATTCACAAACCATGTGCCATATCGATTTAAATGCACCATTCATATTTCAGTAAAAGTGCTCAAAAAAGAATCATCGACCAAGACAAAGACTGGAAACGTGCCCGGCAAGGGAAATAAGGATGCGTCCGGGATGAAAAACCCATCCTCACTCTATCTATAATTACCCCACACATACTCATGAACTAAACCTCCAAATAACTCCAGAGATTATACACAAATTGCCTACGTCCTTCCTATGTATGGGCATTTCTGGTATAACCTCTCAATTTACCTCTAGTTATAGCTTGTCGGAGGCTTAGCGTAGGCTATCCAACCTCCAATTCTACTATTTGTGTCCCCCTATCTATCTCTCATAGGTTCAAGGTTCTCATAGGTTCAAGGTTCATTTCGCAGCTCGAATAACCCAACCCGTGCTCTTTCAATCGCCCTTGTATACTTACGCGACACCTGTTTCCTAACAAACCTAGAACCTCTTTCTCTCAATCAATTCTCCGTAGACAATATAGACTTATAACCGCTTAAAAAATAAGAGTTGATGAATTATATGGTTACTATAGAATGATTCCGTTTAAAGAATTATTGAAGACTTACAACGTTCCGATTGACAATCGTGTTAAGCAATACAAACAAACAAATATAAGTATCGTTGATCGTGTAGTGTAAACTGACCAGTTAACGATTGTGGAAATAAATTTGTTTCTTCTGTCCGCGTTCGAGTTCATTGCTGCGTCGGTCGAAAAACGGGAAGGGGTCATGGCGAGCACCTAGATGAAACTATGATTAGAATATATAGAATATTCCGAGCTTTCTTACGACTCAAACCAATAGTTATGCCAATCTGTGGCCTCTTAGCATCATCAGGACAATGCAGTACGAATAATTGCCTCAAGCATAGATAATTAAAGATTAGAATCATACCATTGCCGTCACTATATTTGAAAAGACATAAGGAATAAGGGACCAGCAGAGAATTATTGATTCACGTTTACATGGGTTTCGTCGGCTTTCCGCACAAGATAAAATACCCAATAACCCAATGGTACAATAGTTGTTGGCAATATTCCACTGCGATATGCGCTAGGCTTGTAAGGTTTGTGTAAGTTTGAAACTGTACCAATTATGTGCACGAACTCAGCCCGCTCGTTCAAGTTATGCACACCACGAAACAATTATATTCGTCTACTATACCTGGTTCTGTTATCTATTCACCAGAATCATTGAGAGTCAGTAAAACACCTTGAGCAATTTTTCATATAAAACTTGTCTACATCAGGTCAGCGCTTTATGGAATAATGCCGTAAGCATTCTAGGTATTTGTAAACAAAGTATAAATCAAACCAAAACCTTGGCAATTTCATCAACTCGTTCCTGAGTGCACGGAACAGATCCTTTGCACAAAGCGTCCGCGTATAATTCGCACAAATCAACGGCACTCGTTTCCTGGCCGGCTGAAATTAAACAAACAATAAATATGAATACCACTTTATAAAGCACGCACAGCAGTTAGAAAGCAGGGTCCCGTTTTTGTTAGAAAGCAGGGGCACCACCTTGTAGGTAGTGTGCCCTGTGTAAACCTTGAAATAAAATGAAATACACACTTCAGAATTGCGCTAAACATTTGCATCGGGGGTAGAACAGAACACAGTTTTTTTATAGAGATACGGAGCCTGAGCCTATTACCGTTGAAGGATTGATTTACCGAATGTCGATTGTAAATCGTCGTACTTTTTTGCTATTGACACAAAAAAAACGGTACACAAAAACGAGGCTATGACAATATGACAAGTATCAAGACATGTACCGATGTACCTCCACATATTCATACCGTATATACATACATAAAGAACAAACTACAAACAACCAACCTTTAACCAAATTCTCTACTCCTTTCACCAGCACATCGCACAGTTCTGTGAACTTATTCTGCCCGAGTAATCTATAGTACATGGTTCGGTATATCTGATGCGCTTCATAGTACTCGCCTTCGGACAAGCAACGCTCGGCCTTCAGTTCTAGTTTAGACGCCTGAAAGACATTACAACTATGGGTTCGGATCCTCAACAGTTCAGAGGCCGTATTCACCAACACACAGGGAGCCCTCACTAGGGTCACGAGCGCTCTGAACCTCTTTTGCTCCCGCACTCTTTAGCTCCCTGAGGAGGCCTCCCTGTGTGCTTATGAATGTGGCCTCTGGTTCTGGTAAAACTCTCAAGTAATCTTTACTATGAAGTATGAAGATCACTAGCGATGCACCTCTTCGAAAAGCACAAAAAATATTCTCGTTTAACCAGGTTCACAAGGCATAAAGGTAAAGGTACATGGAGAATAAATGACATCTCTAATTTCAAATCCATAGTCAATAATCAATAGACCCGTCTCTAATCCATAGATGATAGATCTGAACTCGGCTTCCACTGACCAATACAAGACATTTCTAAAGGAACAATAAGTAACCACTTTCTATAAAAACAACTAACCTTTGACATAACGGCGTCGTTCGAGTACTGTAAACGGTACCTAAAAGCGGTGCTAATTCAAACACTAACCAAACCCTTACTGTAGCCATCATCGTAAGGCAGCTACTACAGAACATTTTCACATTATAAAGTAAAATAATTGATCCGGATTTCAATACCCAATTTCCCAAATCAATAACAATTTTCTGAAAACTTTTATTCAGTGCTCAAAGATACGGTTTGAGAGAGAAACACAGATGAAAGTAGAGACACAACGGATATAGAGAAAAGGTAACTTAAAGAACCAAAAAAGCTAGTAACAGTTCTACTTATCACGGAAATGGAGTCGAAATCTAAAATGAAAGTACAAACGGTGAGCGAACGGATACATGAACTCATACTACAATCTAAAATTCACTAAAAAAATAAGAGATTCGAAGCCAATATGGAAAACACTGCTAGTAAATAAAGAAAACTAGTATACTGGTGACTAAAAATGCCCCTACAACTCAGACAAAGGATATATAATATTTTTCAACTAAACCGACTACTAAATTTCATGCACCTATATAAACGAAAACGCGAAAAAAATCATATGATTAGACTTTTTGCACCCATTTACAAAAATAAAAATAAACGTATTTTGTGGAATAAACTATCGACCAAAACTCATAACAAACAAAAACCATCGTAGAATCGAAATCTCAAAAATCAAACTGGACTTACTGGACCAAGTTATATGTCACAATCCAAACAAGAACCAAACTTCTAAAGAGGCGATAAAGTGATGGGTATAAATAGGAAAATAGGTGCTAAGTCAAAAACACCTTCGCAATGGCTTCATATGAAGCGACTACAAATTTACGTGTTTGGGGTGAAACTTATAGTTTTTACATAGCTTTATAAACCATTCCCGTCACTAAGTCAGTTAAACAGGCCACCAGCATTTACGCACTAAATGCCCGAAAAGTGAGCGGTATGGCATGCGCTTTTGAAACATATGCCACAAGTGTATTCCCAAATTTCTATGCCGGTCTATGCATAGGAAAGTCACATAATACATGGAGATGCAATTGCCCAAAATACGTTTCACAAAATCACAAATCACATGCCATACCGCTTTAAAGGAAAACGAACCGAACAAAAAATGACAAACAAGCTCACAGTAGTTTCCCTTCGTATCGTTCCTACGCAACCGTTTCCTTTTCCGATTTCTCATTGTCAGAAGCAAGTTCATAGTGTAGACGAGGCCAGCCGATAGGCTCCTTTTGACGCAGAATCACTTCCACCTGGAACTGTGTAATTACAAGTTGGCACACATCTAACGTACAAAATACCCGTCGCTTTCCCGAATCGGCCGTGAGGCTTACACGTACGCAGGCTTAAGACTCAAGCCTGCGGCGCGCTTTTCGGTCGAGGTCGAGATGCGTGTACGTAGGCTCAAGACTGCGGCGCTCTTTTCGGCCGAGGTTTATACGTAGGCTCAAGCCTCAGCGCGCTTTTCAGAATTACAATATTTGATCACTGTATCTGTATGAGCCAAAATGCAAAACTAACCTAGACAGGCAATGACCTTTCTATATGCTTCACGTGAAACACATCACTTGATCCAAGTCACTATCTTTTCGGGTCAGTTTTTTCTTAAACCAATAAACCTAAGAAGACACTAGACAAGAGAACAAACTAAAACTCCCTGATAATTAATAATTGTTCACCTTTCTCTCTCCAACCCTCACTATACTCGATTCGGGGAGAATCTCTCCAAATAGTTCATAGATCAGTTCAGTCTCCTTTACTCCAAAGCCGTGGATCACACGCAATTTGAGCACAAGGCCATCAGTCTCCGCCTTTATCTCATCTGGAAGGGCACCCTGAAAATAAGGCTTTAAAGTACTTCCTTTTATTACATAAAAAAAGATAACTTACGGACAGATTCAGAATCAGGATTTAAGTGATCAACATGAGAAAAAATCCAGTTACTTAGAGCACAGGTAACACTTAGTAAGCAAACTTAGCAAACACGATAATCGACAAACCAGGGAAAACGTACTACTAAAAGGTGATTTGATTCTTAAATTTAAATTACAAAGATAGGACAAGTGTTATGAACGTATGTCTCAACGGTGAACTCTAACCTGCATCAAAATGTATACATAACTATAAAAATACAAAAATACAAAACAGAGTCCTTACCCTACAGTAGACGTTAACAGTAACATTTCCATTTCCATTGCTCGAGAACCAGTCCTCGCGCAGCTTGTCCACTTTTTCATTCTAAACAGTTACATTTTGATGGGTTAAAAATTACTGCACGCAGAAAACTCACTAATGAGGCTCATTCAGTCCAACTTATTGTTAGTTTATACAATCCCTCATGATCCCGCAATGTAAGAATTGAAAAATATTCGTCTGAACACATCATACCGCATGTTTCAACGAGGCTATAAGCTCACGTTTTAACTAGTTCGACGACAGGTCGGAATTGAAAAGCACAAGGAAAGGTCTGTAATTCTGATATCTTCCAACCTTGCTCCAATTATGTGCTCCCTTAGTGCAACCCTTCTGGTCCAGGAATGCACCGAAGTCTGACGTCTTCTTATTACAACAACTCCAGTACTTCATGCCTTCGTGGAAAATTGCTGTGCCGGGATGGAAAACACATTCGGCCCTGTCGCTCTCCACACCAACATACAGCTGAAAAGGGGACAAAGAAGGCACTGCTAAAAAGAGAGTCAAAACTTTGGTATCAAAATGATCCCTGCCAGGGGTATAGGTTGGTGTGTTGAAACACGCACGAACCACCTCCGGGTTGGTTTGGACCACCTCCAAAAGCAATTAGAAATTTATATATTTGAGTGAAACATGGTGTTTTATTAAAAACGGTCTATCACTAAGCTAAGGAAACCACCTCCAACCACCTCCATTTACGCACGGAATTTATAGAAAAGAGGAAGGAGTACGTAAATAAGCAGGTGACAAGGCAACTAAGAATATTCCATTCCTATATGTATAGCCCATCGTATCGTATGTGGTATGTATATAGCTAAGGTCTGGTTAGCTTCTACCTAGGGGACGCGTTGAAGCGTTCAAGATGGGAAAAAGTGGTGAATGAAGTTGTAGGAACAGTTTATAAGCTTAGGCTTAGGCCTTGAAGTGCAACAAAGACTTCACGCACATGACTGATAGTCCATTATAAAATGTTAACCGGTTTAATTTTCTTACCTTATCACATCCCGAATTTCGACACGGTGCTCCAACACGAAGACCACTTTCACTTGTACCCGCGTCCCCAGCTTGCTCCTGAAATAAAAAGTTGAAGACATAAAATATAAAAGCCAATTATCGAATTACACATTGTATGGCAAGCTCGGCAAGCAGTATTTATTTATTTATTAAATATTAAATAACACCACAGGGTGTGCATCACAATTAAATGGTGAAAAGAAAGTAGTATATAACTCGTCGTGTTGATGTTGATTAGCAAACAGGTAATTTGATAATAAAATCATGGATATCAAGCGTAATGTACATGCATAGGTAGTATAAACCTCTTCTACTGTTCAGACATGCTGCGTTCTTAGTTCTTCAAGTTACTAATCTGATAAACAAAACACATACCTTGTATTTTTCAATAGCAGCCTTGGCGCCCGGCGTCACTTCAACGTTCAAGGCGACGGTGGCACGTTCCTTGCCATTGGTACGTTCCGCAGGCTTATTCAGACCATTCCATACAATCACTTCGTCCTCCTGAGAACATAATTATAATAATTTTTTACATCACAAAGATGCGAACAGAAGTATGTATAAATAATGGATTATTCGGTAAGAACCATTTGGTGACGAGCCAGCGACCGCTTTTATGTGATTTCGGCAATTATATCGTTTCCTGTGCAAGAGTACATTCAGATGAAGTTTGACTTAATTTTTATTGCATCGAGATTGAGGGAGGGGCAAGGGGCATAAATGAATATGGCTTGTGCCCATGCCCGGCGACGAGAACATGCAATATCATCGATGTTTCAATCGACCTCCAGAGGTGGTGGTTGTGCGCGATCTTGTGCCCCAACGCACGGATACTTACGCCCAGTTTCTGAATAATTGCTGCGCTAAAAACAACTAACCTTCTCCGGTCTAATCTCCTTGACAGCGGTGATCCGAACTTCATCTACCGGTTTCTCAGCATTGTGCTTTCCACGTGTGCACCCCTTAAAAGATATGAGTTATTTTGAAAAAGTTTAAAGCTATATACACGATGCCCCTAGTCATATTTTATCGTCATCGAGCGCACAGCGCAGGATGAGGAAAAGGAAACTTCAGCCCCACAAATTTCCAGAATGAATACCTCACCTTGTAACTAAGAAATGTGCCAAAGTCGGTACTCTTCTTATTACAGCACTTCCATATTTTGTAAGCATCGTGGAAAAATGGAGGTCCTGGGTGATAGAGGCACGCTTCTGAAAGGTGTAAATCGATACACATGTGAAAACCAACCTATTAATCTGTTACGTATTTTACCCTATGTTCAAATAATTATATATTCACATACGAAACAACCAATTTCACAACGTACCCGAAGAATTGTCAACTGGATCAAACTTCAGACCACACCCTTTGTTGTAACACTGAGTAAGTTGACCCTCGTCGACTGCCATTTAGACAAACTGGAAAATCCTTATTAAAATGAGCAACAAGTTTTTGTGAAGACGGCACGAATAAACATAATTAACAAACACACTGAATGAATAATGTTTGTTTGAATTGAAATGAAAAGAATCCATACATCGTACGAGGGATCAAAAGGGCGGAGTCAAACTTCGTGCGTTCGCTACGGTTTTGAGCCGGCATTTGCTATTCACATGTTCCAAATTACGGTATTGTTATATCTCGTATTACGGTATCGTTATTTCTCGAGACACCGATTTGCGGGATCAGGCTCACCATGTTTCATGCGGGATCAGGTTTGCAAGTATCCCAAAAATTCGGTGTGATTCTGTCAATACTACCGTACTTCTGTATTCTGTGCCAATCTACCGTAATTCTAATTCTAATGCTTTCTAATGCTTGGAGAAAGCAAAAATGCAGTATGAATTAGCATGGAAAAGTACAAATTGGCATGGTTTGCTTGGAAAATCAATCCCGAAAGCGCCCTTAATTTCACATCACCTGATGGAACAAAAGTAATACATGGTATGTGACATGATAGTAAAACATATTGTAATACATACATATGAATTGAGTAGTGGGGTTATATTAGATAACTAGTTATGTTGAAGTAATAAACACAAAATGAGTAATTTAGTGCATATATTTCAGTGATACTTCATTATTTATCTTGTTGGTCACCCCATATTGAAACTTCCCTCACTTCGTATCTTGGGTATGGTATAGCAGGTGTTGCAACAATATGTGTTGTAAAACCAATGAAAACTCGCGGTTTTTTGCATACTTGCAAACCCCATTAAAGGTACCAGAAATGGCACACACCTTTGAATTTCTACCGTATTTCGGGGTACTCCATTCTCGTTCGAAAGTACCACTTGTTATTGGATATTTGTTTGCAAGTTATTTTATATCAAACTTGTTTACCTTATTCTGGTATATGAAGACAAGGCGAATTTAATAAAAATAAGAACTTTTTGGTTTTCTGAGGCGGGCCTCACCGCCTCACCCTTTAAATTAATAAAATTATAGAGAGAGTATATAGAGAGTTTAGTGGGACTTATTTTATGGCCTATGGTGGTAATCATAACATAGTAAGGTCAGAAACAAGGTAGAAACCTTGTTGTTAAAAATCGACCATTCTGGAAGTCATGGAAAAATAAACCTGTGATGTTTCTTCAGAAAAACTAATGGAAATGGTGGGAAGTGATATATGAGAAAAATGCCCAAAAACCGTAGAAAACTCCGTAGGTGTTAAATTCAGGTTCCACGACGTGAACTTTTCGAAAAAAAAATAGTTTTACTCATGTGGGCCATTTTCTGAAAGTCATGGAAAAATAAAATTGTGATGTTTTTTTTTCAGGTAAACCACTGGGTGTAGAGGCTTATGATGTATTAGACAAATGTTCGCAAGACCTGTAGAAATCTCCGTAGGGGTTTGAAATTCTGATTCAATGATTTTAAAGCGAAAAAAAAAATGCAAGCAAAGTTTGCCCTTTTTTCTGCAAAAAAATAAATTGCTATAAATGAGTGCATTTCGTCATTTGGAGTGTTCCGTAGTGTTTCTTCTCTGACGTTCTCGCTTCTCTTCATTCACTCAACCAACTCGAAATAAATTTCCAGAAAATTCTGCATTTCGTACGGTAAGACTCGTGTAGTGTTCTTAGCAAGAGTACCGTAATTCTGCACATTATCCCCTTGAATTTTATTTTAAATGTTTTTTTACATACTTTATTTTAAAGGGAATATGTATGCCCTTTTTGAAGTTAAGCTGTATTAATAGAATGTGTGTTCCTCATTAAGGAAACAACAACAAAAATTGTTAAAAGTTTCCCATTTAAAAGAAAATGATTTTCAAAGTTCATCTTTTCCATAGTAAACGCGTTGCTTGACCCCCTGGCTTACACGGCAGTGCTGATGGAGCAAAACATTTTGCATATGTGTGCATACATCGGCATATAGCTTGCAACAGCGACATATTTGCATGCAAATGAGACTATTCGAATTTACATATTCAGTCGCCTACTTAAATTCATGTCTGGTGTGGAAACTCTAGTTTCGCAGTTGTTTTGCTCATTTTGAGTGCCTACATATTCCCTTTAAACTTATATAGCTAATTACAATTTGCCACCTTTGCCAATAATATTTGTTCATTGTCATTTTTTTTTGTCCACAAGATTGTTCGTCTTCTTGGCTGCCCTGTCGCTATTTACGTCAACTACCCCCCTTTTTCATGTATTGTCTTCATTTAGGAGTCGCCGATGCAGTGAATTGTTGGTTAATGGAGTACATCAATTATCCGGACTATGATGAACGTAGCCAAGACCAAGACCACGACCGCGAATGTCAGGTTGGTTGCCTTGCTGTTTATAGAAAGAGGGCATGTGATATGCAAACTTTAAAAGAAGTCTACTTCCAATTCTGCCCAAGCTATTGTATCTGGTAGTGGCCAAGGCTGTGTCTCTGCAAGTTATCCTTGCTCATCTTGGTATTTGCTATCATCGTTCGTATTCCTTCCTAGATTTCCAATTTCCCTCCCTGTCTCTTTACATTGACGCGTGTATTGTACAAGTACAACATAACAACACTGACATGCCGTCGATTGCAATAGCAGCCAATTTGTAGTGTTATTTCGCTCCACTTGTTTTATAACCGTGTTAACTTTCCACTATATAAACGCGTGCTCTGGTTGCTCACAGCTCACACAAGTTTTGCTGATCAGATAACTAAGAAAACTCAAAGAATCATAATATTCACCGCTTTCTCGAAAATCCTTAGAAATTAGAGTTACTTACGTCCCAAATTTCAACTTACCAACTACGCTCTATCGTAACCGGTGTTTAAAAAATCATTGACCCTTTCATTTTCATGTCAGCTGTCACTGTCCATGTGCCGGTCCCGTTTTCCATTGAGCTTCTAAGCCTTGTAACTGATAAATCTTTTTTTGTTGTTTGAAAATTTGAAAGAAAATTCAATTTATTTCAAGGTGTAGGTTAGTTTCTTACTCTTGCAAATATCGTAGTGAAAAATACAAAACGGATTAAGACATTCATTTTAGTAAAATACGGTTGTCATTCAGGAAATTCCTATTCTCCTAAAACTGTAAGATCGGTGAGTTGGTCTCTACATATTAAATATTAGTTTAAGTAGTACATTGTCTTGTCCACTAGTTATTGATATTAATCCACGTATGAATTGATTCATCTATTGCTTTTTAGTCTCACTTTATATTTTACTATAAAAAAAATAATAATTTATTGACACATTATATAAAGTATATAAGGTGCATCATATAAAATGTTACTATTAGTTTTAGTTAAAATGTTAGGATTAGTAATGTTGAAGGGATGAGGGATAAGAACCTGTTCTTAATTTCTCTTTTTCTCTTTTGGCCATCCCTTTTCTGCGACATTTCGACTCTCTGGCTTCGGGCTTAATAAATCGGTCCTATGTGGAAAATTTGTCACTTCACCGGAGAAACTTTGGTGGAAAAAGCGACATGTCGTCCCGTTTAAATTTACTGCTTGGGGACGAAGGACGACATTTTTTTTAGATTTGCAGTCATTTTCTCGTTCTTCATCATTTTAAAGATCAATTATCCATCTGTTGGAGTTACTGGCATTACGTACGCACGTAGGATTGAGTATAATTACCATTATTACTGAGAAAACGTGTGTTTCCCTAAACTCTTTGCACAAATGCTCATTGTCTTTTAATTAATGTTAATCAGTTTCTTCACTGTGTCCTTTTTTGATTTTTAATTTTTTTTTGCGGACCCCTGAAAGATTAGTCGCTTCAGTGAAGTGGAGATAATTACGATAATATCTACTCCTACTCCTACTCTAATTATATAATTATGTTTTATGAATTTATTGATTTCTTTTAAACGGTTCCCTGTTCTTTCGTTCGTTCTATTGTAAATTCGGCTGTTTACAAGTAATGAAGTAATTCCCATTGTACGGATTCGAGTTGTGCTTCCGATACTTTCGTTCCAGTGTAATTCGCGCTTTGCTCTAAATAGTAATTATTACTCTACTGCCAGTGTTTGGGAGAATGCGCGGCAGACGACTGGCGCGTGTGCGGCGCCTTCAGAACATGCAGAAGGTACTTCTGTCGCAACTGGCACGCGTATCGCCGGAGGAAACGGTGGTACGTTATTAGTTGTCAACTTTTATTTATTTGGTGTCTGTACCATTCCTGATAATGATGTCCGATTGCTTTTAGATCACTATTTTGATTATTCGTATTTATTATTCCGACGGTGTAGTATTCTGGATCTGATTGATTGTACATACGTTAGCTAAAGCTAGACGTAGTTAGAAGTAACTAGAAAGTACTTTTCCAAGTCGTGTAGTATCTAAATTCTAAATCCCACCCGTAAGTGGACTAACTGAAACATAATGTATCGACAATCATGTCCATTGAAATACGAAAAGTGATGTGACATTTGTAGTTGTAGTCTTGAACTGCCTTTGAGCTAGTTGGGGGATTGTTTGGGTGCTTTCAATTTTCAACTGCTGATTTATGCTCAAGTTCAAATAACATACACATTCAACTAGAACTTTGGTTGTAGCATGGCATAAATAGGGTCCGCATCTCAAAACTTTGGGGGGGGGGGGGGGGGTGGTACACGCTTTCGTCGGGAGATGATGTAGAATAATTTACGTATAATGTATAAGGAATAAGGATTGGACGTTGACGGTTTTTTTCGGTAGATGGTTCACCCTACCAGAACTACCAGAAGGGTGGTAGCTAAGAGACGGAAGATGGTTGTCCGCATTTGGTGGGGTGCTTTATGCTATGGATTCTAGAAACTTGGCTAGCTTGCTTGAAGAAATTCTCCAATCCCCGAACCAACTCCCAGCTCAGAGCTCAGACACTAAGCGTTCAGTTTTTTCGTGAATGCGCTTACGCATCAGTTAGTCTGAAAATTAACATGTGGTGTCATTGTATGAATCATCTCCGCGTTCTGTGATTTATCTTTTTTTTTGTAGTGAAGGCACGAAGGCAGTGGCAGTTTCAAGCTTTTTCGTTACACTTATTGTCTATGACTTCTTACTCTGGTTTTTTACCGTTTACCTTTTGTATACAACCTTAGCATATTAACGTTGAGCAATGTCATTCGTGATTTTTAGTTTTTGAACAGCCTATTCCTTCTCCCACCTATTAGCTTGTCCTTTGTGAAGAAGAATGATCCTGTCTTTCTCGGCTCATTTTTGAAATTTGAGCGCTGAGTGTGAGGATGAGGAATCATCTCTCACTTCTCCTTTTATAATCTCTTTTTATCTCCTTCTGTCTCTATTTCTCTACCTCTCTCTTTCTCTTTCGGTCTCTCTCTTCCATACCTACCATATTTTCCCTCTCAATTTCATGTAGCCGGCCATCTGCTCTCATATTTCTCCTCTATGCCAATGAGATAGTGCCTGTCGTCTCAGTTGACCTCCCCTTGAAGGAGGTGAGCCGCGTTGATGGTGCGGAATCTGAGCTATAAGTAGTGTGGCAGTGTGGCAGCTGATTTTTTGTTTTACGATTGTTGTTAGGTTTCATTGTATTATCGTGCCCAAGTTCTGGTGCTGTTAATTTTTCGAGTTTGGGAACTTTTGATAATTGTATTTATGCCTCGAATTTCTTAAAGGAAACTTGTCAACATCGGCGAGATATGAAGAGGTTTTATGGGAGTTTAGGCCCAGTTACGTACCTCTAGAGAGGTTGAAAACCTCCCAGCCTGGCGGGGAAATTAGAAGAGCCCGCAAACATTTGGAAGTGAACTAAATCAAAATCTAGCTTATTTAAAAAAATTATAACAGTTGGTTCTTTGTGAGTTGGGGCTGTAGTCTCTAGTTTCACATTTTCGATCATTTTTTTCCTAGACCTAGAACCGGTAAAAAATTCTTCGATGTGAGCTGTCGCTGTCGCAAATCCTTCATAACCGTGTCGTCTGCTCTCTTTTTCTTCGAGATTTATGAGTTTTGTCTCTCTCTTGCCTCGGCGGACGCTCTGCTTTGTTGTAACAAATCAACTGTTGAC
Organism: Pelodera strongyloides; assembly: GCA_036852015.1. NCBI lineage: Eukaryota > Metazoa > Nematoda > Chromadorea > Rhabditida > Rhabditidae > Pelodera > Pelodera strongyloides. Next base: position 246,506 of record JAANDG010000116.1, on the reverse strand, counting down.
TATGGATATCGGTTATCCGTGCAAAAACGATTTAGTTTAGAGTGTTTTTGTACTGTTTGTCATAGATAGCTAATGTTATAGTTATACTTCGTTTACCGTAACTTAACCGTGGACTACATTTTGTAGATTTTTGGTGGGTAGTAGGTAGAGTTCGTCCGAGCCGAAAGTAGCAAGTAAACTCTAACTCGGTTAGCTTACAATTAGTCTAGTTAGTCATGACCGCGGAGTTTGATCATAAGTTACATGTAAGATAGTCCGATTTTGATTTAATGCTCGACTCGTAATTCTCGAAGTCATGAAGCAACACTGGTTAATAGCGTATGCATATGTTCAGTGTAACGTATAACTCTTTTGCTTTACTTAAATTGCTTATTATAAAGCTCGAAATTCTGTAAAAAAAACCTTTCGAGTTGCATCGTAGCGTGCACTCACAACGAACACTGCAGGGTTTGGGTTCGGGGGAAGTCAAATTCGAAATTCGAAAGCAACACTGGTTAATAACATATGCATGCGTCTCGTGTGTCTGGCGGCTTTGCCTATTTCCGAACAGGAACAGGTGTACTTTAGTATTTTGCGTGAAAAACGGAAACTAGTTCCATAGGAAATTTCCGGCCATTTTGTTATGTTTGAGTTTTCAGTAGTGAGTATCATCAAACACTCATTTATTGCATAACATTCAAAAGTACAACACATATAATGGAAAAGACTTATTCTTAAAGATGTATTCGATTTCCTATTTAGCATTTAGTTTCCCAACTGTTTTTTTTTGTTGTTGACATGTTTGCTTTCGGCCTTGTGTTTTTGCATGGATTTTCCAGAAATAACAGTTTTAGTTAAAGCGAAATGCTAGCCTCTTTGGAAAATTTGCATATGATAAGCAAATCCTATGTATCCTATGCTAATTTTGTACGATTGTCGTGGACTTTGTACGATTTTGTACGATTGTCGTACGATTGTCGTGGATTGTCGTGTTGTAAGTACCTAAAAGTAGGATATAATATTAATGGTACAGTTTTTTTGCTAGCGTAAGCATTTGAATATTGTTGTTCATTCGTTAGCTTGTACCTACCCTTGGAGCGTAATTAGTCTACCAATTAGCCTCCGGTTGATTTAATTTTCTGGATAATTAATGAGGTCGTGTGTATTACGGGTGTCGTTAGAGCGCACTTAGCCGATTGCATTGATTGACTGAAATTGAGTCAGTCAGGCTCAGACTATGTACTTGCAAATTGATAGTTTTGTGAGTTTTGTTTGTTTTCAAGTTTGCAAACTTGTGGAAAAAAGTGCACTTTCCCTCGCACGCTCGTTGAGCAAACTTATTATCTAGAGACTTGCTTCTTGTGTCTTCGTTAAAAGCTAGAAGAATTTATATTTTCCATTTACTGGTTGCGACATTCTTATAATTGTTCGTGTGTATAATGCCTTATTCCAAACGGTTTTTGAAACGTATGTACTCTCGTGCAACTAACTAATTTTTTAGTCTAATTATATTCCTTTGCATAGTAAGTGTCTAATTGTATTCATTTGCGTATTAGGGGAATGCCGTTGTCATACTATACGTTTCAAAAATCGACCACTGTTTGGCTTTAATGCTTACGTGTACTGTCTCGTTTTTTCTATTTAGTATTCACTGTTTAGCGCGTTTCTTCGATATTTAGCCGCGTATTGTTGTAATATAATGTAACTTTTAATTGATTATTGGTATTTTACAATACGTGCATTGTGATGGTGGGCGTCATTTTTCAGCTTTATTACTGTAGCGAAACTGGGTCATAACTTGTAAAGATTTTTACAATGTATTCTCGACATTCGAAGAGGAAATTTCGGCGACTCGTGCCGTTGAGAATGGTTAGTTTTTTCTTTATTATTATTATTGTTAATATTCAGTATTATTCAGTCAGCTTGGTTGTTTTTTATTATTATTTTTTAATTTATTATTATTATTGTTAATATTCAGTATTATTCAGTCAGCATGGTTAGTTTTTATTTCGACATTATCTGAAGAAAGATCTCCCCTCCACGCATTCCCCCCGCGGATTGAAGAAGCACGATGCTAGAAACCTTCCGCACTTGTTCCATGTACTTGATTGATGTTGTATCTGATTGATTGTATGTGTGAATAAAGTAGTGATATTTTTTTTAATTTATTATTATTATTGTTAATATTCAGTATTATTCAGTCAGCCTTGCCTTTCTTTTAGACATTGGATTTGAGATTAGGTGCTAGGTGCTACAGTTAATATTCTCATAATTTTCTTTATGATAGCCGTCATGTTCGCATTCTTTACTCGTGGCTTTCTCTTTCTTCTTTTGGTTCGTGGGTCTCTTGTTCATGTACGCTTTAAAGTGAACTCCGGCCGATTTTTGAAAGGCATCCAGTACACCTGCATTCTTGTGCGTCAGCGTCATTATGGAAATAAATGGGCATAATTGGAATGAAAAATTGACCCCCACTACCCCAGTACTCCAGTACATAATAATTGACCCCAGTACATAATAATGCAGTTGTACACGGTGCTTTTCAAAAATCGGCCGCTATTTCACTTTAAAGTTAGTGGTTAAATTTTACTGAGCATTCAACATCGAGTTCTGTAGTAGTTTGAGTTTTCAGTTTTAGTTTTAGAAACTGATTTTTTTTCTTCCCTCACAAACACTCACTGTTCACCAAACTACGGGAAAGGAAAACGACCTTTTGTTGTTGTGATATAATCTAGTATAGACTGCAAGGTTTTGTTTTTCTGAGGGTATCGACTGACTCTTTTTTTCTAAATCTTATTTTCCTAGAATTTTGTTTTTGTGCAATTTTCTTTTCAAAATTTCAAAATTTTGAAAGAGGTCGCAAGTCGCAAGAGAAAGAAGTTCTCTTTTATGGCTTCTCGGCAGGCTTGTAGCTAATGGTAACATGAATAGGAGAGAATATATGTCGTGTACAAACATAACAACGCAAAGAAGCTTCTGTATTCTATATTATATGGTAGGATAATTCTTCTACTTTTTTCTCTTCCTAGCATTAGCATTATATGTTTTGTTAGTTCCAGAAGCGCGAATGGGTGGAACGGTGTTTTTGACAATAGTTATTTTGTTTTGAGACGTGTGATGCCACATGACACTGGTTTTGGTATTGTGTAATGTGAAACGCTTTGTCATACAGTACATGTTATTTCTGAGTTATCAGTTCAGACTGCTCAGCCGCTATTGTCTAGAGTACGGGATACGGGCTAGGGGCTAATTGAATTTTCGCAGTGTATGTTGTGACAAACTTCTCGGGTTTTAGTAGCTGGCGTTTTGTTGTTATATTATAATTCGAGGCTTGGAATTGGAATGTAGATTTGTCTATGGCGTGTATGCTGGCGGCTGGCTCTCGATTTTTTTTAATGATAGCATATAGCATAGATAACTGTATTTGTAATTTGTACCCAACGCACCCGACATTGAACTTGATCGGATCGGAAGTTCGGAAAACACTTGTTTGTTTGTATTTGGGATGAAGTCTCGGTAATGTACTTAGCCTTACCTAGCTCCCGTTATTTGGGGGGGGGGGAGAGAGAGATCAAGAGGGAGGAAGGCAGACGACAGAGAGGGAGAGAGTGTGTGAGAGAGAAATACGAGAATAGAGGAAGAGCAATAGAACCTCGTTTTCTTGAACACTATTTCATGGCACTGTGGTTTCTCTTGTTGTCTAGTTCCTCTGCCACATCAATACACCATTTTCGTGTAGGGAACGAGCGGAAAACTACCTTTTCTGGTCCGATGCCTAGCTTTTTTCTTTCTCTCTGTGGCTTCTCTATCCATCTCTTTGTTTTCTTCATCTCTCTCTTGTCTTTCTTCATCTCTCTCTCTCTCTCTCTCTCTCTCTCTCTTTCTCTCTCTTTCTCTGTGGCATGGTGCTGGTTTTGCTTTTCATTCGTTTTCCCATTTATTTCCCCCCATCATCATCATCATCATCTTGAGCTCATCGCTGTCATTGACTAAGAACACATCATAATCATTATCGACCAGACCACCCACCCTCTGCCAATCTGCCGCTCTCATTTGCACGACCGATTATTCAATATTCGTATAAGAAGGATGATTTTGAGGTAATTGCATATTAATTATGCGGAGAGGCGGAGACTGACTATTGGCTGTTCAATTGTTCCATATTAAGGGGATAATTATTATGAGTTGATGGGGGAACTTTTCAAACTGGGAATATGAGTGGACTGTGTATCTATATCTTTTGGAGTTTTGACACTGACGAGGTAATTGGGGAAATTTGCAAAGGAAAGGAATGTTTGGATTTGGAAAACGTATTTTTTGAAGTTTTGATACTTGTAACTTCATATCTAACCTATTCTGGAATCCTGAATTCGCGTGCGGAATATTTTTTGCTTTTCTTATTGAGAGATTGAGCCAATTAGGCTGGGTGGCTGAGTGTACTTTGTGCGAGCACTGATCTTGTAGAATGTAAACCCTTTGGTACTCAGCTTGGGTTAGGTATGTAGTATGTACTATGAAATTACGTCTCGTTGTTTATACACTTGCTGTTTTGTACTGACTGACGTTTGAGTACTAGATCTAGATTGTGATGCGCGATTTCTGCTTCTGGGTGGTCCCTCTTTGGTATCCTTACCGTATGAGTACGATGCCGCGATTTCTGCTTCTGGGTGGTCCCTCAGTGGTATCCATACTGCGCCGAACCCGTATCTAGCGAAATACACCCACTACGCTTCAGACTTCGGTTCTTTATGCAATTCTCACGCAGTACTTTTATTGTGGCTCGCGACACATAATTGTTTAAATAATAAGACTTTTTACGTTTAGGAGATTTTGTTAGAACGTCTCTTGTTGTAATAAATTGGTTGGTATTTGATAATAAAACTTGGTGAAACCTGTTTTAGTTGAATTGAACTAGCACGATCTCTTTTTTTTTTCGATTTTCGATACCACCCAGCTCACCACCTACGTTTATCGATTTATGTGTGTGTTATATAATAGTTTTCTAGAGTTTTTTTCTTCATATACAAGAATGCAAGTAGGTCTGTAGATAATTCGAATTCGAATTATAATATGAAGGTATAATTTGTAAAATAAACGCTCGGCTCTTACTCATAATTATGTAATTTATTGTGCCAGTCATGATGCAATTGTACATATGGCTATGAGCTCTGTTATGTGTGCGCCGTAATAGTAATAGCCGTATTATTCATCACTGCACAGGGCGCGTCAATTTCGCGTGTATGTGAATAATAAACACGAGACGAAGAAGCCACAAGCCATTTTCGAGAAAAATCTGTTTCCATGTGTAATATATATTGATTATCATTTTCGTAAGACAAGAGATTGCTATTAAAAATGTTCTTTATGCCGTCCCGTATTCTTGTTGGTGGCGAGCAAAACATTTCAGCATTTGGCGCGGCGCTTCAGGGTTTCTCTTGGTTAATTGTCTTTTTGTTGACCAGTAAATAATTGTTAATTTCCAATTGCCCTAGCAGAGTTCCTATAATTTTCCCAGCTTTTATTTTGAAAACACCGACCCGGCCTTTAGTGTTTGAGCTTCGGGAGATACCTTGTATCATGACCGCGAACGTAACTTTAGAGTCGGATGATAGGTTAAGGTTAAGGCTTAAGGCTTAAAGCGAAATGCCAGCCCCTTTGGAAAATTTGCATATGATAAGCAAATCCTATGTATCCTATGCTAATTTTGTACGATTGCCGTGGACGATCGTACAAAATTAGCATAGGATACATAGGATTTGCTTATCATATGCAAATTTTCCAAAGGGGCTAGCATTTCGCTTTAAGGTTAGACCCGTCTTCGCAGGAGATCTGAACTCCGCGCGGTTGTTTGAAATTTAAACATCAAAAACAATAAAATACCCTTTACTTTCCCTCACTTTTCTAATCAATTCTTATGTTTAGGGTAGTTCTTCCACCTCGCTGACTGCCTTTATGCGGGACGACGATGTGGCTGCGGCCGAATACCTCCGATGGCAAGGAGATGACGACCTGGATGAGTACTGTGAAGGATGCGCGAATATTTGCTGGTACGGTAGTTTGTGACTTGGGTTATATTACGGTATACGGTAATGACCTTGATTACTGTAAGATTACGATAACGAATAGTGTGCACGTTGGAATGTTGGTGGTACGGTATCTTGGGCTTTGTTTTATTTTACAATAACTTTTTGGGGGGTATTTGTTTCTGTGGTTACCATTATATGTGGTGTTTGTTGCTCGAGGTGCTAACAGCACATTTTGGTTTTCTTCATTCGCAATGCCTATGTATTTCAAAACTAGCCAAGCAGCGATTTCTCTATTTCGCCCAAAACATGTGTCCTTTCTTTGTGCTTTTCCCTTGGAAAAGCTGAAATATGTTCGGTAGTTCATCCGTGTTATGTGATTTGTCACTTGTCAGTTGTGTGGTAGGCAGGGGTGCCTGCTCGGGGAGAAGTGATGGGCAGCCGGGCTAACCCGCCTTCGTTAGATGAACATAACACCGATCCGCTCCCGTACTCGTACACAATCTGTGTGCGGGCCTTGTGCCCTAGCTCTTTTGTTGAATATCCTTGGGCTTATCATATGGTTATTGACTGGTTGTTATCGTTTGGTTTTTATCGTATAACCGTAGGTACCATTACTTTACTCGATGGCGATCACTGATAGTGAATGTAGTACTGTAGGGTTTTTATTCTTTATCATTAGAATGTGTGATTTGATGTACTTTTGATATAGCGTTTTTGAAATAGATTGGAATGGATTCTTGGATCTGAAGTCTGAATAGTCGTTTCACGTTTTTACTTGAAATATTATTCGTATTATCTTTTCCTTTTTTTCCCATTTCTTTTCCATTAGACTTAGTCAGTTTTTCTTAATGGGCATATATTTCCCCTTTTGAATGCTCTGTGCTTGTAATGGAAATTTGAAATGTGGGATGATATGCCAATTTATTCTGTGTAGCTTCACGAGTAGGAAGAGGTCCCCTCTGCGCCATTTAGGATTTCTTTGCCTGACTATGTGATTAAATGCCGACCCCTTTTTGGATGATGGCGAACGTTTATTGCAGCTTGAAGTCATGACAGAACACCTTAATGCATATTCTATCGAATTTAAAGCGGTATATCAACCGGTTTGTGAATCGTATGTTGAACGCTGTATTCCCACGTAGTGTATGCAAATGACTGCGCGATTTTTATTCTAATTATATTCATTTGCATAAAAGATATTGCAGCGCAATTGTGCAACATGCGTTTCAAAATCGGCCGTTCTATGGCTTTAATATCCTTTCTCTGTAGTTCTTCTCTTTTCAAATTCTCAAAAGTTTCCAAAAAGTTTCACATTTAGCGTTCTTTTTCGGGAAGGCATACTATTTCGTAGATTCTTCATTTTTGTAGCATAATAACAGAGTAGGTCGTTGTTTTTTATTACTTCTCTGGTCCTCAGGCGCGCAGCGCGGAAATGCGTAGCCGCGTCTGCGGGAAAAGATTGCAAATTTGCATTGAAAAATTCTAGACACAGCGAAACCTATTTTTGCGTCTCATGTTAAAAAGCCATCTCTTTTCCGCGGATGCGGTTACGCATTTGCTCGCTGCACGCCTGAGAACGTAGTTGTTACACATTTCTACATTCCTTGTAGTTGACACTACCTCTGTCCGTATTCTGAGTCTTCTGAATTTGCATATGTATGATTGCTCAAAATTTGAATATCACGTTCAATTGCTACGTTCCTGGGTGCGCAGCGCCCCTTCTGCCAGCCGCGCAAATTGGAGTGCACGCGTAGCCAGCCGCGCAGTTTCCAGTGCGGGCGTAGCCAACCGCGTACCGCGCAGAGGGGGGCGCACCCAGCCGCGTAGTATGCAAACTACGCGGCTGGGTGCGCGGTGCCTCGGGGAGCTCAACCGCGCAGCGCACCCCCAGCCAACCGCGCAGGGGGCCCCCGGCCAGCCGCGTAGGGGGGCAAAAAGAAGGGGCGTTCGCGGTTGAAGACCAGAGTAGCTGATGCTACGTTTAGCAGGCCAGCAGGCCTTCTAGCTACATATTTATGGAGCTTTGAAGCTTGAAGGGATTTATTTTTGTGTCGCGTGGAGCACTTATTGTTATACACGACGTGTAGTACATGGATGTCGCTGTTCTTTTGGCGTTCTACCTTACGGTCTGGCTCGTGCTCTTGGCCTGCATGTGGGTTTCTTATTTTATTTTAATTACCTACTAATTAGTTAATTGGTACTTTACTTTATTTTGACTATCTACTAATTAGTTAATTGGTCAGGTCCACGAGAAAATCAGTAGGCTGAAAAATGCTCGGAAAAATTATTTTTCTTTCATTCTGTGAGATATTTTTGGCAGCATATTTATTCATTTTCTCGTTAGCCTGTACAGCGGTATTGCTCGTGTTTTGTGAAGCGTATATTGGACAACTGTATTTGCATGTATTGCATGCAAATGTGTCCCATTGTTATGTGTGTAATTCATTGGAATTTGGAATGCAGTTGCAAGTTGCAATTCAAGGATATTAGCACAATCACAAGCCACGTGCAATACCTCTTTAATAATGACTGAAAGGAGAGTTTTGAGTCATTTGAGTGCCATCAGGTTTGTGTATGTTCTGTGTAATTGGTAGTTTAATGATTTTCCTTCAAATTTGCTCTGTCTATTCGGATTTCGATATTGTTTATGTTGTAAAGTCATAAAAAGACGTCCGAAATACATTTATATCGCACACGATTCACATATAATAATAGAAAAGGACTACCATACGGTATCTTAAATTACTACTATGTCTATGTGTCTATAGTAATACTTGGGCTTAGCTTAGAGTGGTAATTTATCTACGTCTATCTGCTGATGCCACTGCTGTTGTCTTTAGTTTGGTAGTGAACCCTGTCCCCTATCCTTATCCCCGTTTTCGGCCCTCCGTTGTTTATAACCCCCTGTTGGGCCACCCTCATTCCTATTCTATACATTCTCATATGTGTTTAGGGTGCTAGAATCGATATGTAATTGGGATTCGTTGAGTTGACTTAACGACTTAATGCTTTGTGAGTGGATAATTTTGTTACTGAAGAATAGAATATTTTCACATTATATTACTGCATAGGTTATGAGAATGAGGGTGTCGGGCTCTCGAGTAGTTAGAAAAACTTAATTCATTTTTCGCAACTCGGTGCGCGTAAAGATGCGCCTCCACGTTAAACAGCCCATTTGTTATTGTGAAGATGTAGTTATATATTAGTTGTTAGATGTTAGATGTTTGTTATAGTTATATATTATCTAAATTATCTTTGTTTGAGGACTTGAGTAATTGGCGGCTTTATCTGAGATTGATATCGAAAATCTGAATTTTGAGCGGATAAAGTGAAGTTACCATGGAAATTTATCTAACGCTTAGTAGGAAGTAAATCCGAAAGCTGAATTAGACGCTCCTAGTGAACAATACTACCGTATTTCTGCACGAAACCTGCATATATAATATGAAAAATTAACAAAATATTCTCGTGTAGTTCCAGTTCCAATATATACTGTAAATTTTCACCATACTTGGAAACCCCATAAATTGGACCGTTAAATTGGTTTCTCAGTGCGAAATTTACTTTTCCTTAATTTGTCAGTATTTCTAATAATTTTTAGTGAAACTTTTAACCACATCAACTGTCTCATTCGTTATTGTGCATTGTGAACCAATACTATAAGGTTATTATTTAATGGATCATTTAATAATATTATTAATCATTATAAACGGTACACAGCGTCACTATTATATGATGATGGCAGACTCATCATTAGTTATTGATGTATGGTATATATTTATAATGTTTAACTAAATTATTACCCATTATATTATGAAGAAGATATATCCCCTAAATACTCTGATAAACATTTTGCACTTATCTTTTTATCTTTATCCCCTTTCTAATCGCTAGTGTGATGTTGAATGAGTCAGCAGTCAGCATTAATTATCGGTAAATTGCACGGGCGACTTTTTCTGTAACTTCCTCCACAGCTCGGTGCCCATCTGGCTGGCTGGCTCATTATTCAATTACTCTCTTTTTCTTTCATCCTTTTTTCCTCCGTTAGTAAGGGGGGAAAGAGAAGGAAAAGCGATCCCGTGGGACATATATTGGACCCTGGCCAGTACGCCACACTCCGAATTCCGAAATATGTATCGACTAGAGTAGTAGCTCTGTGCTATAGTTTCTTACAATTAAAATTAATATGTGCCATATTTTCATATTGCCTTCGTTTTAAGGTGATTATGTGTATGTGTAGGAACCGAGGTGATGTGCTAGACTGGGTTGGGTTCTGAGTTTACGTTTCCGTTTTTTCGTGAAGAGTTGTTTACATTATGTGAAGCTTAGTAGAATTTGCCCCATTCCATCATCCGTCACTGTCTGACTTTCATTAATTTAGGTAGATCGAGTACCCGGCTAACATTTATTTATCCGAGTTTTAGTTTTAGAGAGAGAGAGAGTGAGAGAGAGATGGGAGAGAGAGAGAGAGAGAGAGAGAGATGAGAGAGAAAGAGATGAGGGAGTGAGGTAGAGGAAATTGAGCAGTTAGCCTATTCAGTCTGGCTAAGGGCTCTTGAGTTAGGTGCTTGCTAGTCGTTCTGTTGTTGTGTTCCTTTTTTCTTACGCACATTCTTTTTTTTTTGGGTGTTTCTTACTTTTCTTCAACTTTGCCGAAGTTTCAAATAAATTATTTCCATTTCCAACTAGTTTTTCATTTCATGGGAGTATTCTTCTTCTGCTGTTGTTGTGTTGGCAGACGATTGTAAGTTGTAAACAAAATTTTCAAGTTTTTGCCGTTTTTTCTCCGTGTCTCTCTTTTCTCCCTCCCTCTCTCTTCTCTGGTTCTTTCTTTCTATGGTTCACTCTCTCTCCTACGTTCTCTACGGCATATTCGCGGCGGCTATAGGGCGGCTATTTAGGCGGCTATTCGGCGACAAGAGAAGTCTGAAGGCGCGACAATCATTGAAGGCGGGGCGAACTCGCCGGATAGCCGCCGAATAGCCGCCGGACACTCTCTCGGCGAGGAGGGTCCAGAGAAAAATACCTTTCTTCCGAAAAAAATATATAAACGATAAAAAAATGAAATTGACCAACATGCCCGAAGTCACGCTTTACAAAATTGTATCGAGACACACAGTATGGTGTTAAAGGGACAGGCCCATCAAAATAAACCTATATTTACGATACGTTCATAATGACTATCAAGCATTTTTATTACAATATATACAAACTAAATTTCACCATTATGCGCCCTGAAACACTTTTTTCCAATGCGATCAACGCATATGTATACCATAAAACTGCAGATTTCAAAGCTATATATGCAAATTTTAATCGCATTATAATTTCATGATAAATTTGCATAGACGACAAGGATATTTGCGGCTTTACGGTATACATTTAAGCAGAGCGCATGGGAAAAAAGTTTTCCATGGCAAATAAATGTGAAATTTAGTTTGTAAATATTGTAATAAAAATGCTTGATAGTCACTATGAACGTATCGTAAATATAGGTTTACTTTGATGGGCCTGTCCCTTTAAGGTCTCGTCTCGGGGTTAGTGCTAACCTCAAACTTGGGTAATTAAACCGACTGAGACCCCGCATTCCGCTCTCAAAAGAGAAATGTGAGTCGTATCGCTCGTGTGTGCACAAAACCCCGATAGCCGCCGAATAGCCGCCGGATAGCCGCCGCATTTTCGCCTGAAACAAGCAAGTTCGCAGCGGCTATCGGGCGGCTATCTGATAGCCGCCGCATTTTCGCCTGTTTTGGCGAGTTCGCGGCAGGTTTATCCTCGCCGAATAGCCGCCACTTTTGCGGAGCGAACTTGCCAAGACCCAGATAGCCGCCGCGAACATGCCGTCAATCATCAGAGTCCCTCTCTCGTTCTATACGTCTCTCCAGCTAGTTACTCAAATTTCTGCCAAATTCGGATGAAATTTCATCCATTATATTTCACTTCTTTTTCATTGGGAATACGCTTTGTATTTAGGCTATTTTTTCCGTAACACTTTTTGTCTGCGAAGTCTACGCTTGTTTGGAAGTGTGTTTATATTGCACTGCACGCACAGTTAACAAACATTATGGATAATTTATACTATTTTCTCAATGAGGTTTTTTGTCTGTGACTTGTATTGTTGTAAGAGTAACCCTTTGCAGTATCCCATAGCTTTTGTATATTCTGGTCGTGGTCGTGCATAATTTTTCGTGGGGCTGGGGCTGGGGCTGGGGACACGTGTTTTTGTACTCATGGCTTCGGGGTGTGGGTAATAACTCCCGTATTCTATATCAGATGGTTTTTGCCAGTTTTGCGGTTATCTCCAGATTCACTTGTAAATTGGTGCTAGTTGCGCGCCAAGCGTGCGCCAAGGAAAATTCATACATGTTTGTGCACTCCTGGCGCGTATTTTGCGCACCGGGAGGGCCGGGTTCTGGGGACTAGGTGGGTGGCCGTAGCTGGGCGGTTTTCATTTTTGATTTTGCAAAAGTAGGGTATCTTTATGGCAGCCTCAATTTCAGGGTGTTCCTGAAAATTAATTATTAAGTTTTCGTGTATTTTCAGTTGCGGTTGCGGATTATTTGGGCTACATCGAGATCAGGAAGAATCAATATCACCGTTACAGGTGAAGAATTATTATTATCTTATAATTATTGTTTAATGTGCTTGGCCTCTTTAGTAGTTATAAGAACGTGAGACTCCAACTACTGATCATGCTAATTCTTTTGAGTTTTGATTAGAATATGCTAATTTTTCTTCGTATGCAAATTTCACGCATCAAAACAGGCTTTCTTGAATAGTAGTCTTGCTTTTTCTTATTTTGTACTTGTGCTTACGGCGTGATCGAACAGTGGTAATATTTTAGATATTGATATTCTATTACTTAGATTCTAGTATTGATATAAATACTTGGCAACTAATTGATTCTATAGTCTTCTGCTATCTCATCTAATAAGTGGGACCATTTGTTTTAGTAGTATGGGGTTTCCATGTATGCGATTCCCACTTGCGAAAATGACAAATGCTTGTCCAATGTTCGAGTCGATGTAAATGACATGGTCCCGCAGCGATTTTATTTCCAAATAGTGCCATAGTGCGGATCTATTTCAAATAGCACGGGTCTGATGCGGTTTTGCTCCAAATAGTACGGGTCTGGGGCACTTTCGCTGCAGGACCATGTCAAACGTGCGATTCGCATGGGTTACGGTAGGCAGTTGACATGCATGTAAAATGACCTGAACATGGACAGCGGTTTGTCATTTTCGCAAGTGCGAATAGCATACATGGAAACCCCCATTACTAAATATTGATATCTACTTTTTTTATCAACAAGTATTTATTCCAGCTCTTCTGTTGCTCGCGGCTAGGACGGTTCTGCCAATTATTAATGTTGGTCGTCTTTGTCGCCTTTACTTACTTTCGTGAGTTTTTCATTTTGAATATATGTGTGTGGAATGAGTATTTGGTATTTAGTGGGCTCACTGCATACCGTACGTTAGTAAGTACGCTACGTAGTTCCTTGCTTACCGTGCAACGCGCACGCGCTACGGTATCCTAGATTGCCAGTCACTTATTTCTTATTTCATAGATATATATATTGACATTTTCTTGGTAATTTAATATTTTTCTAAATCACCTTCAATGAATATAAACTAGTATATAAACTTCAGTTGTTCAATCATCGTCATCTCCAAGTACAACGATACAAGGGTTTGGTGAAATTTCGCCAGCCAAGCCGGAAACTTATAATACGGCGAGGTGGGAGTTTTAATATTTCTACTGATCCTTTATTTTCGTTTTCGACATCCTTCCTGCTGAATGCGGCCTTAGTTTGGAGCTGGGCAAGTTAGTAGAGTAGTCATCAAATCGTGCCCGCTTTTTGGTAGCTAGAATGCTGGTACAAGCAACGGATCATTATTCTGTATGCGCCGTTCAATTTGAAGTTTCCTTCTTTTTACACTTCTTACCTTATTGCTTATTCCATTACGAAAGATTGGTGGTTGCTATAAATGTTAGGCTGTATACCTAAGATTCCTATATTTTATTTTGTGGAGTAACTTTTGACACGTGTTGTGTTGTTTATTACATACTTGATTTCAGGGCGATCGAGGTGCTGTCTGCCTTATGTAACGCTTACTCTGCGGGCAAAGTTTCCGGAGATTCGTGCTCAAGATTATGCTACGCTCATAACTGGAACGTTGCGGAGTATCATGAGGGTAATAAGGTGAGTCGTTGATGCTTTAGCCTTTTGTACTAGTTTCTGACTACGGCACGTTAATTACAGCTGACTACAGCACGTTCATTGTTGTAGAACGAGACATTAAATGTTTTTTTTTCAATGGTGCGCATGGAAAGTTTGAAGCCATATCTCTGCGAAGAGTTACTTGAGCTTTTTGCAATTTTACAATGTTTTGTGATCAACATTAGTCGTACAGCACTGATACATAAGTAATAAAAAGAAGCCGATCTGAAACATCATTATAATTGCTCATGCCATTTTCCCTCTCAGGGAATATTTCCCGGAGCGAATTGAGTGGTGAATACGTCTAAGTGATGGTTTATTTTTATATACTCGATTTCCAGGTGTTTTCTTACAGGTCGTCATAGTGCTAAAGAACGGCGATCAGACACCCGTATTCAAGAGTTCGCATCCGTTTATCGAGGACTTTACCCCCATAGATTTGTCATTAGAAGAGGACAAGTTTACCGATCAGGTGGGATTTTTTATTTACTTTTGTTTCTGAAAGCGAAATGCCGGCCGGTTTTTGAAACACATCGAATCCGCCAGTATTCTTATGCAGCTTATGCAAAATTCGAGCAAATTAGCGTACACACAAGAATTCAGTTGTCCACGATGCGTTTCGAAAACCGGCCGGCATTTCGCTTTAATTATACTCTCGAATCAAGGTGTTCACAGTTAATTTTGCGCAAAGCGGGTTAGCACGGGGTTGCTCGGTAGACGTGGCTTTTGGGATACCACGGTCCTGTCGCATGCCCGGCAACCGACTATCCTTACGGTGCTGAGTGATTGTAACTTTGTATTGTTTATTGCTAATTATTAATAGTTACTGTAGTTTATGTAGTTAGTGAGGGGGGATTCGATCTCAAGTCTCAACCGCCCTGTTTCTCTTTGAGACCGCTATTTCTACTTGTTTTCTCATTTTTTTGTGGTGTGCATGTGTATGTTTCACTCAATTTATTTAGGGACTGGATACTCATAGTTTCACTCAGTTTATGTCGAACTGGATACCATAATCAGTCGAAGAATAAGGTGCAACCGCCGGAGGTCTCTAATATATCTATAATGTTTAAATTTTATGCTCGATTTCCAGGTGTTGTATCGGGTGAATGATCTGCTGCGGCTAGGATGGCCACTTCATTACAAGAGACACTTGATCGAGACCGTCTGGCCAAGTTTACTCAGGTACATAGCATAAAACCAAATGCGGACGATCACCTCCCGATCCGTAATGCATTGTATGCAAATCAGTCTAAATCACCTCCCGATCCCCAATGCATTGTATGCAAATTAGACAAATTAGTATAAATCACCTCCCCAAAATGTTGAAATGCGGACCTAATTTATTCCCTGCTCAGGTACGGTGCTTTTGGCAAGCAGTTTATCCTTGCTTTACTTTATCCATATCCATATTCAACAAACCAGTTGGAGGGGTCTCATGGAATACTTGCTATCTTCCCTGTGAATATTTATCAAGTTTATGTGTGCATATGTAGCGTGTGATTTTGCTTAAAGCAGTATAACAGCCGGTTTTTGAAGTGTATTATGTTGGGACCTGTATTCCCATGTTGTTTATTCAAAACACTGCGCGATACTGCGCGATTCTTTTGGTATGATTATATTCATTTGCACACAACATATGGAATGCAGTTATTCAAAATACGTTTCAAAACTGGTTGTTATACCGCTTTAAGTATTCATAGGTTACTTGTATGTAGACATGTTTGTTTGTCTTATTGATTTTACTCCTATGAATAATGGTCAATTGCAATTGCTCTTGTGATTCTAGAACACCCGGCGAGCCGTTGTCGAAAGCTGACCGCCGTTCACTATCCGCTCTTTTGGATCAAGAAGAATTTGTCACATTTCGGATACTACCACTGACTAGGGTTACACCTCAGGTAAGGCTCAGGTTATATTATAATTTTCCTTTCTTGGTTCACTTATTTATCAACCCGTACCTAATGCCATGAAGATGAAAGACACGTAAAATCGCGCCTCTCGTTTCTCTCTGAGTCATTTTACAATTTGAGTATGATGTTAATTCTCAGATTTGTCTAGATCATCGGCACTTGCGGCCACTTTTACGAGACCGAGACGCTGGTCCCGTTCCGTATGAAGGCGTACTACTTGAATCTGAAGGGAAAGGTCGGTTTTCTATCTCGTTAGCGATCTATCTAATAGGGTTCAGTTTAATATATAACTAGTCCGTGGAACAATAAAGTATGCCTCACGGCCCCGATAAATTGTCGTCGTCAACTTAGCCAGAACATTTCTGTTGATGCAGGTCATGAACGTCATGCAGATTCCATATCTCAAGTAGCCTTACATTAAAATTAGCGTCGTCAATATTTTGCTATATGTATAACGATCGTGGAAGGACTTGGTTAGGTTAGGACGAGCCAGGAATCGAACCCGCACCCTTGAATTGCCAGTCTACTACCTAAACCACTGCGCCATGGTCCCCCGAATGTATGCTTACTTATTAGTCTCCCTTTACTCTAGATACTCGTCCACTTGATGGGCACGCTCAAACTATTTTACGAGTTCCTCAACGAGCCGCTCCAATGGTGCGATGTGCGATTCGAGAACCTCGGACTCAGCGCCGACTATCCGAAACGGTACAGCTTTAACGGATTATTTGTCCCATTGAAAGAGAGCATCACCGCTTTATAGATTTTGTCAAAGTACTCTTGAACAAGTGTAAATGATAGTTTGTTTGATAGTTCTCTAAACGGTATCCTCCTAGCCTCCTACGTTTCGAGTATTAGCTAGGAGGTGGGGGAGCACCTGTGCACGAGCTGGCTGAACTTGTAAAGAGTGGCATACTATGACCAAAAATCGTGCTTGTCTTTTTCGTATCTTTTCCTATCATATCTCTCCCTTTCTTAGTCGCTCTCGCGTGCCCGCACTCTCTCTCTCTATTTCTGTCTGACCATCACTCCGTATTCCCTCTCGCTATCGCTTGCTTATATAGTGATTACACCCTATGTTGATGTTTCAGGTTCGTGATTATGGACGGCGACAAGTTGTACACGCACTCGCGATTAGACGAGCTGTTCCACGCGAAGCCGTGCGCCACCGATGATGATTGTCGGATAGGTGGGTCTTTGGAGTTTGGAGTTTGTCACGAAATCTGTTATTTTAATCTGTAGTGATTGTAGTTTGTTTGTACTAGAGTCGATTTCGCTCCTTGGCCGAGCAATCCTGAATAGCTTAGGCGGGCTTTTTTGTTACTTTTTTATTATTATGGTAAGCATTTGAGTGATCGTTTTGTTTAGTATTTTATATCTGAATATCGTGTGTGTAGTTTATTTGTAGCTTTTTTTTATTTCGCCTTTAGTTATTTCTTGTTTAGGCGACTGTAAA
Source organism: Pelodera strongyloides (assembly GCA_036852015.1). Lineage (NCBI taxonomy): Eukaryota > Metazoa > Nematoda > Chromadorea > Rhabditida > Rhabditidae > Pelodera > Pelodera strongyloides. The sequence goes on along the minus strand of JAANDG010000116.1, from coordinate 228,914 downwards.
GCCCGATGCAGAGCGGATTTAACGTGCAGTGGCCGGATCAATGAGGATTTGGAGGTGGGTGAACATTTAACGGGTTTATATTCCCTCTTTATGTTTTTAAAGCGATATGACATCCGGTTTTTGAAACGCATCGTGGTCAACTGAATTCTTTATTTATGCTAATTTACTCGAATTTATCTCGATTTATTATTCTACTCTATGTTCATTTGCATAAGCTGCATATAAGCTGCATAAGAATGCTAGTGGAAAGTGTACTCGATGTGTTTCAAAAACCGGCCGGTTTGTAACATAAACTGCACAACTGCATTTTCATGTGTTATATACAAATTCTGCGTCCGTCTGTGCGAGACGGGCACACAGTGGAACACAGTTTGCATAATACCAAACTGTTTTGGCAAAACCACGTGCCAAGTGAAATTTTCGTGCAGACAGTAGTTGTCCAGAACCAGAACCAGTAGCCGGAAGGACCGTTTATTGACGTGTTCTTAGCACGGGTATTGGTCTAGGTATTTCGTTGTAATGTGGTTTACACTATTCTTTTCTTTAGGTATTCTGCGACAAGCTCATCAAACCAATGTTTGGATCTTCTTGGTCGCGAAGTAATAAGTACTTGGTGGCGTGCTACGACGTAGCGCATAACACCACCTCCAGACTCAACGATCTCCTACTCACTTGGGCATGGACCATGTCAGATTTGTGAGACAATGTGATCATGTGTGAGACTATATGTGTGAGGATACGTGTGAAAGCATATGTGTGAGAATTTTTAACTCGTCAGTTTTGACAAAAGCCTCGTAACGGTGTACTGCACACTTTCTCAATGTACGGGTTTTTGTGATATTATTCCTTTTCTTTAATTGCGCGCAAAAGTGCCTTTATTATCGTACTACCCCTGTTTTTGTTAGGTTTTATGAGTTATGAGTCCACTTTTTGGGGTATATTATTTTGTATTACCATATTAAACTAACTTTGTGTTTATGTTAGCTTAGTGACAGAGCTCCTGTGGTAGCCTGGAGAGCCGAATGAAAAATAGTCAATTCTGCAGACCCACATGCTCGTAGGTTTAGGTTTTTGATTTTGTCGGTTGGCGGGGAAGCGAGAATATTAGCCGTAAGCGCAACACTGCATGTTATTCCTCTCAGTTGTCTATGTTACAAAACAGTAAGACCATTCATGAACGTGAAGCTTACCATTCGGTGTGTGATTGCCAGGCTCTGCTTTGGCCATTGGAAAATGTTACCAGGCTTTGCTTTAGCTATTGGTGTGTGTCCTTACGTCTTTACCACACGGCCCGTTTTTAAATATAATTTGTGTGTTAAACTCATTCATGCTATCTATATATCAGTGAGACGATTACGGGTGATTAGTTAGTATATGAGAAATGTTTGTTTGGGTCGAGATATGTTGTGCGCAAGTTGTTATTGAACTAAATCATTGCCGTTTATTACGTTGCCTTTTTCCTTTTTGGCATTTATTCTTAAAAAATTAAGGTTTGGTACTAGGCACTGTAGTATTTGCTTGTGGAATTTTGTAGTGTGCAAATTTGATTACGGTACAAGAAATTTGTATCTTACGAAAGACCATTAGTGTTTCCGTGTGCTGGATACCATTGAAGTAATTTAACTAAGACTTTATACTGGTTTACGTAAACTTGAGTGAGGGTAAGGCTACCAAAGCGTATATACTTCGGCACTTACCGCAGGATATATACATGATTTGAGGGTAATGGCTCCTAAGTATATATTTTGTGTCGGGTCCAAAGATACGTAACTCAAGTTTTGTTAAGCCGGATATTATGTTTACTTACGACTTTTCGATTACGAAGTATGTATACTGCTTGCATTTTTGTTGTTTTATCTCTCAGATCTACTTAAGTCTGTCTTACTAACAAAACGTTGTATTATCGACATAATCAATTGCCGTCGTTTGTTTTGTGTGCATAATAAAGTTCTATTCATTTTTTGTGGGACTGGAGTTTGGAGTCTGGTGTTGAGGAGCGTATGGTAATTGTAATGGTATGGTTGGTTTAAAAAAGATTAAAGCTGGGACTGTCCTCCCTTCAGTAGTCGGTCACCAAATGGTTTCGTCGAAAAAAAAAACACTTGGTGGCCATTTGACGACGGTTTTCGGGAAACGGTCAAAAATGGGTTGGCCCACGAAAAATCGGAGAACAGTCGCCAAATTGCGATCCTCCCTTTTTGGTGTATTCACATTTTCCTAGTAGACTTAGTAGAGATGAGGAAAATCAATTTTCGAGAAAAAGAGTAGCAAAAACATTTATTGACAGACAAATAAAGCAATGACAAAGGAGAATTTTCTCAACTTTTTTGGATTATTAGTGGCATTTTTGTGCATAATACATGGTGAAATTACATAGTAGTACCACGGTGTTACCTAAAATATATCGCGCCCCAAAGATAAGCGTATTATTTACATACTGTATGTAGTGGTTGTATATGGGCAATAAATAAATGTGATATGGAATATGTATGAGGAAAGGAAGTGAAAAGAGTTACATGATATCTCTTGGCTAGTTAACACACACACAGGAAGGGAAGAAATAAATGTATGGGCGAACGCATAGCACCCATTTTCTTATTATTAGCACTTATTTTGGGTCACGTTGCAAATTTTCGCGATGATACGTAAGCTCAAGCCTAGGTTCAGGATTAGGCGTAGACACAAACATGGGTGTGGCTTAAAGCGGGACAACAGCAGGTTTGTTTTCTCTCGGCTTCATACAACATATGGGAGGGCAATTGTCCAACATGCGTTTCAAAAACCAGCCGTTATATCGCATTTAGGCTCAAACGAACGCTTAGGTATAGATTACACACCATGTTTGATGTAGGCTTATTTTGGCGAATTGTTTCACATAGTCTTACAATGAGGTTAGGCATAGGCTTAGGCTTACTCTGAGCCCAGGGTTTGGGTTAGTATGATATGGGCGGTATACATAAATATGCTATAGTATGCTATGGGCGGTATTTTCACAAGTTCCCTGGGCGGACTACATGTTAGATACGGACTACAAGTTCCCTGGGAGGATTACAGCTGAGATACATAACTATGCTATATTGATAGTGGAACTATACATATAAAACATAATATTTTGTCTATTCTCTTTCTCTGGTCACTCTTCCTTGTTGGCGCTCTTGGCGCTTCTCTCTCCGCTGTCTTGGCCGTCTGATTCCTCTTCTTTACCTTCCACCTCGTCAGGTAGGGAGCCGGGAATGTACTGGTAGAAGATGGCTGAAATTGAAAAGTTAGAAAAACTCGCCAGAATGCTATGGTGTGCGCGAGAGAGAGAGAGAGAGAGAGGGACTGAGAGAGAGATAGAGAGAGGGAGACTCACAATCAGGAGCAGGAGAGGAGGTAAAGGCAGAAAGATAGCGAGAAAGGAGTTTGTAGTTTGAGGGTAGAAATAGAGAAGTGTGAGAGAGAGTCAGACGTCGAGAGAAACAACCCCTTACCAAGTATAATAAAGATGATCATGACGGCGAGCATGAGTCCCGAGTAGGCGAGTAGTTCGTAGATCGGATTCTTGAACGGGCGGGCTTCGGCGCCCACAAAATTGATCAGGTTTCCCAGTGCTACGGTCATCAACCACATCGCCTGAAGGAGGTATATTTCGAACTATCTGCGTTGATAAAACTCTGCGGTTGCGCCGCACACATACGGCACGCGGCAGACGTGCCATAAGTGCGCCAACTGGAATTGAACGAATTTCGCCATCTCCAGCAAAGGTGCAAAGTACAACCTCTCTCTCCCAAACATTTTATCTCCTTATTTCTTTCTAACTCGCTCGTATCTATCTTCCTCTCTCCCTCTCCATTTTCAATCTCCTTCTCGCACTCTCTCTCTCTCTCTTCTCTCTCTCTCTCTCTTACCTGCAATACACTCTTCATCTCTGGTGTACTTTGTGAGTATGCAAATTCCAATCCCGTGATCGAGAGAAGTGCTTCACCGAGTGTGATCAAAAAGAGCTGCGGTATCTGCCACAGTAAATGCACATGATTTCCGGAGTACTGAAAACATCTATTCACAATATACGCACGTGGGCCGGCTGCGGTTTCGTCTCCGATGAAATCTCTCTGTTGAGCTTAGGCTTGGGCTTAGACTTAGGGGTTCATGTCACACTATTGTAGTGTGCCTCCTGTGCGCCAGCTCCTGTCCTTGCACACATTTCGCGTACTCCTGGCGCCCTCGACACCTAGTTCTACTGCAGATCTGAGACAAGCAGGAAAAGCTCCAGACCTGCCCTAACGAAACTGTTGGTGTGAACCGGATTCGCAGCACCATATCGTAAAAATTGTCAAGGATTACGGTATATCATTGTTTTCTTTTGTAGCGGCACAGAATAAGAAAATTTAAAAATACCGTACCACATTTGTGATAGCCGCCGTGCCATTCGGGGATAGAATCGCGACAAAAATGGAAGCTGTGTCTATTGGGAGCTCGATCCGGTAGGGACAATCGGCACCTGGAAAAACCCTTACTTTACACTGGTTGCACTCCACGATAGCGCCGCGCTGAACTCTATGATAGCGCTGCGCTGAACTCTACGACAGCGCCGCGCACCTCAAATGACACGCGGCGAAACGATGGCACAGATATGGCGCACCTTTTGGTATTTCGAACGAAGACAAATGGTGGTGCACCATTTGGCGCACCATTTGCTTTAGTCAACTCGCAGGTTGGTTCGAAGGGCCCACCTCTATTACAAACTCCATATTTGAGCAGGTACTTGTCTCTAGCAAAATCAGGGATCTTGATTTTTATCGTTGAGTTATGAGCAATCAAATACTTGATATCCTCGTCTTTTCTGAAAAAAAAAAAGAAGTTTAATTTTAAAGCGAAATATTGGCCGGTTTTTGAAACGCATGGAGTACACCAGCACTCTTATGCAGCTTGTGCAAATGAACATAACTTAGAATAAGAAATCAAGCTAAATTCGAGGAACTTTGCACAAATACGTAAAAATTCAGCTGTCCACGATGCGCTTAAAAAACCGGCCGGTCTTTCGCTTTAACGTATTTCTAGCACACCGTTCAATAGAGCACAAAAAAAGAATAATGCACATGATCAAAGTAAATGAAAGCAATTACAGGACTGAAGTGTAGTGTTTCACATATCATATCAACTGAATGATGTACTAGAACTCGCATATGTATCTTATCTCTAGGACTACAAACTACAAAACAAGGCTATACCGTACTCATTGAGCATAATGTAGACTTCACTGTCGGGCGACATCCCTGGGTACTGTATCAATGTGATAGTGGTTTGTGCCAACGTGCCCTGTTCGGTACTGTAGGTTGTTGTGAAGAGCTCCCTATAAATATCCTAAATAATTCTTTCAGAGAATGAGATCGACTGGGAGAGGAGAGACGGCGAGACGGCGAAAAAGAGAATATATATAGTAGTGAACAAGAGAGAGATAGAGAGAAAGAGTGAGCGACAGAGAGAGACATCGACAGCGAGTAATATATATATATAGAGAGAGTCATAGAGATATATATAGAGAGAGAGTCATAAAGATAGAGAGAGAGAGAGAGAGACGCACCCATTCCTCTCATAGAATGCAGTTTCCGAGAGCTTTTCTGAAGACACAGTCAGCGACGTCCTAGCACCGTCCAGTTGGATTTGGTAATCGCCAACAGGAACCTCCACCTTGCCGCCCATCGACACTACAAATAGAGACATTCAATTACTCTGTTAATCCCCGTCCAAATGCCCGCCCAAATTATGGCTTTCGACCCCACTGCCGACACTAAATATGACTGAAATCGGCAGTTCCGACCTTTTACAGTACAAATAGTGTAGAATTACCGTAGAAATCAACAGTGGCACCATGCCAGTGACACTACGTGTGTTTTGGAAAATTACGGGAGTGTCAAAAAGTCAACCTATCTTTACAATCAATCCGGAACTCTGCAACCATTTTTTTCGTTTTTTTTTACTGTTTTCTTTGCCACTCTCACTTTAGAATGCAATTTTCTGGAATATTTCCCCCGATTGAATCGAGTGGTGAATATGGTCGCTGGTATCCGGCCGTAGCCCATGTTGCTCCATCATACTCTCATGTCAGAGCGTTGCTTGCTATGACACAAGCTGTTGCGTGACTACTATTCTCTTCGTTCTAGTAGTAGCACTAGCATCCCTCCCTGACTTCCCCTGTGGCCCAGTTATAATATGCATATGGTGTTTTGTTATTGTATCTACATCACAACATTCCGCTACACCACACATCACACAGGGATTCACATCACACAGTATCCCCATTGAAACATGCAACGAAAGCATGTTATAACGACCACTAAAACGAGAAAGACTTCCCCCATTTCCTTCGTAGAAACGACACCTGTATAATTCTTCGCCGGCCCCACAATCAATGCATCAGGCAGCCGAGTTTCGGAATTGAGAAATCGGATGAGACCGTGGCCGTCTGATGCAACGGAATCGGTAGTGGCGGAGATCCACAACTAAAATTAGTCGAACTAAAATTAGTCGAAATCTCGTTTTCTATCTCTCTGCTCTGGCAACCTCTCTCTCTCTCTCTCTCGCTCTCTCTCTCTACCTGCTCTGGCATCCTCTGTCTCTCTCGCTCACTCTCTACTTTCAGAAAATGAGACTTTTAACTTCAACTACCTGTACTAATGCAGCGATCGCGAATGACACCGATGCAATTACTCCACCGAGGGCCATTTTCCGTAGCGGCGTCACTCGGACAATCTGAAAAGTAGATATAGGTATCAATAACTAAGCATCAAACTTGGAGAGAAGCTCTCCCAAAAATCAGGGATCAGGGATCCGAAAGAGAGAAGAGACGGCGCGAGGACTTCAAAGTCAAAGGTCACCCTTCAACGGTCAAAGTTCAAAGTTCAAACATCAAACCGCAAAACCCACCTTCTTCGCAATAGGATATAGGACAAACTCCAGAATAGGCACCAGTATCAGAATGAAGATTGGATTGAGAATATTGATCTGTTCCGGAGTGACATTCCATCCAAAGAAACCAGTCTTCATCTGGTAGCCTTGTGTGTACCATGTCGAACTCTGCAACAAGAATCGTACACATTAAAGCGGTATAACATTCGGTGGTGGCCTTGGGTGTACCAGGTCGAACTCTGAAACACGAATCGTAAAAGCGGTATAACATCCGGTGGCAGCCTTGCGTGTACCCTGTCCATGTCAAGCTCTGAAAGACGACCGACTCTCTTCTTCTATTCTTAGCGTATCAAATAGATCAAAACGAAGCTACTACCAACATTCTTGAATTTCAAAAAGTTTCAGCAGCCCACAAGTGCAACACATTGTGTTTCACGGCTGTAATGAAAGCACCGGACACACATTCTAGTGCTAAAAATCATTCAAGTGCTAAAAACCGAATAAGACTAATTGTAAGGCTAAAATAACAGAGATAGGCCACAGAAATAAATAAATAAGCACCTGTTGATCAAAGAGCGTCCAGAAGACAATCATCGGCAGAAAGGTGATGATCACGTAGAGAAATGACTGGAAACAATATGTGTAACACTAAAATAAAGAAAGATCATGGTTTGGGGGCCGCGGATCTAATTTCGCTTTTTGATTGCGCACTTGTAACCAACCGGCGCGGCACATTTCCTTCCTTCTTTCGTCATACTTCTAAAAAGAGCGTACGCTTACGCCTCACGCGTACCAAACCCGAGGGTTCACTGTTAGGTAGATTGCAAAATATCATACCTTCACGGACAGAATCTCATATCTTGTGAACTCTGGGTAGGCTTTGTCCAGCCACATCGCACGACCATCAAACGCCCGCCTAGAATGGATTCAAAATAAAGAAATAGAGGGTTGATTAAGAGAGGGAGAAACAGAGAGAGAGAGAGAGAGAGGTGGATAGAGAGGGAACCTAGGCAGAGGTTCAGAGAAATATATATATATATATTTATATATATATAGATACCTAATCTGCTCGTCAGCCTCCTTGGAGTGCAGATCTCCAGAGTGTTGCATTGCACTTTCCGACTTCTCTGCGTCTCCGGCTCCGAGTGCTCTCTTCGACGCGGAACCTTCGAAGTAGGTCGCCGGCGGATCGTAGTTTGAACTAAACAGTTTATGAATACCTTCCGGATATTGTAATCATAACTGGGAAGTGCTTTCTAGCTTCCAAGTGGTTTGTTCTTGTATTGCTGCCGCGGTTACCTCTCTCTCTCTCTCCCTCTCTCCCTCTCTCTCTCTCTCTCTCTCTTGAGAAATATAATTGTACTTAGAGTGATAAATAAAAACCTTACCACATCCTCGATAAGGCCAGGAATATGCACCGACAGACCATCCACAGCGCATTCTCCCCTGATGGCGGCTCCTTTTTGTATGACCTCCAGCCAATCAGAAAGATGATCAGGGCGAGGAGCATCAGCACACCGGGTACACCTGAGATATCAATCTTCCCTTTTAACTTCTCTAAGTTGCTAACTATACCTAACGAAACCCAACTGCTGTAAGAATTCGTCTCAGTATCGTCCTTCCTTTTATGTTGAGCAACGTAATGGGGAATTTTTGTTTCGACATGACACGAGAGGGTTTATTTCCCTTTAACGGCCAAATAACCACTCACCAAATGCGAGCGGGTAGCAATATTGATAACCGAGACATTTCCTATTTCTCAGAATCGGCCCGATGGCAAAAGCGATAATCGAGCCGGCATTGATGGCAAAGTAGAAGAAGGAGAAGAACTGCGACCGGAGGCTCTTCTGACTCTCGTCGAACTAAAAAATAATTACAGTAATTTATGCTTTGACGCTTTGCGGTGAAACTTTAAATGGTAGGCGATCACAAAAAAATGAGTCATACGTCACGAGACAAAGAGGATTCGTACGGTAAACTCATACAGCATGAGAAGCTTCTGATATGTGTGTAAATATTGGAACTACTGCTAAAGTACCTGATCGGCGGCAAAAGCGGACACACACGGCTTGATTCCTCCCGTTCCCAAGGCGATCACAAACAGACCCGAATAGTCGAGACCCATGCGAAGCCCTGGAATCGTAATTGCAATTAAGCTACCTCGTAGTTTAGCCCCTAAGCCTAAGCCTAAGCCTAAGCCTAAGCCTAAGCCTAAGCCTAAGCCTAAGCCTGAGCCTACGTAAAGGTCACGGGTCCCGTCCTAGGCGGTCAGACCCCCGTAAGTAGTGCAAAAATTGAAATAAAACTAGTCTTATAGTGCACTCATTCAAGTACATAAGAAATGTTTTGAGAGATAATTTGGGATTGTGCCGTTTTGGGTAAGGGGAACTCGCGCCAGTCTTGCTCACACAAGAAATCACCTACATATCGGAAACGATGGCACCGCTCCTGATGACAACAACACGTGTCCGAAAACGTAAACGATCGATAAGTACAGAATCACTTTGAATCTGGAAGAGGGATTAATCTGTTATACTGTAAAGTGCAAGTACAAGTGCGCCAGAACAGCGCCGCACACAGCTCGTGCGCTGGGAAGCCGCTGCCGAGTTCCATAACCATAAGTTTAGCATTTACCTTCCCAAATACGAATCAGCCAGTATCGATCCGAGGAGCGGGGTGAAGTAGGCGAGAAAGACGAACGCGTGGAAGAACGCCTTGGCAGTGCTTAATGATATCGTTTTAATAGATGGAATGAATTTCATGAGCGAAGTTCCACTCAATAAGAAGGCTTGTACTAAAGGGGGAGCCGAACCGACGAGCCAACTCTGCTCCTAAGAGCTCCCGGAGCCACTGCGACTTCTGAAGGTGAGAGTTTTCCCTACAGTAATAAGTAATACTACGTATAGGGTTTCACTTACGGATCAAGTTTCACGTACGGATCAAAACATTAAAGCGAAATTCCGTCCGGTATTTGACACGCATCGTGGACAACTGACTTCGTACGTATTTATGCTAAGTTGCTCGAATTTAGCACGACTTTTAATTCTGATTTATTGTCATTTGCACAAGCTTCATTAGAATGCTGGTGTACTCGATACGTTTAAAGGATCGCAGTCACTCCAAAATCATCATTTTGCTTCGAGTTTACTTGAATTTAGTAAAGAATAAAGAAAAATACTTTACCAAAACCGAATAATTTGAATTACAACTCAGGGGGTGAACAAGTAGAAAAGTAGTTCTACTTAGCTACCGCAGGATTATGAAACGTGCAGTGATATGCCTGCAGACTCTTGCAATATATGTAAAGATATAATATGCAGATATTTGCCGAAATAATTTGCATACTCCCGATCGGGAAGCAGCTGTATGAACACGTTTCGTGATCCTTCGGTAGATAAGTAGAACTACTTTTCTACTTGTTCACTCCCTGAGTTGGAATTCAAATTATTCGGTGTTGGTAAAGTATTTGTCTATATTCTTTACTAAATACAAGTAAACTCGAAGAAAAACGACGATTTTGTAGTGACTGCGATCCTTTAAAACCGGCCAAAAGATCGACGTAAAGTTTACGAAACCAAAAAGGTCGAACTTGTCAGAATCACTCACTGTTCCTCCAAATTGTGCTCCATTTGCAGGTAGAGGAAGAGCATCGCTTTCATGCCATAGAACGAGAACCGCTCGCAGAACTCATTGCCGAGCATGAAGAACACCGACGCCGGGTATCTGAGAAATTGCCAAGGTTAACCTCGCTGGTTCGATTATCGGCCGGCTGGCCCCGTGGCTAGCGCGCTCGCCGCTAACGCACGCAACCCGAGTTCGGTTCCGATCAGTTGAAACCACCCTGCTACTCTGCCATGCACAGGACAACTGCGGCCAAGTGATAAAGTCATAAGCTTTGAACGTAATACCTATGTATAAAAGAGCAGCATCATGAATGTTGAATATTTATTAGACTCATGCGCGTAACGCCATGAGAAACGATGAAAAAAGTAGATGATGTAAATAAACGGCTAGATAGTAGATGAAGCCCAACAGGGTCGTAATTCTACAATTCCACAAAAACTTACTGCCTGAGCGTATTGACGACACCCATCTTGGATTAGTCTGGGGTTTCTTGGGTTTCCAAGTGGTTTCTACAAGCGATAAGACGCTTGTTCAAGCGTAGTTAACCTCTGGGAAGGACTACCTCAGCGCCTGAAAATAAATTGAAATGAAACACATTAATTTCGTGCCAAAATAATGATACCGTGAGAGAGAGAGAAAGAGAGAGAGAGATAGAGAGGGAGCGAGGGAGCGGGTGTATAGACGAGAGAGAAGGAAAAAAAGAGAACATGCTATTAGGGAACACAGGAGATTTTTTTCATCTAAAATGAAAGAATTGGAATGTATGCTCAAGTGTTTAATTATCAGTGAAAGGGTTATTTATGCAAATTTGTTGAGCTAGGTGCATATGATAAATGCGCCAGCTTACGTTACGTGAGTGTCCATATACGTTACTCGAAGAACACAAAAGTGAACGCGGAGTGTACAGTTTGTTTCATGGTTCCGCTGTAGACTGATGGCGCTTGCAGAGTGTACACTAACTAAAAGGAATCTCTACCGATGAGCAGTGCTGGAGCCGCGCACCACTCGCACTCGTCTCGCACATTTTTGCCGATGAGCAGTGCTGGAGCCGCGCACCACTCGCACGCGTCTCGCATATTTTTTCAAAGATTTGGTGGGTCGCCGGTCTATGTGCGGGCCACAGACCAGTGAATACATTTCAATATTTCGCAGTAGCGACAACGCGCATGGTGAATAGCGACAAGCTAGGAACGCGTATGTAATACACAATCTGCACAGTAATTCAAAACAAACTATCAAACTAACAATCACAATCATAAAGACATAAATACAGAAAATATACATACAATAACATTGGGTTTTACTCGTTTATCCAATACCACATCCTATTTTACAACCTCGGTGGAAAACGCATCTTTATTACCCATTCATCGTGTATGATTTACAACCGTTTTAGGATCAGTACCACAGACAGGTTTTCGCAGTTTCTAACAACAATGAATACGATGTTTAGCGTGTCTAGCCTTGCTAAAAATTATACTTATAATTATGAAAAGCAATTATACTTTAAAGCAGTATTGTACCTACTTTGGAAAATTTCCATATGATACGCATATCCTATGTGTCCTATGTAAATTTGGTGCCGGAAGCTGCGGACGGGCACAAAAAACTTGCATATGATACATAGACATAGGATATGCGTATCATACGCAAATTTCAAAGGAAGAACGATGGTGCCAGACGTTCTTCCGAGAACCGCAAAGAGAGAGAGAGAGAAATAAAGCAATTAAAGCTGCACATGTAAGGCGGCGTGTCACTGAGCTTCTGTCATCCATGTGCGCCAGACGTGCGCCACAGGTGTGCCAACTGCAATTGTACACCTTTCGGCGCATAGTCGCTGGATTTGATGCGCCGCAACTAAGCTCGAAACATCGTATTCACCTTACACTAAAATCATGGAAAGGAAGAACGAAGCTTATGAGAACACGCAAAAAATTCAAACCTCTTGAGAAAGCCTATTTGAAAAATATTGGTGTCTTTTAAAAAAGAAAGAAAGAAAGAGAGAGAGAGAGAGAGAGTGAAATGGAGAAGAGAAATGGTGGAGGAAGGGGGAATGTATTCTGGCAGCAAAAAAAAATGAAAAATTTCCTCCTAAGTGTATTTCATTCTCAAAAACATTATTAGCAGTAATATTACCTCACTGATAACATCTGCAATTCTATTATAAGAGTGGTACAAATATTTAGTTTCATATAAAGCGTTATCACGTGTTTACAGTTCTTATTCAGTTTGCTAGGTACATAAATATAAGTATTTCACTTTATTCTCTCTTTGCCATCTATTGAAAATAATCACAAAGGAGCGGTGGGTGAATCAAATGGGTATTATTTGACTTTTTTGGGGGAACATTTACAAAAAAACCCGAACTTTTTCAATTTTTACTAAAAAAAAAATAAAAGAATAATAACCCGATATTTAGAACTTGAAGGCTGCATGTGGTTTCGAAAAAGTCAATTTTTTTGTAACTGAGCATAGTTACGTTTACCAATACATGGGAGTGTAGTTGACCTGCAGTTTCATAAACCATGCACAGTACCGCTTTACAGTGAAGGTCAATGTAGATGTAGCAATACGTCGGCAGATACATTTGGAGCAGAAAAACGGCGACGATAGCAAAAAAAATCAGTAGCTTACGTTGCTTTAAAAATGTAAGTAAAACTCAAAACAACTACACAGGAAAACCAAATAATTGATCTGGTGACCCGTCTGGTGGAATATGCACCGACAAAAAAACCATCTGGTGACCCGTTTGTGACTGGTTCGTGAGCATTTGGTCAATTTGGTGACTATCCGATGACGGTTTTCGATAAAAAATGTTTCTAAAACACAAACTACAAAACGGAAAGAAATTCAATTATATGCTAGCACGGGTTCAATGAGAACTGCTAGTTATCTGATTTGTGCCGCATGCCCCCGAATAAAAGGTATGCAAATTCGCCTTTAGAATGATTTTAAAACGATCAAATTTGTAGGATTCAAGAGAGAAAAAGAGCGAGAGAAACTGAGAGAGTGAACAAGAGAGAGAGAGAGAACGATAGAGAGAACAAAGCAAGGGAGGAAAGAGAGGAATAAAGGGAAATTGTAGAGAGGGAGAGAGAGAGAGAGAACTACAAGGGCAAAGGCTATAGTCTACAGTTCTATGGTCATTCGGTATCGAAAAACAATAATAAACTACGATTGGTGGTTGAAGGTCAGGCGGTCAGGCCCCATGATCATTTTTTTAATTTTAATTTTTTTTGTAAAGTAGTAATTAGTAAAAAATAAATTTGTAAGAATTGATAAGCTTGTGAAATTTCTTGAAAAGCGGCCAACGCACGATTTTTCAAAACGAAATTACGTTTTTTTTAGCAATACCATTATGGGGTTCGCAAATATGCTGAAAATTTACCGTATCTTCGAACTACACGAGAATATATATATTTTTTAATTTTTCATCTTATATATGCAGTTTTCGTGCAGAAATACGGTGGTATTGACAGAACACACCATTCTTTTGGGATACTTGCAAACCACATTACGTTTTTTGAGCAATCCATATATTTTTTCAATCCATATAATAACACAAAAAGGCAACAATCAGACGTTAGTGGGCTAAATAAAATAAAAAATTCAATAAAATATAAAATAGTTCATCATTTCTCTAGCACTTCAATAGGTGTGCGGTGTTATTGCACATGAAATTGTTACACCAAAAATAGAGAAAAGTTTGTCAAATTTATGTGACTAGAACACAGTAAGTTACACATCGGCGCACTTATGTTACGTTTGATGCTAGCTTACTGTTAGGCTAATTGTAAGGTATGTTTCTTACAGAAGCCTACAGATGTTTCACATGATCCCCTTCCGGTGCAGATGGGCACAGAAATTTGCATATAATACATGAAAATGGAGTTGTCCTGCGAATCACGTACCATACCATACCGCTTAGAAAAAAATATGTTATTTTGAATTAGCATTTAAAAAAAAACAATAATAATTACATCAAAATCGAGGTCGCCTACAATCTACCTCTCTATTATAAAAAAGAACCAGTTTTTCGACTTTGTTTGTATGTACTCCGGTTAACAAGAAAAGATATTTTGGATATTTTGAAAAACAGGAACGAATTTATACTATAACGTTGTTTACATATTAACTTTGCTAGTTTTGAGCAATTGAAATCGAATCAATAGAGCTAATCATAAAGATAAATAACGAAAATTGTATTCGAACAACATGGAACAGGCACATCGTGGTTCGTGAATTGCTAGACAACTCTATTCCCATGTATTATATGCAAATTTCTACACCGAAAGGGGATCCTGTAAACGAAAGGTGGCAATGTTCAATTGACGCAGAAACCCCTAGCACGACTGTCGAGTCATGAAAATGAAAATGGTATTTGTCCTTTTTGCTATGCGGGGAGTTACTGGGTAGACCTGTCCTTCGAAGATAACTTGCAAGAAATAACAGAGAGTAAAGGGGAGGTTTCTCCCTCCCCACCTTGATTAGTGCGGTAAATTGAGAGAGACAGAGAGAGAGAGACAGAGATAGAGAGATAGAGATAGGTAAAAATTTTAATGAAAAAAGCATTTTATTTGTTGAAAAGAATCAAAAACAGAGAGGTAAACCATTCTGATGAAAAAAGCATTTTATTTGATGAAACGAATCAAAAACAAACTGATTTACCAAATAATCTCAAAGGTAAATACTACTCGAACGGCAAATACAGTGGGGCAATGATCATTATTGCAATCATTCAGCAAGATTCTTCATAAAGTGAACCAACCCTGGGGGTTCGCGGTCGCGCCGCACCGCACCTACAACAGAAAAGGATGCGCGGCGAAAGAAAGGCGCACCTCTGGTCCACTTTCTAGACGGTTAGCGGTAGGTGCGCCAGAAGACCGCGAACGTGAAACGCCAAGCATATGAAGCCAAGTAAATCAGTATAATATAGAACATATCTCAATCTTACTGAGATTGCATTACTAATAGAGTCAGCGAAATCAACTAGTTTTTTCAAAGGAGAGAGAGAGACAGACAGAGAGAGAGAGAGAGTGAGAGAAAGAGAAAGAGAGAGAGAGAGAGAGACGGACAGAGAGAGAGAGAAAGAGAGAAAGAGAACGAGAGAAAGAGACAGAAGGGGGAAAGTTGGAAGAGAAATTTGTCCAGTGTTGCGTGAAATTTGAGATGGTTTTCATGATAGACAAAATTGGCAACATATCTTACAAAATGCGCATATTTCTCTTCCGGACCATCACTTGTAGTAGCCAAATTGGTACCAATTTTAGCGCAACACTTTGCACGAAATTCCGAATTCTGTCTCCACTAAAACTGTGTAGCGTATTGCAACTGCCCAGACTTGCAAAATTCTTAGAGGCCACTACGTCCTGTCAACCGAAGCAAATTTTCCCAGGGACCGCTCACGGCGCAAAAAGGTCGAGCCGTCTTAACCGGGCACTCATATGAACATCACGCCTGCCCCTGACCCGGCGTTTGCTCAGTTTCGAATAAAAAACAAAACTGTAGAGCAGCAAAAAAAATCTTACATTAAAGCGTTGGCGTTGTCCAGGTCCAGAAGATGCAAGATACTTCCACAGACACGTGTACATCGCGCTCGCAACCTGAATTGATACTCATACTATGATTGTTCGAATCTGGAAATATAAACTATCGCAATTTCAAAAAATTACATCCCCCTTAAACTTCAAGTTACCAGCTCCACTTTTGCCTTATCTGAGCAATACACCGCTAAATATTCGCACGGACCTCCTTTGTTTAGCGGCACATTTAACTACATGCGTAGAATAATAACAAAAAGAACTGTGATTACGTGAAAACAAAATGACCACAGGTCTAACCACAAATATTGTTGTGGAACGTGAATTACGACAATAAATGAACCTGACGAGGTACGTTTCACAGGACTAGTAAATGGATAAAATAATACTTTCAATATTACTGATGTCTTTACGCCTTTAGAAATGTTAATCACGCTATCAACTTTGACTTACTTCAAGGTTTACTTTGACTTACTTCAAGGTTTACTTTGACCTACTTCAAGGTTTACTTTGACTTACTTCAAGGTTTACTTTGACTTACTTCAAGTCTATTTTGCATTCCGTCGACCAAAAACCGCATAAAGTTTCTAGTTTGGCTGTCTTTGAACTCTAATTGTAACTATTTTTTTATCACGCACTGGTTCAGCTGCACAGTTCAGTACAATTTGGAGCTAATTACATGAAGTGATGAATTTTACATATTTCTGAATATTTAAATCACCTGCTAAGTAACCTTAGTAGGTTGTGGTTTGTGGTACTTTGTTCTCAGCTGATATACATTTTGTATTTTACGGCCACTTGTTTGAAGTGCACAAAACTATATTATGTTATGTATTGACTTCGTTAATTGGATTTTATGTATTTCTTGTTCTAAGGAATTACCATTCAGTATCCTTTGGGTCCCTCGTCAGTATACGTGCGTTTTGAAGCCGTGTCTTAGGGTTCCTGTTGGTTCGTTGGTTGACATTTGACGTTAGTTGTCCATTATTACTCTGCATGTTCCTTTTTTGTTTATTTATTGATTGTCTTCAAATAAACCATATTATTATTATACACTAAAACTATTTCATGCCATGCCAGCGGTCGACCCATTTCTCAGTGCATTACAAGTTGTATCAGGTAAATGAAGAATATGTAGTCCATAGTATGCTGCGTTATGAAGCGTGTTATCTTAGGGTCACCTTTTGGGTTGTGTTAAAGCGAAATACCGGCCGGTTTTTGGAGCACATCAAGTGCGCCAGCATTCTTATACAGCTTATGCAAATGAACATAAATTAGAATAAAACATCGAGCTAAATTCGAGTAACTTAGCATAAATACATAAGCATGCAGTTGTCCACGATGCGTTTCATAAACCGGCCGGTATTTCGCTTTAATTGCATCTCAATAAACTATTATTATAAATGTTCACCACATATATATATATATATATATATATATATATATATAATATATATATATATATATATATCATACCATATACCATATCCATATCACATTCTATTCAGTTCCTGCCTTTCTTCTCAATACATTTTGTCTCTATGTAATAATCACAAAATCTACTCCACAAATGCGAGAATTTGCAAGACACTTGGCTGTGTATCAGGTAATCTATTTCTGTGAACGGCTTTTTAAAGCGAACTACCGGCCGGTTTTTGAAACGCATCGTGGACAACTGAATTCTAAAGTATTAATGCTAATGTACTCGAATTCAGCTCGATTTTAATGTTCATTTGCGTAAATTGCATAAGAATGCTGGTGTGCTCGATGCGTTTCAAAAACCGGCCTTTATTTCGCTTTAAATTTTGGTCGGTCATTGCAATTGAGACACGGCCACACTCACCTTTCCATTGTTGTGTAGCTTTTGCTATCTAATAATATGGACACGCCAGAACTAAAACATGGACATTCCAGGTCTATGCAATAATTTGTGATCTGCTTTTTGGATTGCTTTTCACCCCGGCATTATGTTTCCCAGTACCAGGTGGATATCCCGAAGGAATGGTGACAGTAGTCACCAACACAGGCGCATCCACCAAAGTTGAACTTGTATGCCTCAAATTGTTTTCTAATGCTGAAACAGTGCTTTTGGATTTTGAAGTCACATACTGTGTTTTTCAGTTGCTAGCTTATTTCGCTTATGCAAATGAACATAAATTAGAATAAAAAATCGAGCTAAATTCGAGGAGCTTTGCATAAATACATAGGAATTCAGTTGTCCACGATGTGTTTCAAAAACAGGCCGGTATTTCGCTTTAAGAAATGCACCATGTAGTCTCGAAAAACTGTATCGATTGTGATGTTCAAACAAGTGGCTTAGAAATACATAATGTTTCCAGGTATGTTTTAAATTTAGATTATCGGAATAATCATTTTTTTGTCAATTGGGAGCTGCAATGTGTTTCTTATTCGTGGTCAGACATCAGACAATTTTAATGGAAGAAGACTTCCTCAGACTTGGACCATTGTACGTAACATATAATTTTATTTATTTATTTTTAAATTATGTATGTTTCTGTGCGCATCTTTGTGGTGTAATAAATGTATTATAAGTAAAAAGCATTGCGGCTGTACCTAGCTAGACCAGCGGTACCTTACCTTGAATACCTTGAAGACCGTTATATCAGCTGTTGGCTCGCCAACAGCGCAGGTCGCAACTACGCCATGAAGACCTGCATCTTGCGATGCGATTCCATGCACGTCCAAATGATTTAACCATCGGGTCTGCCCATCTCGTTGGCGGTCGCCCTTGAGGACGCTTGTAATCGCGGGGACGCCATTCTGTGACCCGAGTGGTCCATCGATTGTCATTTCTACGAATGACATGACCAGCCCATCGATGTTTCGAGCTGTATATCCTATCAATTATATCATCTACGCCGGACTTTTCTCGAAGTGAGACGTTTGACATACGATCACGGAGGCGCGTGTCTACCATCTTACGCTCCATGGCTCTCTGGGTGACAAGTAAGGATTCTTCGTCTTTCTTTGTCGTGCACCAAGTTTCGGAAGCATAGGTCATTGCTGGCAGCACATGCGTGTTAAACACCTTGGCTTTCACTTCTTTTGAAAGCTTCACATTGGTGAGTACATCTCGTAGTTTCCAGAAAGCCTTCCACCCAGACTGTTTACGCCGAGAGAGTTCGGCGGTGAGGCTGTTGCTGGGGTTAACCTCGCGTCCAAGGTAAACATACTTCCCGACCTTTTCGAGCGTGCTGTTGCCAATACGTATGTCTGCACCGCCGTTTGGACAATGATCGTTAGCCATCCACTGTGTCTTGCCTGGGTGGGCTTCAAGACCGATTAGCGACGTTACTCGAATTAGTTCGTCTAGGTTTTTCTGCAGTGTACATGGGTCTTTGGCTATAAGAACCACATCGTCGGCAAACAGTAAGAACTGTAGTGTTTCGCCGTCAATGTCATAACCACCGGACATGTTGGCGTCTCTCAAAGCACATTCCAGAGAAGCAGAAAACAGAGTGGGTGAAATGACATCCCCTTGTTTGACTCCGCGCTCAACGGGCACCTTAACTGGTGTATAAAGGAGTTGGATGTCCGTGGCGCACTGGTTATACAGCTCGTCTATCATAGACACGTAGCTTTCTGGCACTGCGTGATGTTTCAGAGCATTGAGGACCGCCTGCTTCTCAACCGAATCGAACGCCTTTTTGAAGTCGACAAACAACATACAGAGGGGTATCTTGTACTCCCTAGACCGCTCGATAACTTGACACACAGTGTGAATGTGGTCAATAGTCGAGTACCCGCCTCGAAAGCCTGCCTGCTCTCGTCTATTGCCTTCTTCCAGCCACTTGCTGATTCGGTTCAAGATGACGCGAGAAAACAGCTTTGACAGCTGTGACATCAACGCAATTGGAACGATAGTTGTTTATGTCCTCTTTGCTTCCCTTCTTATGGATCAGGATGGTGTTACTACCTTTCCAGTTCTCAGGGACGATTTTCATTGAGAGGATATTGTTGAACAACCTGCAAACCGCGGATAGAGCGGTCTTCGGAGCGTACTTGAGGAGATCAATGGAAATGCCATCATTGCCAGGAGCCCTGTTATTAGGCATTCTCTTCAAAGCATGTTCAACCTCGCTCTCCATGATCTCCGGCACTTCCTCATTCACTTCAATGCCTGATTTCGGAACACGCTTCTTCGAAGCAAAGAGATCCCCATAGAAATCTTTGATGATATCGGCAATATCCTGGATCTTGGTCTTCAAAGTACCGTCTTTGTCCATCATGGCCACAGTTGCCTCCTTATGCAAGGAATAGCGTTGGCGTACTTTTCTTTATGGACATAAGACGCTGGGCCGCTTCGAGAGCTTTAACCTCGTTAAAGCTCTTATAGTCTGTTTCAACCATCTTTCGTAGGTTCGCGGCTGAGGCTCTGTACGTTTTGACCCTGATGTAGCCTTTTTCGTCTCTCACGGATCAATTCAATGGTCTTCGACGTCAGTCTTTCTCTAGGATGAGAACGAATGACCGGCCTAGCCTCAGCTGATGCCCTCGCCAATTCCCGGCTCAGTTCGGAGTACGACTGAGGTGAACCGTACCTCGACCAGTCCACTTGGTTCATTATAGCACGGGCTAGACCCGGATCAACGTCTCCACGCCTGGAGGTGCGCCTTCTGAACTTAACAGAACCAAAGTCGATGATGGACTTGACCAAGCGGTGATCTGAACTTGAGCCGCACCAGCTTCTACCGACGATCTTACAGTCAACGACCCGATGGGCGTCGTTGCAAAGGACATAGTCCAGCTGTTTCTTTGCACCTTGCGGGCTCTGCCACGTCCAAAGTCTACGCTTTCGTTGTTGGAACATGGTGTTCAACACGTACATGCACTGACTTTCCGCAAAATCTGCTAGCCGTTGACCACGGTCATTACGGGTGTCTGCAGCGTAGTGCCCAACGTACGTCTCCCCATCGTCCCTGGGACCGATGGACGCGTTGAAGTCACCGACGACAAGCTTGACATGTGCACGACTGTTCGTCAGTTCTCGCTCAATGTCATCATAAAGCTCCTCCACGACCTCGTCGTCATACTCGCTGGTGGGAGCGTACACGTTAACAACGGTGAATGTCACACGTTTCACTTCGCCATGAAGGACCGCCACACGCGGGCTGACTGCTCTCATATCGCTGACATATGGCAGGTATTCTGGGGGGACTATGAAGCCCACACCGCCAGACCTCGACCTCTCCTCTCTGGCTCCAATGAGCACACGGTGGCCACTGTGCCAGGTCTTGCACTTGCTCTCCTTGGACCGCGTCTCTTGGATAGCAACGATGCCAGCGTTCACATTATCGAGCTCGCCGATCAACTGATCGACATCAGCGTCCTTGTGCAGCGTCCGGGCGTTAAACGTAGATATATGAAAATAGGAAAAATTATGGTTCCCTACGGCCGTGAGATTGCTATAGCACCCCTGCCTTGCGGCGCACGGAACTCGGGGTCTTTGCTGATTTGACTTTGACATAGTTGGTTTTGGCAATACGTCCTGCGGGTGCCAATCTTCTCGCAGGACGCCCGCTCATTTCGCCGGCATTACCCACCCGTTTCACCCCTACGGTGCGTTGAACCATGAGCATAGGATTGTAGGGGAGACCAGCGGTAACTCGACGAAAATATCAAATATTAAATTATCACCATGGACCATGGAGCAACCCCGACACATAACACAATCGGTCGCTCGACATAGCTGACAAGATACAAGTTGCTTTCCAACCAACACTTTCCGAGACCATATTAACCACTCAATTCCCCATGGGGAATTCCCCGTCATTTTCTCTGTGTGTGTCTCACGTTAGAATGATATTTTCTGTCCCCAGGGAACACTTCCCCGAGGGAATCGGAGTGGTGAATATGGCATCTGATTATGATCTGTTACAGGCAATTTAAAATGCTACTTGTATGCTTCCACGTGCTGTTCTCTTCGTACATGGGAGTATTATTCGGCTATTATGTAGTAAATACTGATGTGGATGCACTGCTTCCCTATTATATCAAAGTAAGTATTAGTATTCACGAACAAGGTTAAATACGGCAAAGGCTATTTTTTCAGCTCCGGCCCAGCTTCGAGAAAAATTCTCGTAGAATGAAATTGCCTAAACATAGTATAACGTAGTAAAACTTGTTTAGAGCGAAATACTGGCCGGTTTTTGAAACGCATACTGGACAACTGTTTTTTACCTATTTATGCCAATTTGCTTCGAATTTAACTCGATTTTTTATTATAATTTATGTTCATTTGCATAAGCTGGATAAGAATGCTAGTGTACTCGATGCGTTTCAAGAAGCGGCCGGCTCTAACTAGATGGCGTTAGTGGCGGAAGGACTTGTGGTTGCGGGTTATAGTAGAGCTGCGAATAGCGCGAAGGAAGCGCGTACCAGTCAAGATTATCCCCTATTCCAGTATATTTTTTGATACACACACAGGCACCACAATAAAAAATTATTTCTTTAAAGCGAAATACCGGAAAATTTTTTGAAACACATCGAGTACACCAGCATTCTTATGCGTCCTAAAATGAGCATATAGAATAAAAAAAATCGAGCTAAATTGAGCAAATTAGCATAAATAGGTAAGAGCGATGTGTTTCAAAAACCGGCAAGTGTTTCGCTATAACGGAAGCTCATTTCAATTTTGTTTTTGCTTAGAATTACCCCAACCACGCGGATGTTCTCGTTGACAATCCGCGAGCTTTTGTACTCGCCCAGGATGTGGCCGTCTTCCTCGTCCTTATTTCCGTCGTATTGGTCTCATTCTTATGTTCAGTAATTATCGGTAATTGCTCACAAATAATTAGTTTTATTTGTAGGTAGATTTGTAATACTTTACGAAATAATTTTGCCACATGAATTCGCTTTGACAGTTAGTTAGTTTTCAAAAAAAATTGTCGTTTGAATTCGCGCTAATACGCGGGGCTGCTACGCAGCAGCAGTCAACAAAGAAAACGAGGAGTGCGGCAGAGAAATAGAAGAAAAATGCAAGCAGAAAACGTAATAGACGTGTGCGAATTCGATCTTTTTTGCAACTACGGTTTTTTATAGTGTTATAGAACCTCCTTGGATGGGTTGAAAGAATCATTATATGATTCACGATAAAGGTAAATATTTCAAGTGAAGCTTTTTTTTGCTCTTTTTTTTTGCAAATATTATTGAGCCAAAAACATGTCAATGTCAAAATGTCAATGTCAAAAACCGCGAGTTTTCCTTGCAAGTACCAATTCGCAAAATCGTGTGCAATTTACCGTAATTTTGCCTAATTTTGTTACATCCGTGCTATAGAAAGTCCGCCATCAAAGAGGGGAGATACATTTTTTGTTGAACAAATGGGCCTGTGGCGATCGGTCGAAAAAACTGTCTGTAGATATTCTCATGTTGTGCCAAGTTACGGTAAATTTTTCGATACTTGCAAGGAAAATCGGCCATACTTTCAAACCCCCATTATTTAGGAGCCGTCGCATCTTCGTGGTGGACTATATGGTCGAGACGTAAGATTGCAAGCAAGAAAACACAAGATATGCAATGGAGATGGATTAAAGTGCTGCTTATACAGGTTACGTACGCATCATTGTTCCTCTTTAGTGGTTCTGGGCTAGATAAATTTGGGTGGAATGCTTCTAATGTAATTTCTTGTGTATAAAGTGGAATGTTCCACTTTGCGAGATTTGCCGTAATTGAATGCAGTTTTAAAGGGTCAGGCCCACTTCAGGTAACCCCTTTTTTTGATGACTCCATCCGATTATCCGTGTCAAATATAGTAGGATGCAATATTTTTCCAATTTTCATGCGCAACATTCACCTAGTAACCAGCAATTTACCATAGCCAGGGTTACCCGGGAATCTATCGCGATTGTCACGCCCATTCGCGCTGATTGGCCACTAACGCAATTGCCACGCCCAATATAGCATACTAGCCAATCAGCGCGAATGGGCATCCTACTATATTTAACACGGAGAATTAGATGGAGGCATCAAAAAAGGGGTTACCTGGAGTGGGCCGTGACCCTATAACGATATTTTTCTGTAATCCCAGAATTTCAGTATAAGAAAATTAAGGCAAACTATTTTCCCATGAGCCCGACCCTTTAATTAACAACCAGCGTCAAACTGGCAGTCCCCGAAACCACGCCCAAATAACGACAAAACAGTCATTTAAGGAAAATTTCTTTCCAAATTCCAGTCAATTATTCCAATGGCTACTGTTTGCGTGCCCATTGCAACGATATTTGCGTTGTTCTACATTCCACACTTTAAATTTTTGCAAGGCAAGTTGCGTCTACGACTGTGAAGTGTAGTTATTATCACATTGTGTGCATTATGCACATCATGCACACACATTCGCACGTACACAACTTACCGGGGTCTCGATGTACGGCAAAAACATCGCATTTTGCTTCCAAGTATCAAATGTGCATCTCGTGTATACACCTTTGAAATTGTGCATACACCTTTGAAAGTTAGAAAATGCACCATTGATAATACTAGACGAGACGAAAATGCAGAGTTTATGCACGCTCGAAAAAAATAGTCCTGTGGCTACCTGCCGAGGGACCATTTTATTGGCGGTCTGTAGTTGTCCTCGGGTAGTGCGAATCTACGGTAATTAAAACCATACTTGGAAGCAATTTTTGCCATACATCGAGATCCCATACAGCCATACAAATACGTACCACACACGAACGCACGCACGCACCCACGCACAAACGCAGCAATGTACTATCCTGCACTGAAAAATCACGATTTCACACTAGAACGTAGAGTATTTCCGTTGTTAGCGCGATAGCGCTAACATGGTTTGGGTTTTTGTTGTTATGTTACTCGCCCATATACCAGAGCACTTTGGGTAAATCATCATTCATTTTATTTTTATGTGAACTCTCCGGCCACTTCTTTATGTTCCTATTCGGCCTCCACGGCCCGATGTCCTCTCTGCTAACGCTTTTCTTATACAAACCATATAAGGTGTATGTCGTGTCTCTATTCAAACAACTACCTTCGTTTCTTGGACCAGGTTTGCTGGTTTCCAGATTTCATTATTAAAGCCGTATGGTAGCAGGTTTTGAAACGTTGCCGGCCGGTGGATTCCGATGTAGTATTAGTGTATGCTAAGAGTGCCATGTTTGTGGCTCGTCGAATAAACCTGTGATTTATTTACGTACTCGGGTCATGCGAATCCGTGTACGCGGGAAAGGATTGCAAATTTGCCTTGAAAAACTCGAGACAGAGAGAAACAAGCGCCGCCCTCTTTGCTGCATCTCCGGCGGACGCGGTGCGTGCCTGAGAACGTAGTATTGTAGTATAAATAGTTGAATTTAGCTACGAGAACGGTTCCGGTTGTCCGCGTATCGTCCACTTCCCATACAACGTGGTGGCAACTATAAGGATATTCCTCCTTGAGGTGCAGGCGGCCCAGTGGCTAGCGCGTAAGCCTCTAACGCACTCGACACGGGTTCGAGTCTAGACCGTGACAACTTTGAAACTACCACCCCGGCGAGAGAATCATGGGCGATCCCTCCTGGCCCTAGTCCGAAGACGTCGATCAATTTGTCTTCTGGAACTCGTCGCCTACTGCTCAGGACCTCTGCGATCAACTCATACGCTTTGAACAATGTAATTAAACTACCCTTGAGCACTAGAGCACGCTCTTGTGGCGTAAAAGATTTATTTATTTATGTATTCTAACTTTTTTACTGTGAAACTATTCTGCGGCAACCTTTCTGCACTAAAAAAGAACCAGTTTTTCCACTTTGTTTGTGGTTAACAACAAGAAAAGATTTTTTTGGATATTAAAAAAAAGGAACACATTTATACCATACCGTATTGTACAGGCAATTGGCATTGAGAAATAATAATAAAGATAATTATTTATACGAACAACATCCGACATAAGTTTGATGTACGCGTGCTCCATTTGTGAGAAGACAACTTCACAGAATAGGTAAAATCTTCCAGCTTATTACGAGTCCCGGTAAGACTGATTGGAAAGATGTAAAAAAATTTTTTTGTATAATCGGACTTGTTGGCAATATTCAATTGACGTAAGAAAGTAACACCTACCATGGCTGTAGAGGCATGTAACTAATAGAAAAGTTACGAATCCACAACAACATTGTATGCGAATCTTTTCACATCATTCCAACACTAGCCGCCTAATCAGAACCAAGATATCACTAACGAGGATGAAGACGTCCGAAGTAGATGATTCATGCTTCGTTATCGATAATATTCGCAGAATTCATACCAAATGCAATGCAATGAACCCTTGAAAAGCACGTACCTCCTTTCGAGATGGGGTCGACGTGGTCGAGGGATTGTCAGAATAGTGTTCTTCCTCCACATTCGCATCCGCCTGCAAAAATGGCACTAACGATAATGAAAACGTCCGAAGCACGCTCTCTTTCTCTGCTCAGTTTTTTCAATACATGCTTAGTTCTCGATGATATGTAGCGTATACAAATGTACGGATAACCTCCAGATCCATTTCAACGAGAACGAACAAAAAAAACCGCTTTCTCTCACGCACTACTAATCAGACAAGGGATCACACACTTACGGTAGTCGGCGTCACGAGAGAGAACGCAGCCGGAGCCATGGGAGGGTCACAAACCGGTGAGGATGGAAATACATCCACGCACGTCTACAAGTACAAAAATGAATTTCCAGCCAACGAATATGTCGAGGAAATTGTAAAAAAAAGGCAAAAAGTGAATATATCAACAACAACCAGGACAATTATTAAAAAGAGTGACTAGCTAATATCGACATGTATAAAATAACCTTTTCAAACAAATAGTAGCAGAAGCATGTCGCTCGATCCAGCGTTGTTGTCGTCATGCGCATGTCGGATACACTGCAGAACTTCTCATCCTGATCGAACTTGCCGACAAGTGCCCGATGCGGGATAAGCGCGACGTAGTGACCCGCAGATCCGGTGCCTTGGTAGACAAAAATGGCACACAGTCTCCAATACGCACCTGAAAATCAGTTTATTGTATTAAATACCGGACGGTAACGCCGTCTGAGCTGAGTCGTCTTCCAATAATTATAAAACTTACGAAACGTAGAACAAAATCTTGAGAATGAAAACAAACTCCTTTTTTTTCTTTTACATGATTCAATGATGAGCTCCAATACTCTTGGTATACTCAGATATGCGGGGCACCTCGTAGGGTGCGCATGAGGTAAGTGTAAGCTTGATGACCTTACCACTTCCGTGTGCATTTACACTAGCCACAGGTCCACATATAATCAAAACAGTAAAAAAAAACATTTTATTTAAATCAAATAACTTTTCGCTTTTGTCCTCTTTGGATTGATAATCACAACACATTGAGCAATGAACTTCAAATATGGGATCGGAGTTAGGAAGGGACAAAAGAAAATAATTTCTTAAACATTTACGTGACCCAGGACCAAACAACTATCATCTAACATACACTGATGTAACTCCGCGCCAGTGCCGCGCACAACTGAAGGGATGCGGCATGCACCACATATCCAATTTCCATAGCACGAAGTGTTGCGTTAGTGGTAAGATACTTGATCACGTAAATGTTCAAGTATAGCAATTTCTACGCAAGATGGGTAATAAACAATCCTAGGATATAACAATGTCATATTACTATACTGATACATAACTCTCTGAAATGAATCAACAATTTCATGACAATTCCGAAAAAAATGGAGCAAAAATCAAAACAACTGATTAAAGCAAAAGTATAATAAAATCTCCAACGAAACAATAATAAAAGAAGCTCTGCCTGTCTCTATCCTATCTAATACTTCTAAAGTACCAGTAAAACAAAGAAATCAAATCAACTACTGAACAGCAATGACAATGACCGTACACTTGGTAGCTCTGGTTTGGTACATATAAATCTGCATTACACTCTATTTCTCCCAGAGCCAGGACAAGTACATACAGTTATCGCTCCAGAAATAACAGTAATAGTTGTAATCTCAAAATCTCAAGCAATAAAGCATCAGCACATCAATTAAAGCACACAAATGAATCGCACATTGCACCGGAATTCATTATGCCTATCATGTGATCAATGAACCAAACAGAGTTGAAAGCTAAAGAAGGCATAGTTAAATTGCCTGGTTAATCTGTTAATATGCCGTATCTATTCTATTCTTCGCTAGCACCCGATATCTACTATATAAAAAATAAAGTAAAACAAATCTCACAGAGTTAAGCTTTCGTCTTACTTTCAAAACAAGTTTAAAGTAAGTTTAAACTTTCAAAACATCATGTTATTTATCGGAACGTAACTGGAAACAGAAAAATGGAAAATGCTTTTGTAAATTGGAAAAACCCCGATTACATCATAAAACTAGTAATTATAATGTCAAAATCGAAAGCGTAAGTAAACAACACAACAATAAAATGCAAAATAATCAAAGTATTTAAAATATTAATAAAACTGACTTCTCTGAACAAACAACAAACCAAGGATTTCATAAAACAAGTTAGCAACCATTTAAAGGGGTAGCACACAAATAAAAATATGTTAATTAGGGCGTCTTCAAAAAAGCCCCAGAACAAAACAAAAATTCTCAAAAAATATGAGAAGCTACTATTACTATTAACAATGGATGTTCTTCAAACCTGGAACTGGAAATGTATAAAAAAACAAATTACGAAGCACATGGTGCCTCCCTGAAAGGCTCGAAACATTATCATGTCTTCCTATCTTCCTACTTCCTACAAGACATTAATTACTGATGCTGGTACTTAATTAGAGTGCGACACTCTGGAACACCAAATACCATGCCCAGCACTTGGATTTAAACATCGTTGTGTTTAGCGTCATCGCTGATTTCACATTGGCTAACTCCTATTCTATCAGCGCATAATTTGATACAACCCCCTCTATGATGAATATACGTAATTTATCCTTCCCAAGTTCCAGGCTCTCAAAACAAAAACTACAGACTACAAACTACAACAAATATATATCCAAATAAAACACATAATACCGGGATCGACAAAAATGGAACATGTAGAGTAGCAGGCAACAGGCAAATGTAAGGTCAAAGGTTAAGGCAGGGGATGTCATAAATCTCTTTTGTATAATTATTCAATTAGTCTAAATCTCTTAATTAGGCAATTAGTCTTTCTTTGTGAGCTTCAAGGTTCAAGGTCAAGTGCACAGGTTACATACACACCGGATTAACAAGCGGCAGGACATAGAAAATGTAGCACACGCACGCACACACACATAGTTACCCATTTCGCGTTAAATATGCGAATTATATTATTCTGGGTTGAGCAAATTTCGATATTCACAGTCAGATTCAGCTATCCACGGGAGCAATCAAATCCACCAATGTTGTTTGGAGGCTGAAATGGAAGAAAAATGTAGCAGACGCAGGAAATTCACTGAACCCTGCAGCTGTGACGCGCGCAAAAAGTCATTTGGCGCACCTGTGGCGCTCGGAGAGGTTGCGGCAATTGGTTCTATGCGTTACTGTGGGCTGCGAAAAGTTGCGCGTTAAGCTTCTTATACAGAACCACTATGCATGACTGTCTCACAATCAGGAATCAATACTGCCCCAACCTTCACCTTTGCCCGTTTAGATACAGATAAATAAAATTTAACAACGGGGAATTCCTGACCCGGGACAACTAACACCGGGTCCGGAAGAAAAGACTCCACACTCAAAAATTTCACTCTATTATTACAGCACGCTAATTCAAAAAGGATCCCTTTATCTCCAGCAGCATCACAACTCACAACTAAAATATTCTTGCTAAGGGTTCACTACGGGTAGGTTACCCTTAACTCAAAACAACCAATCGATATGTGGTAATAGTTCGACAACGTAGACATATGCATGTAACAATAACAAGTAAACAAAAAAGAGTCCCATGTGGCACGTAAATTTCCGCGTTCTCTAAGTCACAGCTAAGCTACAGTAATCCAGGACGGCAATCTAGAACGAATAGCGTACACGAATCGGAGTCCGGTGTTCGATCCGATACGACGCATCGTGTTCTTTTCGTCCGAGTGCAGGTCCGGCACACTGTCCTCCGACAACCTGAATAGTACATGTATAAGGCAACGTATAATACCAAAGAAAAGAAACGTCTGAAAAGTCTGAAAAGAAACGCTGATTTAAAAAAAACAAGTTTGAGACAGAATCTTTCAATGCATGTACATTTCTTATTTTATTATTATTATTCCAATAATACCAATAATACCAATGTATAATACCAATGGTATTGGTATTATACGTATAACAATTACCATCGGATCACTGTTCTCCCTATGAAATCACAATGTTTCAATCTAGCCATACAAATGAAGTATTAATTTCTTTTCACTAGAATTTTGATACTCAATACGAAAATGGTTTGCAAACTCCTACTAACTATTATTCAACAGCCTACAAACACCGGATATCCTTCCCCACACAGCCCATCTTTATAAATTTCCCCCAGACACGCACTACCGGTATGGCATCAAGAATCAATATCCAACAAATTAGCATAAAACCCAAAAACTCACCGGCCCGCTGATGTCCTCCTGGTGAGCAAGAGCGCCTGCGAGGAGTCCGAGGTTCCCAGTGTTCCCACTCCGGGTTTCAGATCGGGAAGGCAGTCAAAGACGATGCACGACATGAAGGTGCACATATCTACAAGGTAAAGCTGATTAAAAAAAAAAAACAAGTTTGAGACAGAATCTTTCAATACATGTACATTTCTAATTTGACATGACTATGCGCATTGTCAGTGAAGTGCCAAACATTATCCGACTCCTTCGAGCGTCCTAAGTGGCAGTTCTAACTGACTTTACTCCAAACTGTAACCAGACTCAAAACATGAGAAATTGAGAAAATCCAACCACGCCTCCCCAAGGCACCTCTCCCCGAGTTTAAAGTTCAAAAGAACAACATAATACTACTGTAGTGCAAAGTGAACAACAGATCTCAGACAATTGATCAACTAACTGTAACATGTAACTTGATCTGAAACGCCCGTAACTCATAACAAGTTATAGGCAACAATTGACAGCTGCTGAACGTAGTGAGACCGAGAAAAATACTAATACGAAAGAAAATAAAGCAGATACCCTTGCTTGATGATAAAGGCGCATTTAAGATGGGAAAAGTTTGAAGAATCCCGGAAAAAGTTGGTTCAAGTTGGAAATGCAAGAAAAGTTTAGAGATGAGCCAAAATGAGAGACCCCAGAGCTGAATATCCTGCTTTTCAGCGTTATGCAAAATTATGCAAATGTTCCATCTTGAACCTAACTTTTCCGGAATTCTTCAAACTTTTCCCAACTCGAACGCGCCATCAATGAACTTCATTTAACATTTTATCACATTATGATATGAAATAGTTTTTGCGATACGCGACTTGAAGACCAGTTTTTTTTACGGAGAGTGGTGGCGTGCTTTGACAGGGTCTAATATATTTAATACCATATCTCTAGAACAAATGGTAAGATAAGGGTAAGGTGTCAAATAGTCAAATATATTAGGGGCTTAGCGGCTTCGGGTATAAGATAAGGGCTTTTCGTCGACCTTGTATATAGCATATCACCACTCTCCATAAGAATTCACAATGTTTCAACTAACACATAAATAAGCTCCAATGGCTACTGGAACAGTTGCGTGTAGACCCCAGAATTGACAAACGAGTTCCACAGTTTGCCAAAAAAAAACTACACAACAACTAACCACTCCACCGATAGGCGCATTTGGGAAGCGTGTCGTTGAGTACAAAGACATAGTAGAAGACAAATCCAACCGCACAGATTGCCAGACCCATGGCGGTTACTTTGAACTCCTGAACAACACAGTTTAATGTTCAATAAAACAAAGTACTGTAGGTTCGATAGTTCGATTGCAATGAAATGTAGAGTAAAGGCAAACTTGACAATTAAAGACATCAAACAAGCAGTCTAAATATTAAACCAGTCAAACATGAAAATAAAACTCACCAAGAACACTGGAATAACGACCAGAGCAATTGTGATGCCGAGGAACAGGTAAATGCTGCAAAGTAAGATCATTCATGCACATGTTCATCATAATCAGAACAAATTTCAAAATCACAAGGTCACAAGAATTCAAATTGCGATAGATTCACTCAAATGCATGGGTATACCACAGTCATAGCCCCATCCCATCTTCAAAACAGCCACGTCAATAGGAAATAAAAACAATCAAGCTCAAAAATCCATAAAAACAAACCAGAAAAGTGGAACTCGAACAGCATCGGGATGCACCGGAATCTTCTTATGACGAATGATGAGCAAAGCTACCAGGGTGAAAATTCTCTGAAAGAGACTCAATAAGAATCACCTGTGCAAAAACGGCTACTCTGGGTGACCTTAGTAACCTTAGACAGACTCTATCAAGCGCGGACTCAGGCTCTGTCTTAAGACATCCAAGTAAGCAAAACATACATGTTTCGGTGTTACCTCTACGATTACACCTCATTATGAAGAACACATAGCTGCACTAAACGGTCAGGCCCATAAAAAAGCGCCGAAGAATCACGAATATCAGCATCTACGATAAGATTGTAAAGCCAAAAGCTAATCACATACCTGTGCCCAGAAACCAAACATCACATATCCAATGAGGGCATCCAAGTCACCAACGAAGGAGATCGCCACGGCGAGAACACTCTACAACTGACAAGTTTTATTATCGAAAGTCGAAAGAGGAATTTAAAAAAAGTAACCCTGTCAATACTCTCAAGCGCTCAAGTCTCAAGGTATGGTATATGCGAATATGAACAGTTGGCTTCCAGAGCAAGGCAGCTTTTTTTAACCTTTCTTTAGACTAGAAATGCGGAATAAATATCCAAACAGGAACAGTTTCAGAGTAACAAACCACATACAACAACAACAACAACAAGAAAGCTATACTAAGTCTCACCTGCGCAAAAACAGCCACTCTGGGCGAATCGTTTTCTTGATTCACACAACTGAAACAAGCGGGCAAGTGACCTTGACGTGCCGCAGCATACATGTATCTGAAAATATATAATATAACATGCTATCACTTATCATACCTTGCCTTCAGGTAAGCAAGAGTAAAGACAAGTCGGCTCACCGTATCTAATAATCACTGTATCTAGTAACGATAAGTACGTACTGAATACTGAACTTTTCGAGTAACCTTTTCATTTTCTTCTGATTATATATAACTTGTGTGAAACACATACATAAGTAGAACAAAAAATAAAGTCAACAAAACCACGAACCTGGATCCCGAGAACAGATTACTGTTGACGGATCCCAAGAGCAAAATTCCGATCAGAAACGGGATACAGTAGGCAAATGGACCAAGTGTGGCCTGCGCGAACAGCTGAAAAGTTGGAAGCTCAGAAACTCGATTTCAATATTCACTTTCATCAAATTTCATTCTACGTCCTTATCAGCAAAGACCGAAAATCTAATACAAGCCCAACCTTCAGAAATGGGATAAAACGAGCTAAAAAAAACATAGTCAGTCATGGGTTGCCAGCTTGCCTCACACATAACATAACTTGCATCATACTTGCAATTAGTAAAAAAAAGCAGAGACTTTCAACCAATAACAATAATATCAAAAACGAACCGCCGCCACCGCATTACTGCTCTTAAACGTCTCGACATCCAGCACTACGAAATAGGCGAGGTTGATAGCCACATAAGTTCCAGTCACAACGGCGATTCCCGAGAGCAAAGCAAGGGGAACGTTCCTGCAAAAAAAAACGATGTATTGATGTACAATTCAAAAAGATTGTCTAGAAGTCACCTCACTTGTCGTGCCCCTTTCAAACTGCAATCTTCACACAAGTTAAATGCTTGTATATGACCTGCATATCATACTACACCATAGCATATAGCGCCCCGCCAAATGCGGACGACCATCTCCCGGTATCTTAGCTATCGCACTTCTGGTGGGGGTGAACCATTTCCCGAAAAAACCGTCGACGTCCAATGGTCCAATCATTATACATTATATGCAAATTAGTCTAAATCCCCCACGAATGTCTGTACCATCTCCGCAAAATTTTGAGATGCGGACCCTATTTATTCCCTGTACAACACCAAGTTCCCAGTTCCCACACTGCATCTATGTGTTAGAGCGGTGTGAGACACCAGACTGACTATTATTTTCCAAAACAACACGCAACATTTAAGCTCTCCCGAAATAAATATCTTTGTCTCTTTCTCTTCCTCGTTGCAGTCCAATGTCCAATCTCTCGTGTAATCTAACTGTCCCCTACCTCTTCGGATTCCTAATCTCTCCGGCACCGTAGTTCAACACGTCCCATCCCGAGTAGGCCCACAGTCCTCCATAGAAACCAATGACCATGTTTCCCATTCCGTAGTTGGAGCCCTTCATCGGGTCACGTAGGTTAAAGTCCCAGCCTGAGATTTGAATCATTGATAACAACAACAACTTAAGCACAAAGAAATTTGTATTCAAAACCGAAGCCACCAAGCCTTGAACGAATATCCCAGGCAATTAGTATATTTAGTGAAACATATGTTTCTGCGTACTTCTCCTTTATGCAAGGACATCATACAAGGAGAGTTGAGAAACACAGGGAAGCGGACAAATATGTAGAACCAACCTTTCACAAAATAGTAGTACATTCCAGTGACAATGATCACAAAGCATGAGCCCAACTTTGCTACGGTAGCCACGATTTGGAACCTAAAATGGCGAAATGGCGTTTTATTATAGATTGATAAAGATAATGACACTGACACATTCACATCTACGAAGAAGCTCATAACTTCCGTAGACTAGAGGATATACAGAAGGTGAAACATGGCGAAAACTACAGCAAATAGACAGGCAGACCTTCCAGTCAGGATAATTTCACGACGGAAGATACAATGTATGGCTTTATCACCTGGCACATCCGGCTGTCTGTAAATTTACAGCACACCCCGACACCATACCATACCAAAAGCCTATTTATAGAAAGTAAAGAACATTATTACAATACCATACCTGGCAGCAAACTTGCTCAAACTAAAGAAGTTCATCCACGTCACCAACATCAGCAGTGAAAACCCAAATAAGCGACGGCATGTGGGAGCCCACGCTGGATCGATGTCGTACGCCTAAACACGACTCGTTTTCACATTTCTTACTTCCAAATTTCGCAAGATACAAGGAAATATTCTACTGCCGAAATTCCTGAGATACACCATACACCCCAAATTCCCTAAATGGCCATACTCAATAATAACTCTCCAAATAGTAACTCTAGTCCTAAAAGCAAGTAAAACGCGCGTACGCAGGTCGAGAAACCCATAGCCATAGCAATGCTAGGTTAGGTACGAGGTAGAAGTAAGACCTAAAGTAAGAAGCAGGACGCTCCATACAACAAACAAACCTGCTGCAGTCCTTCCACAACGTACTGTCCAAATGTTTCCGCACAGATGGCAATCGTGGCTGGATATGTCATCAGCACCGACACCCACATGAAGGCGAAAGCTAAACTTCATTGTGTGTGAAACTTGACATTTAATAAACATCAACGCTCTAGAAGAACTAAATCTAACGTTGTTTTAGCATGCTCATAAACTTGACGCTTGTGTGGGCTTCTGCCTGTGGACAATCAAAGTAGCAAACCCTCACAACTAAACATCAAAATGCTAACCATTGCCTTGCTAAAATCACTCGTTCACTCTATTCAACATTTCAACATATGCCAATTTCGTATTTGGTCAAATTCAAATGGTCACTGCTCCACAGTTCCACACATCAGCCAACTAACTTCTATCGGTACGAGTACATTTACTAAATAAAGAACATAACTTAATTTGGATCAACACAAATCGATAAAACCCACCAATCGAGTACCACTTCACATAGCAGATATAGGCGAAATCACAGCCGGCTTCACGAATCGATGTGCCCAGTTCAATGTAACACAATGCGCCTAAAATGCAAGGTGTAAACATAATCAGACCCAAAGATATCAAGGATGAACAAAAAAAAGTTAAAGAACAACGATATTTCCTTCCCTTTCCCTTAACACGAATAATTATTTCATTAAATTTGTAACAGCAGATCCTATTAATGCATAGTAGACCAGTTTTATACCACAAAATGGACGGTCACAAAGCAATGTTTCAGCAGCATAGTAAATACTGTGCATACGACGAGACGGTGATAGGTCAGTGACGTCAGGGTAATCGTTAGGCAAAATACCAACAATAAACAATAACACAATCGGTCAATAACTAAAGTTATTAGAAACATCTGAACATAAAAAAGTCTCACCGAGAATAGCAATCAACGCGCATGCCACCCATACGATGATCGATAATCCCACACTGTCTGTGCATCTGAACAAACCCAATTAAATGTATGGCATATTGGAAGAACAATGATTGGAAGCAACAAGATAAGCAGAGCTAACAAACGAACTAACAAACAAAAACGAACGTCGACGATCAACTGATACTACTCAGGCCGTATTCATCAACACGCAGGGAGCCCCTCCCTGGCCTCCGCAAGGAGCTAAAGCGTAGAGAGTGCGAAAGCAGTAGAGATTCAGAAATTCAGAGGGCTCGTTCAGGGAGGACTCCCTGCGTGTTGGTGAATACGGCCTCTGAACCCTTATTCGGTATTCCATATATTTCAAGAACGGAAACTACACAAAGTTCAGTGATACGCTGATAGGTCCAGACTAGACTAGTAGACTTACAATTCATTTAAAGCGAAATGCTAGCCTCTTTGGAAAATTTGCATATGATAAGCAAATCATATGTATCCTATGCTAATTTTGTACGATTGCCGTGGACGATCGTACAAAATTAACATAGGATACATAGGATTTACTTATCATATGCAAATTTTCCAAAGGGGCTAGCATTTCGCTTTAAAACGTTGAGATCGCAACTGACACTATGGTCCCATACGTGTTTATAGTCAAATTCATCATCTAAACTCACCAGCGCCATGCACCACACCACAAATTTAGGTAACAAAACCTACCAATGTTCACTATGTTTTGCTCATGCGTGTATAAGTACTCAAGTGCAATAACCAAAAAAAATCAACCCAACAATCGAACAAACCTCAGAATCGAAGCCGGTGTGATGAAGATACCCGATCCAATAATGTTCCCAATCACATAGGAGCTCGCGCCCAGAAAACCCATCTTATGAGAGTCGTCCATGGCGGCAACTAGAAAAACAAGAATATTGAATATTGAATACACAACTCAAACAAAAATAAAAATAAATACAACTGCAAGTACAACATAAAAGTTGGAAATTAAAGGTTGGACTGGTTGGGGCTAGGGCGAACGAAGCACCAGATGCCCATCAGAAGTCTCAGTAATAAGCACCGACTGAAACATTCAGCTTACAAAAAAGACCGTACTGTAATCACGCGCTCATCTAAAAGATGAAGGACTATATTTTCACTAATCGTTAACTATGTTGGCCATAGCCTCTACTAGTCGCAATAAATAATTTGTCTACCCCATGAATTAACTCTACCCATTACCCATGCTATAGATGCTATAGAAGGTTCCTATTCTAGCCCGGGCCTCTAAACATATTTATGACAACCGTCTTGTCAACTAAACCACTGAGAGCACACACCCATAATAAAGAATTCGGCACAGGCGCACGGGGCATAGGGCCGAAGTTTATTCCCGAAATTGTATTCACTCACGAGACACAAATAAGACCACCTGATAGCCTGATATGCCCCGATGAGCTACCACCCACATGACAATGTTAATCAGGATATCAGGAAATATTATATCGATGTTAAACGAGATTCCTGTCAATAGCTAATCACG
The DNA here is from genome assembly GCA_036852015.1 of Pelodera strongyloides. Taxonomy (NCBI): domain Eukaryota; kingdom Metazoa; phylum Nematoda; class Chromadorea; order Rhabditida; family Rhabditidae; genus Pelodera; species Pelodera strongyloides. The sequence continues at coordinate 191,054 of JAANDG010000116.1, read as the reverse complement.
GGACGACGGGAATCAAAACGTCAGTCCTGTCATTGCCATCGCTTACAATTACTGTGATAGAATAAGATTAATAAGAAAACATTCTATTGATAAAGATAATCAATTATTCTAACGACAATCGGCACTGAAACAATCAATCAATAAAAAAAAAAAAAAAAAAAAAAAAAAAAAAAAAAAAAAAAAAAAAAAAAAAAAAATGAGGGATACCAAGTGACACACACGATGTGGTGGAGCTGGAGGAAAGGAGCACTAGGAGGAGAAAAAAAGGAATCAGAGTGAAAAGTGAAAGAGGGAGAGAAAGAGATAGGGTATGAGAAAAAAGAGAGGCTAGTTTAAGAGACGACCAGGAGGAATATGAGGATGATCAGAAAGGCACAGGTATGAATTGAGAGAAAAGGAGAAAGAGACTCAGAGAGAGAGAGAGAGAGAGAGAGAGAGAGAGAGAGAGAGAGAGAGAGAGAGAGAGAGAGAGAGAGAGAGAGAGAGAGAGACTCAGAGAGGGATAGAGACAGAGAGTCTCCCTGAACCGTCCCTGCAGGCACAAGATAAAGAGCTCTATCGGCAACAACTGACACCCAAGTTAACATCACACATGCATCAAAAAAGCTCTAAGAAAAAGTCTAAAAGATGAACAGAGAAAAGTAGCTGAACATTAAAAATGATCGGGAAACACTAGCCTGGGCTGGTTCATGGGTAAGTGTATGCGTACTGTCGAAACAGTCGAAATCATTGCGAGGAGCAAATCCGCATGTCTTCGGGTCTCAGAGGTCTCACCGTCTCACTCAATTCTTATGTGGCCAAATTCACCGCTCCTATTCCCTCGGGGAAATAGTCCCTGATCCCTGGGGACAGAAAATAGCATTCTAATGTGAGAGACGCAGAGAAAAAGACGAATACCCCATGAGGATTTGAGTGGTGAATATAGCCTCTGAGGTCTGAGGTATCACCGTATCACTCAATTCTGGTGAAGCGGCGAGCGCTCTACCGGTTCAGACATAGAATGACGCTATTACTGACAACTGACTGAATCCTATTACTCAATCAATACAGATTACTGGTGTGGATTGTGGAGCTAACAGTCAATACCATATACACATATTAGACTTATTGCTTAATTGCCTTGCTATTTCCTATTTACTAATTTACTTGTGATGCACTGCTGCAGACCGGAAAATTTATCACGCGGCACTCCGAAAACATGTAATATGTATATCTCGCAAATGGTTGCTCCTGGAAATCGCGTCTCAATGAAAAATCAAGCTAACGTCCAGTCCAAAGTGTATCACCAAATCGCCCTTGACTTCATAGAAATGTACAAGCTAAATGTTTCAGGAGTGACACAAAAAGTGGAATGATTTACTCTCTCTCAGTGCTCAGTGTCAGTAGATGTTTCACTCGTGACTCGGATAACATCATTAATGGCACCTTAAAATAATGATTCAGATTCAATTATAGAAATTTTCAAAAAAGCGGAATGGAATGCGACATTACCTTCAAAAAAAAAGCCACGCACGAAAATAAAAAAAATAGAACAAAAATTTAATTTGGATTAATGCTTACCATCAATTAACACTTGTTCCGACATAATCATAACGTTCACCAATCAACACAGTCCAGCCTCTTGGATTAAACGTAAAGTACAGGTAACAGTATAGGTAACAGAATAGAGATATTATCTATTGGAGTGGATGAATAAGTTAGAACAATGACGAGAGGACCTGGGAAACAGTGACTGATTGTGAGTACCCGAATATATAGTGGTACGGTAGTTCTGTAGTGTAGTGTGTAGCTTAACAAGTAACGATGAATACAGTAGTAAGATCAAATAATGCACCAACCAAGGAAGGACCTCACCGATATCCAAACTATGGTTCCGTTCAATTAACAGGATAGGATAGATACAGCAGGCAGAAAATAGAGAAAATGAAAGGAAACTAATAAAAAGAAATAGAGGAAAGAGAGGATGTATATTAGCCTAGGGATGACAGAGAGAGAGAGAGAGAGAGAGAGAGAGAGAGAGGGTCGAGAAGTAAGAGAGGGTCGAGAAGTAAGAGAGGGTCGAGAAGGACCAGGGATCACATCACAATCAAATACGAAGGTGAGAAGAGATTGAGAGAGACCAGTAAAGTAAGAGGTACGAAGGAAAGAAGCTAATGAGAGAGAAGATAGGAAGTTAGGAAGGAGGCAAGAAGATATTATGAGAGAGAGAGGTGGAAGAGAAAGAGAATGAGGAATGATAGAGGAAAGTGAATGATGTTTTGGAGAAAGAAGAGGAAAGAGGATACAAAAAAAAATGAAATAACACGGCAGCGGTGTGCAAAGTATGCTCGGAGTTCGGGATTGGAAAATAAATAATACAAAAAAGCAAATTAGGATATTAGGAAAAGAGAAGAGGGAATAATGGACACCTGTCCAACTTCTCATTATCATATCAATTGTATTCTCTCTCCCTCATTCTTTATGCCTCAACCTTTTTTCACTCCATATACCTACCCTCCATAATTTCTCTCGGTCCCTTCATCTATCTCTACTTCTCTCCATCTCTATCGCCCTCTCTCTCTTCCGCCGTAAAGAAGCCCTTAACTAAAGATCAAAACATGGTTATCTGCAAAGCAAAATGATCTTCCAGAACAAATAATACAATTATACAACAGAGACAATATAGTACACAACACAATCAGACCCTGCTCAAATTCATCCCCGGATCAACATCAAGGCATCCATTCCCAGGAGCAAACCGAAGAAGAGGCTAGAGGCTCCTTTACTCATTTTTATTTATTAATAACTAATGACTCCACAGGGTGTTTGGTGTTATTTAATAATTTAATAAACAAAAAGGAGTAACATATAACCTCGCCTCACTACTCAACCTGCTCAACCACACAAAATGTGAAAACCGTATAACCGTGCCCGTACCGTGATACCCTAACCCTAGGTAATCGCGCTATCAAGCCAACTACCCCAGAACCCAAGAAGCAACAGCAACACTTAAAATCCCCAGTTCATGAGATAACCGATAACCTTACTGTTAGCATAAGTCGACAAAGCAAAAGCACACAGTTTTTGTACTTGCAAAAGTACGAGGATTAGATTAGCAATGTTCATTAAAAACTAAAACTAAAACGCCGCTAATCATATTGCGCGATTCCTACATTCACCTTGCTGTACGAGAAACACATGACTTGGTAACAAGATTAATAAAAAAAATCATCCACCAAATGCAGAATTGCCGTTAATTAGCTGCCTCGTTATTGAAAAAGAAAGAAGAGGTATTGAGGTAATAATGCCCAGCATAAATTAAATTCACTTTAGATTGGTCACATTTTGTTCGTTCTGAATAAAATAGTCAAAAGCAGTGACAAGGTTGAATAAGTTATCAAAGTGTTATTGGCTGATGAGCATATCACCATTTAAAACATATCGCCACCTAATCTAACATCAACTTCTCACGTTCTCACCTCAGCGTCACATGCCTAAGCAAATCACAAAATCTGCTAATCCAATATCCAGATAGATTAGAAAATCCAAAATCGGACACACTCATTTCGGTCTCATAAAACCGATTAAGCGCATTAGTGAAGTACAAATGTGTAACAACTTAACTAGGTACCTCGGCTATACGCATACAATAGACTTCTCTTATTCTACCCACTATATTTACATTACTGTTACTGTTTCATATGTCTTGTGTTAATTTCTTATTAGATTAGCATGCCAAACGCCAAAGGCACAACGGCTGCCACTAATACATACTCAATCTGATTTGTCATAAAAAGCAAAAGGAGACGGCAATCTGACTCGGCGCAAGTAAAGGATCAGACCACATCAGAAGCCGACAAGGAAGTAGAAGAAGTAGAAAAGAGAAGATTTAACGAGAATTCGCATTCAGAATTCGATCAAGTGAACATTCTTCTTCATTAAAAACAAGTAAAGTTCACCGTTCACCCCCTTATATCAACCGGTGAAGAGAACTAAAAACTAAATGGTTTGCACGGGCATCTAACCACTACTCCACTACAAATACACCTTGCACGATGACCGCACTTCGGGTAGCGTAAACTTTCTGAATTTGGAACTTGGACCTCGTGACGACTGACGACTAGGACTAGTAAATGGTTCCAAAAAAGCTAAACTACAAAAGAAACATTCTAACATTGACTCCTACTAAACCAACAAGACAACACCCGCACCGCTCGCCGAGTTATAAATAATGATGTAAGATGATGCAATTATGCAATCACTGAAGAATGAACCCCAACCACCAAAATCAGAATACGTACATATACCCAACTAAAGAACCGAGCCGAGGTAATCAACTAAAACAAAATAACGAACTCCAAGCTCTAATATACAATACCTCCTCTCTCCTCCCTATTTACTCAGAGAAAAAAAGCAAAGGATCATCGCGAAGAGACGTACAAATACCGGAACAGCGCGTATTTCGGGACGTGCTTTTCTTACAAAATACGTGACTCGGATAGGTGAACATGCGCGGTTAGGTTTATCGTTTCTGTTGCACAAGAAAACATTAAAGCATCAGCAAGAAGTCAGTGAGACGGCCGTAGGAAATTAACAAAATTGAGAATTGAGTAAAGGAGTAAAGAAAGAGATAGGTAAAGAAGGAACACTTCTAAATAAACATCAGTCGATACGATCACACCGCATACCACTGTTCTTAAAAAAAAACAAGGAACAAAAAACAACAAATGCTTACGCAGGGTGGGTATCGTAAGATGATCCCGAGCAGTTCATGTTCATGATCAAAGTCAAAAGGACAGTGTGGACTGTGCAATAAAAACTTATAAACTAAGCGAGAAAAGGAAGGGAGGCACAAAAATAAGGCATGAAGTATGATAATAGATCCATATCCATCTAGCAAGCAATCAACATAGCTCAACGCATAGAATACTTGAATGCTCGTCTGAATCTGAATGAAAGGTAAGTGAACCAATTCCAAGTTCCAAGATACCGTACAACCGTACCAACCCGAGTACCCGTGTCCCGAGAAGCTGGTCCTGAGATGTTCATCGAACAACGCTACAAAAGATACACGGTGCTTAACCAAACCCATCTTGAAGCTTGAGCTCGCCATGGTCATGGGCAAATGAAATAAATCACTCCCACCTCCCACGTGGCAATAAAGTAAAATCGGTTCCAGATGGCACATAGTGAGCGTGATCAAAAAAGATAGATACTTAAATACCATAACATAATTGTAAAATTATAGGTAACAAAATAACGTTCCACCTACGCTACGATAAGTTTGGAGCAATCTTTTAATAAATTTATCATTTATCTTATTTTCTGTGTATTCTTTTACTTGATATGATATCAAACAATCAAACATATAGTCTGATATGAACTCTTAGTACTCGCACACACAAAGAACTCTCCGTTTGAATGATGAATTGAATTCAAAACAGAATAAAAATGGGTAAATGCAAAGGAATCACGGAACCATAATCACTGGGAAGTCTAACTTTTTTGACACTCCGCCATGAAGTAGGAGTAGTGAGTAGATATTACAATACAAAAAAAGAGTGAGAATATGAATATGAAAGAGAAGGGATCCGAGGATATCATGAGTGACAGAAAACCACTAGCCACAGAAAGGAAAAAAATAAGGGGAAGAGGATAGAGGAAAAGAGAAAGAGAGCGGAGGGAAGAGACAGAATGAAGAATGAAGAGGGGATGAAGAGAGAAAGAAATAGGAGGGAAATGATGAGGAGAGAGACTGATAGACAGGGTGGAAGAGAGGTGAGAGAGATGCAAGGGAAGGAGAAATGTCCCAGGGGACTGAAAACAATGGAGTGGGTTATGACCAGGCTAAGTTACTGGCAGAAGCAGAGTGAAAGATCAAGATCTGAGTTTTTGCTTTTGCTTTTGCGCGGGTTAGGAAAGAGTACGGAGCTTCAAAAGAGATCATTCATTACTTATCGAGTATCACCCAAAGTACCCTTTGCGACCCAAAGGGTAATCATAAGTCATAAGCAAGAATTAATATTGGTAGCATACTACAAACTACAACAAGAGCTTGAGCTTGCAACTCGAAACGAGCTCTTCTGATTAATTTATTTGGGAAGAACTGAAGAACTGGGGGTGGAACCAGCTAATTTTACATCTACATCATTTCACATGAAACCAGAGCCAAGGAGCCTACTCCCTTCCTGCTGTCATTAAAAACAACTACTAGAATATGATAAAACACGATTTAGATAATGACATATGGAAACAGTTTTCACATCACACATGTAGAGTGACAAAAAAAAAGAAACCTGTATAAATAACCAACCTTATCCGAAAATCCGAATCAAGAATGTGTTGGGTGCCGCTCACTCCACTAGCGCTAAGTTGCCGGACGAACCCTGGAATATGAAAGGTATAAAAATACAAGACTAATAAGTCTAACATCTAAAACGTTCTCAATAAACAATTAGTGCCAATTACTGAAAAATTAAGTACAAGTAGGAAAGAGTTAATTAAACAACTGGATAACGCGCACAACGGACAACACAATAAGCAGACAATAGGCGAATAAAGAAGGAAGTTGAGCAGATTAAATATAAGTAAAGAAAGCAATAATTAGTGAAGAAGTTAAGTAAGTTAAAAGTGCGAATCGCTACTCATCAAATGAGATTAAAGGTATGGTCGGCGGGCTCAATGGTAAACAGTTCTTTTCATTTGATGTGCAAATAGAGGATCATTAAGACACACCGATGTCGCTCAGTAAGTTCGATTTCAGTCTGATAGCCTAATTGTGAGTCAATTACGCAGTAATTATGTAATTAAAGTAAAGAAGCCAAATGTCAAAGTATCAAAGTAATAATAGTATGAGTCTGGGCATGACAATAATAACAATCTCAAACCCTCACAAATAAACGTTGGAAGAACGCAACAGAAAATCAAAGAAACTCCAGAAATAATTATAAAAACAACTATAAATTAATGGAAATTTAGAAACGCTGGGAATATACCGTTTAAAACCATGTTTGTAGAAGAGAGACATGGTTAAAGTGTAATAATTTTGGACCGAAAAGACAAAGAAACCAGAAAACTAATTAACTTTCGTCGTTTACTAAAATAATAATACTTTTTTAAAACACAAAAATAAAAAATCGGAAAGGTGGGCGGGACTTGGCATCAGAATGACGCAATCTCGCAGAGAGACGTCAGAGAAAACTACAGACTGGAAAACGTATGACGAAAGAAGAGACCCAGCGTCATAGACAAATATAGAATGAGAGTCATTCTGACGCAAATTTAAATTATAATTGACTACGGTAGTAAGCAACTATTTTAAAAAGAGTAAAAATTCGGTGAATAATAAATTATTTCATTAAAAATTTCATAATACAAAGTTTCCCAGCAGAATATTAACAAAAAGTTGTTCTACAAATTCTAGCTATAGCTTTTATCATATTACACATAAATATTCAAAGACATCCGACGTTGAATAAATTGAACGGCCAAAGTGCAGTCTATTTTCGCGTAGAGAATAAGATGACGCTTTACCCTTCGTGTGGGCCGGCCAGTGTAGGGCCAGATGCCCAGTATTTCTGGCCTCTGGCTAGAAAGGAATTATCCGGGCTGGCCATCGGCCATGTGTGTATGTGTAGTTAGAGCGAAGCATCGATCTCTTTGTATATTCATACCCTCACACAGGAAACAAATACAATTTATAATATATTATTTAAAGTGTGCAAGTAATACAATAAAGGAAACATCGTTGTTCAGTTGTAGGAAATTTGGTTGTTGCCTCTGAAGCCAATAGAATTTGGAAAGGGCGCGATTCTGGCGCATAGAAGACGGCCCAATGGTTTACATTTCCAGAAATGGGCTAAAAATTTACGAACAACTCTTCCGGTAGCTTGTGAGTGACCCACTTCCATTCTCCCGAATCCAGAAATCATTTTCAAACATATGTTGAAGCCCTGTAAATTAGCATACTACTGAAGACTATTATAGTCTCGACCGTTTTCATTTACCTCAAAAACGAGCTGTTGAATTGGTGGGTGCTGGCAAGGTATGCATGACCTTTGAAAATTTTTATCATATCGATCAGTGTTACACCTTGTCTATATAAAAGTGTAAAGACAACGAGTTCGTTTTCGCGCAAGACCCTTGCCGCCCTACGTTTTTGCGCCATTCCCTCGCGGCGCGGCACAGCCCAATATTCACCAGTGGGCAAATTGCAGTAAATAAAATAAATGTAGCATTTTCAGATTCCAGGATGCTAGCCTGCGATTCTAGCACTTCTGTGGATGGAAAACAGAATACGTGGACGTCAGTGCTAGAAAGTATGCGTAAAGTTTATAATAGTTGTTTACCTTCTTTACATCTATTTTCGCTGAAAATATTGCCAAAAAGACAAAACATGTATATTCACGCCTAGAAGGCGTCAAATAATAAATCCATGTGTTACAATCTGTCACGTACAAGCAAATTGCCGTCATGAAATTCCCACAATGAGTAAGGGAGTAATAGTCAGCAATAAAGATTTCCCAGTGTTTACAAGGGCAATGTTATACATTTAGGTCACAAATAATTTTGACAAACAGGTTGACTATACAATTTACCTTCATAAGTTTGAGATTCATTTTTTTTAATCTCCCGAAAAATCCCCTCTTTCAGCCGTTGATAATGCTCGTACGCACTCTATCAGTCGAAGGCAATTATCACTTGAATTTGACGAATTGGTACAAGTACAATTGTGAGTTATTATAACTTTGGATAAGATCATAACTACGATCGAGTTGCAGTTTTGTGAACAAGAGCCGTTTACTTCAACGCGAAGCTTTGCTGGTGCGAAAAAGAGGGTTTCGCCGCGCATTTCGCCGGACTCTCGCCTGGTGCGCCCTGCGAAAGGGCGACGTGCACGAAAATGTGAAAATCTATGCAGAAACAGAGAAAAGTTCGTGCAAAGCTTTTGCCCAATCTTCGTCCGCTTTTCTCCGGCGAAGACTGGGCGAAGTTCGCTGCGAAACCTGGGCGAAGCCGCGCAAAAACCGAGTTTTGTCATGAGTCCTTGAGTATGTCTGCATTTTTCCCTCCTTTCCCTCCTTGAATCTCTGAATCACGTTCAGCTATGACAAAGAATCCTTTGAACAATGGTCAGGCGGTTACCACAAGTTACTTCAGCTGGGAAACGTTATCACACGAAATGAAGAACGTCTGTTTTCTGAGTATAAATTACTAGTTCGACATCTTATTTATTACATACTGGCTTTCGTACACATATTTTCCACAGTCCCATGAATCATGGAATGTTAACTTGCTCACCACACTTGCTGGATGAAGTTCAGTAAAAGTAAACTCAAGTAAAAGTAAAGTAAAGTATAAGTAAAAGATGAAGTAAACTAGATGAAGTTCAGTAAAAGAATCATTTGCTATGTATTATTACGGGTTTTTCTCCATCTATGCATAGAATTCTGATTTTTTTTACTCTCCGTCCCACTATGACCAAAATAAGCTTACACAGTCGAGATAGTAGAGAATAAGCCTAAGCCTTCCGTCCATTAAAAATCACACCATGTCATTTCTACTCTACTATGACTATGACCAACATTAAGCATTCATTCAGAATCCGTTAAATTCGCCAACAGGATCATCAGGAAGATGAAAGGACGCTTACGGATGATTAACTGGCATGGGTACGGTAATGTGTCCTCATTTTAATTAAAATCTATTTTTCTAATCACAGTATATCCCTGTAACTGAAAGCAAGCGACTCATATAAATCTTCCCCCGACAGGCGAACCAGAATATATGGTTATAGAATGACAAAAGGCGCACTGGTGCGAGAATTTTCACGATTTTCTTTCTTTAGCTTTTGCTTTATGCAAACAAAGCACGAAAGGTTGTTTGAGACTAGAATCAACTGACGTTTTGATGGATTCCTCCACGTAAAGGAATATTTCAAGGGAATATTTATATTCAAACATTTTTATTACAAGGGAAAAAATGAAATCCTTTCAGGAAGTACGGTTTCCCACAGACTATCAACAATGTGGAAGAGGTCCGAGCTTTTCTAAGAGGTAAGTGCTGACCGTAAGTCCTAGACTATGTAAGTTGAAAACTAGACCTAAACCTAAGCCTGAACCAAGCATAAACCTAATCTCAAGCATAGTTATAAGTCTCACTCTAATGAAGACATAAAATTCGACTTATACCTAGGCTTGAGCTTATTGTTAGGATTAGGCAGTAAGCCCACTACACTTACACACACACACTTACACTGATGAATTTCGAGGCGTTGATTTAATGACCTTTAGAATTCAGCAGATGTAGGTACTCAGAGATCTACGGCACAATTAAAATAAATAGAAAAGAAAATACGGTAGATAATTTAGACGCACAAAGCCAGGAAGAAGTTGCCAAGTACATGTGGTGGCACAGTAAATATGCCAAACGACTGGCGGCAGGAAATTTGGTAATTAGTGATTATTGTGATTGTCAGGTATTAAGGTTAATTGCTTTTTATAAAATCATGAAGGGTGCTGGTGATACAGTCGGTGTGCGGGAGGCGCGCCACAAACGGGCAAACAAGAGATGTATAATAATAATTCCAGTTGGCGCACTGGTAGCACACCTGCGGCTCCCGCTACAAAAAGTGTACACCATGCGCGAACACCCCGCGAGCGAGCTATACTGGCGCACCCTAGACGGTCCGCCGTCGCGCACAGAAACTTATGGAATAATATTCATAATCACTCTTTCAGCGCGCCTACTTTGCTCTAGCTGTTGAGGAACACAAAGCGAACACACTGTGGGATTTCTCGGTAAGTGGTTCAGCTATTAATATGTAAGAATAAGTCAACGCCTAAGCCAGAACCTAGGACTAGGTCAAATACATACTATGGCCGTCTTTTAATTAATTTCCCGCGTATTACTTGTCGTACGAAATGTTTTTTTAGCAATATCATTATTATTATTCCAGATTCAAAAACAGCAGGAACTTGAAAATCTGAAAGCCGAAATCGCAGTGTTAAAAAGACGTCTAAAAGCGGAGGGCGGAGACACAGACGTGGAGATAGCTGGTAAGTATTTAACAACAATAATAACAATCAACATTGTTGAAATTCATGTTATTCAACGACGTAAAACTACACGACGTAAAACTACACGCCGTTACGAGTATAAACAACGGCTTTATTTATTCTATAATCTTGTATTTTTTGGGAATAGAGGCTATACAAGGGCATTATAGTCCCCAATTTGGTATTACTTGCTATTTCTGAGGGCCTCCGTACTATACATAAACCGTCGTGTATCTTTATGTTTATGGAGAAACATATATATCCAATGACCCTTATTACTAACGTGTGTTATTCAGGCGATGACGATCTCGACTGTGTAATTAACGCAAAGATTGGTAATTTTTCAAATACATAGTATCACAATTACTTTTCAAATAATGTTTGAATTGTTGTTTACCGAGGGCTGGTGATAGTTATTGATCGACGCTTTTCCTTGGACCAGAGCAGAGGTCCTGAGTAATAATATGACGCTTTTTTGTTTTGCCTTTGGTTTATGTATAACGATTTTTATTATTATTTGCTATTACGTATATACTATGATTTTTTTATTATTATTTACTAGACGAGTCGGCGTTTGAAATCCGGCAAGACACGCCAACGCTTTGCAAGGAAATCGCGACGCCTCCACGAGCCGAAGACAGTCCAATTTTTCAGCCAGTAAGTTTAAAGCGAAATACCGGCCGGTTTTTGAAACATATCGTGTGGACCAGCATTCTTATGCAGCTTATGCTTATGCAAATGAACGTAAATCAGAACAAAAATCGATCTAAATTCGGAACACATCGCTTTAAAGCGGTTTTTGAAACGCTTCGTGGATAACTGAATTCTTACGTATTTATGCTAATTTGCTCGAATTTAGAGCTCGATTTTTATTCTAATTTATGTACATTTGCATATGCTGCATAAGAATGCTGATATACTCGATGCGTTCTAAAAACCGGCCCGTATTTCGCTTTAGCCCATGTTTTCTGTTGTTTTGGTTGAGGTCCACACGCTAACTTTTACGGATTTTTGTCAAAGTAATAATCCAGCTACAATGCAAGACTTTTTTGATTGAACGAATTAACACTTATTTTAGAACCCAAATCATCGTTCAGCAAGCATCAGTAAGTCCGCGAAAAACGTCGGATCGCGGCGAAGGTACTATTGTTAAAGTGAAATAGCCGCCTTTTTTTGAAACGCATCACGGACAACTGAATTCTTACGCATTTATGCTAATTTGATCGAATTTAGCTCGATTTTTTATTCTAATTTATGTTTATTTGCATAAGCTGCATAAGAATGCTGGTGCACTCGATGTATTTCAAAAACCGGCCGGTATTTCGCTTTAAACACGCTGTTTTCTGTTTTCGGACACTGGGGTTACCAGTTTACCGCAGTTTCTATAATTCTCAACAGCCTCCATACATAGTAGGTATGTAAGGCAGTAGCTAAAAAGTGGCCGGTGAGCGTAACGGGAACATTACTTGCATGCTTATTGCTAGAAGTTTAGAAGAGGGGCCATACAAATAAATAAAACAATGAGCAAATATAGAGTTTACAAATCTGCAATCGGCACCTAAAACAATAAATGCTGGACGTTACTGATATGGACTAAAGTCGTTTAATTCCAGCTGTCCTGTTCTCACGCGGCCGCGCATAATGGATGGTATAGGGCCGCAGGACTCTCTTACGGCAATTAGATTTTCGTAAGATAATAATTACCTATTACAAATTTACTAACATAAAATGTTGCTTGTCTCAGGTGAGCGCTTACACAGAAAAACGAAATATGAGCCGAACAGAAATATTTGTCACAATATACGTAACGGTCCATAATTGCCTAATTGTCTAATAATAATTGCCTAATTGAGACAATTAATGCAATTACAGGACGCCCCAAAAGGTCTCCACGTCTCGGCCAATGACTCGATCAACAACAGTGGTAGATGTGGAGGTAAAATTTCATGGTGAAAACAATAGCTCTACAGACTTCAGTGGACAGTTTGTGCTAACAATAAGATTAGTTCGTTGCGATCGTTGATTTTCGCGCACCTGCCGCGCACATATTTCCTGGAATTTCTCAAGCAATGGGGACAGGTCACGGTTGAAGCTTGCGCAGCGCACTCATGTCACACCGACAACGTTACCTCAGCGTATCCTTTTCAGCAACTAAAGATCCGCGCCGCTCGAGTTGTCAAACATTTATCTAAGAAAGAGGAGATCCCCGCGGCCATCAAGATTCAGGGACTTTTACTTCAAATTGATGAGGTAGTTACGCAAACTATTTTATGGACAGCTGATTCCTACAACGCGAAACTTCGAACAGTCCGCGCGCCAAGGATGTCCCGCCAGCACGGAGGGGTAGACCTTATGTAGGCGAAACCAGTCGGCTTGCGGCGCACCTACCGCGTCGACTCCAATTCACGCGACGGTATGTAAAGCTAAGGATTTTTTTCATTTTTAGGCAGTGCAAGAGAACATTGTCGCGCAAAGGGTGCCTAATTCCAGGTCAGTTTTTAATTAAATAAAAGATCAACGTTTCTCGATGTATACGTGAACATTGACGGCAACACTAACAATAAGAAGCACGCGCAGACGCGCGCGTAGCTAGTCGCGCAAATTGGAGTGCACACGTAGCTAGCCACACTATAGTGACCACCGCGTCCTTGCCGAGAAGCGCGCCGCTAACCGCGTACGCGGATACGTGCGCGGTGGATAGATAACGGATAATAATACATGGTGGGGTGAGTCACCGCGCAGCGCAGCAAGGCAAATCCGCGAACCCAGCAAAACCTTTGGTAGTTGTGCGCCCGAGGTTCAGCGGTCCTTGAATGAACACGCTTCGTCATTATTTTTAGAACCCCACAACTTGGACGTTTCACCGATGATTTGGTGTCATTTGTGCACGCGTACGAGCTGAAGAAAGCCTTGAAAAGAACGATAAGTGACCAAGATCAACTGGAAGTGCCAAGGCGATGCCGGGTGAGTTTACAGTTACCCCATCGGCCGCGGATAACTGGCGTGCGCGGGGAGAGGGTGCGCCAAAAGTGTGCAATATCAGTTAGCGTTCCTGTTGCACACTTGTGCCACACCTGTCGCGCAGTATTAAAACAGTTTTAAGTACATTCATTTAGTTTCAGGACAATCTATATCTCTCGCCAACGCATACAATTCCCGTTCTTCAACTGGAGGGCAAGTGATATTCCAACTTTTTTTTTTATATTTGTCAATTCAAATGATCTTCCGCGCTTCTCTAAAGGTGCACCACAAGTGTGCCACATGTTCGCCGCGTACTCCTTTGGCATGAGCGGAGTAAAGGCATAAAGTTTTTCATCGGTAAAAAAGAGAAAGGTTAGTTAATTTGCATAATTATACAAGTTTTAGAAACAAAATTGGAAGAGAGCCAGAATCACGAGAGTCGTAAACCATTGGCAGATATAACGCCAAGAATCTCGCAGGTTAGGAAATGTGGAAAATCTGTCTGTGATACCTTATCGTGGCGCGACACCTTAAGACTAATGTACCCTCTCTTAAGTAACTGTTTTTATATATATTAAATATATATAGTTTGTGGTCCTTTCTTTTCACTGTTCCCTTTTCAGCAAGAAATCGACGAGCTTACGGTAGATGTTTCGAGTGCGGAGACGCTAACGGACGCGCTCTCTCACGCGGGTTGCTTGGATACTCTTGATGAAGGGGTAATTTTGTTGTAATCATTTTTCATGGCTTAAAGGGTCAGGCCCATTTCAAATGACCCCTATTTTTGATGATTCCGTCTGATTCTCCATGTCAAATATAGTAGGATGCAATATTTTTCTAATCTTCAAGGGCAAAATTCACGCAGTATTCAGCAATTTAGCCCTGCCAGTCATACCCAACTATTTATCGCATTTGTCACGCCCCTCCGCGCTAATTGGGCAATATGCTCTATTGGGCGTGGCAATTGCGATATCGGCCAATCAGCGCGAATGGGCGTGCCAACTGCGATGGATAGCTGTGTATGACTGCTCACGGTAAACTGCTGAATAATGAGTGTTTTTTGAGCTTGAAAATTAGAAAATTATTGCATCCTACTATATTTGACATGGAGAATCAGATGGAATCATCAAAGATAGGCGTCATTTGAAATGGGCCTGACCCTTTAATTTCCATTTCCATGCAAAATAGCAAATGGTAGCAGATAAGCCGTCATACTCCGTGCCATGTTTTCATATACTGTATGTGTCTCTCATGCGCGAACGATGGTACCATAATCACTTTTAAATAATATCATTCTGAATTTTAGGAAGACATTGCCATTGACGACCTCTACGTCGACGAGCTGGATCAGATGGATGAGCTTGTGGAGGAGGACGAGCTTGTGCAACAAGATGAAAACGATGCCGATGAACTGGGTTATAGTGAAAATGACACGGCAGAATTGAAATGGGCCGTTTCTCCAAACGCTTACTATGGTATGTTTGCTGTAGAGTGAAATATAGAGAGAAGAGAGTAAAATATACATATATAGAGAGAGTGAGAGACAGGGGAAAGAGGGGAGAGAGAGAGAGAGGCAGAGAGAGAGACGCATAACTAGAGCCCAACTTGTCCTCCTGAAATAAATCAATACCAATAATCTATTCAGGACTTGACGAATTGGACGCGTTCCTCAACGAAGAAAACTCAATAAATCTAACAGCCGCAATTATGGACGAAATCCTCGGAAAACCAGTCGAAGGAAACCCAGACGCTGTGCCATTTCTTCGCGAACCTGGTCCAACCCAAGAACTGACGACGGAGACCTGTGCTCCGCTTGGCCCAACACATGAGGACCAGTCCTCGACCTGTCCAGTCGGAATCTCGCAAGCATCTAGCAACGATCCAACAACACCGCTTCATTCTCCAAGTCCTTCAGGCTTGGACTTGATCACGTCGAATCAGATTCCCGATATTACAACGACGGATGATTGCCGCTTTGCCTACTCTCCGGAGCCGTTGTCGACTATTGACGAGGCTGAATTTGAAGATTTAGACATTGACTCGGAGTCTGAGAAGACTCTAAGGATCGGCGACGGTTCTCCATTGATGTCCATAGGGTTCACAAGCCCTGCAGCACTTCAGTCTTCGCCCAGTTTACCGAAACTCGTCGATAATTCAGAAAACGGAAATTTGCTAGACAACGAACAGATGGATGCTATCAGTATCAGTGATGATATCGCACCAATTATCTTTAGACTCCAGGAAGGCGACAACGAGACTGAAGAGATCCAGATCAGCGCGAAATCAGTGCCAAAGATTAGCGACAAGTCTGAAGAGATCCACGTCAGCGCGAAATCAGTGCCAGAGATTAGCGAGAGTCACCCCAAGCATTCGACAGATCAAGCAACAGATGATAAGAAAGTTGAGGAAAGAGCGTCCACGGTGCTGATTGGATGTGATAACACAGAACCTGAAGACTCCAAGCTTGTGCACGAAGTACCATCAGAGAATATTCAGGTAGTGCCCGATTCGATAACACATAATACTTGATTAGTTTCCCGAGTAATGTTTGGTTCCAATAGAGTGAGGGAGGGAAAGAGAGAATAGACTGAGAGAGATAGAGAGAAAAAGAAAGGATCTGTGTAGGGATTTCAGTTCTCCAGGTTCTTACTTCCATTACTTTGTACATTACATTGCTTTCTTTGATTGTCTTTGTGCGTAATAAAGTATATACTTTACGTTGTCGTTCTAGGATCAGCCATCAATAAATCCAGCTCCATCAACCGTTGTGTTGTCTACTGTCTCAGTGAACGCACCAGTGGAAACCCCCGTCTCATGGCTTTGCAAGGCAAAATTGGCCTTCAAATGGCCCTGGAATTAATCTGCGCCAAGAAAGTGACCAACAATTACCATAGCCAATTATAGTACAGTACGATCTAACTGTACGACCTACATTTTCCTCGAATCAGCCAACTAAGACACCCTCGCTTTTAATTTGTAACTCCTTTCTGGGCCTTATAGGATAGGGACTTAGATCAATACACGGGTTTAGGATTGATTCGGGTATTCTTAGATTATCTTGGTGATTCCAAAGGGATACTCCCCTCATATATTTAATAGTTAAATGGCCAGGCCCATGGGAAAGTGTTATATACATATATACATATATATATATATATATATATAGATTTTTCTAATAGAAAATTCCTCCACACAATGATGATTTTTGTAAACACTTGTGACCATTAGTAGATTTTCTTCTGTTTCCCTCACAGAAAGTATGAAAAAATTTCGGAAAAAGTTTAGCCAATTACCAAATAATCTAACTTTGTTGTAGTCCTTCTTCATTTTCCCATGGCCTGACCTTTTCTACCTCAATTAAAGCCATCTAGACATCATTGCTTATTCTTATTTAAAAAAAATCGTTTTATTGAAGAATCGTCTTGCATCTCAATTGTATTGTGTCATAGAAATTGATTGAGAATAAAAAAATTGCATTTTCGAGTCCTTGGTCTGACAATGAGTCTCAAACGAGCCACCACGCGCACAACCCGAGTTCGGATCCAGCCCGTGACAGTCCAGCCGGCGGTGGAAACATGGGCGGACATCCCTGACTCAAGCCTGAAGACCTAGTCATCTACTCCGCATAGGACCGCTGAGCTGCAAAACTGACCGAACCATCCTTGAAAAGTAAACCACGCTCCTTGAAGCTAGACAAAAAAAACCCTCCCACTCCGCCCCCAAACTTCCCCCGGGAACATAGCTCCCACATGTGCCATAATCCTCACTTCTTCCCTTTACTATTCATTCGCAACAGTAACACACTTTTGTCTGGGAAATCATTAGTACAGACAACATCAAAACTGATTATCAAAACTACAGCAATTCATGAACATTGCAACAAAAACTGGTATAAAACTTTATGCGTGTACACATACGTATTTATAATCACACGAACCTAAAATTAATAATAGTAATCGCATCGATACACAAGATAGAATCAGTATGAAAAGTGTTACTTCTAAAGTTAATAAGAAAACACAAGCTGGAGCCCGTTCAAACTTCTAACGTGGCTACTATGGCTCCACGTTTAGTTTATATATATTCTTCTAATAAATATTACTTTCATAAATCAAACATTTCTTTAGTAAAAAGCACAACACGAAGAGTGAAATCACAGATTTTGATGATAGAAGTTGGAGACACAAACAATATATATGTACTAAAACAAGTCCGAGGAGAAAAATAAGTTACAAGTTATACAGATCAAATCAAAGCATGTCTCGTACAAGGTATAACATGATAGAGAAACAAAGTACAGGCAACATAAACACATAGAGAGAGAGAGACGCGAAAACCCTCAAGCTGCACAAATATAATCCTGAATCCTGATGCTAAAATAAGATCTGGGTTACTGTAAGTGGCAATTTGTATTTATGCTAGTTTAAAGCGAAATGGCACGCGGTTTGCGAAGCGCCTACTTGACTACTGAATTTCGAAAAGCAACTATGGCATGGAACGGCACAGAATGGAACATCATGCGCAAAAATGTACAGGAATGTAGTTGCCCAACGTTTCGCAAACCACTTGCAATGCCTCTTTAAATACAGACACCCAGAACTCCAATAATCTAATTCTCATAAATAACACTATCCTACAAACAATGTCATCATCATACAAGCAAGACTACAAACGTACACACAAAAAGTATAAATAAAACATAAAATCCATTTTGGTTCAATCAAATGTCATTTGGACTATGACGTAGCTCATTGAGAAAGTGAATAAACG
The DNA here is from genome assembly GCA_036852015.1 of Pelodera strongyloides. NCBI lineage: Eukaryota > Metazoa > Nematoda > Chromadorea > Rhabditida > Rhabditidae > Pelodera > Pelodera strongyloides. The sequence continues at coordinate 172,287 of JAANDG010000116.1, read as the reverse complement.
AGTACCAAATAAAGGCAAACAAAACTAAGAATATAAAATTGACGAGGACCGCGCGTTGATCAAAGAGAGGGAAATTTGGTAGAAGATTACTATGATACAAAAAAAAACATAAAATAGGTTAAGAATAATAGTAAGGATTTGGCCACACAAGTAATTCAGCTACCCATTGGCTTTGTTGAAAAAGAAGAAAGTAAAAAAGCCCGTATACCAAAGTATTGAAAACCCAACAACTTCTCTATGACACCGATTCCGCGGCGCACATCAAGTAGAAAAAGGGTGTGCGGCGAAAGCATGACGCACTTTTATGTTGGATGAATATAATACCTCCGGTATACGAGCCTTGCAAATTCCATGCTAAGCTTCTTCCAACTAACAAAAAAGTACAAAATAAAATAAAGGTTATAATAAAACACAAAACCCCATGCTTATACAAGAGAAGTCTGAGCGGAGCAAATAAAAACGATAAAATAGAAACAAACATAAAAAATATATCACTTTCAGAAATACCAAACTAGAATCAGTAGAGTTGCACACAATGATATCCAGCACAAAACGCCACTCCCTAATCAGCTACGCAAACATTTAACCCAAGATTACAATACAGCTGAAGGCAATAGATATCCTTGAATGTCTCGGAGTTGGAAAAATGGAAAACATTATCTCTGTTAACCGTTGATTCATTTAGAATACGCTGACCATCAATTAGTGGAATTTACAGCATACTGGAACGACTATCGGCAACAACGGGATAAATCATAATTCTTTCTTTTCTTTCCATTTATATTCACTGGCCTTTTCAAAAACACCAATTCACTAATGCAGCACCATGTGCATGTATACTCAAGCAAATATACAGACTTATACGTTACTCTCGTGAAGAATAATAAGAAGGAAGTTCTACATAAACAGTTAACCCTTTTCCTTATCTTTATAATTGGTTTAGCTACGTAGCGCATGCGGACTCCTGCGGGTGGAGGGTAGTGACGATGCTAGGCCCCTACTTTCTTTATGTGATGGCCCTGAGAAAGTATTTACTTGTTGTATTGCTTGTTGTACTTTTATGTGTGGCACGTTTAGGATTGTTGAGAACGTGAACGCGTAGTACTTTTGTTGAGGTAACGTGGCTAAGCTAAACTAAAAATATAAAATACGGGTTGGCTGTTTGTGTGGGACCAAGTTCTTTGATTCGCTATCATCATCGTTTTCTTTATTAACCTTGTGGAATTACAATTGATATACTGTTGGTGGAAATTATTTCCAAGTATCTATATCATCTACTTTGATTTTTCTTTTTCATCGTCTCTCACGGCGTTGCGCTCTTTTAATGAGTATCTTATTATATAAAGGAGAAGAGTTATATATTATATATATATAATACACTATTTTAAGCCAAGCCAACTTAAGTACTGCGACATGTAACCAGGTCCCAGAAAGGAAAACTAAACTAAATTACTACATGTATTGGTCAGCATTCATCGTCTATGCATAATGCATAGTATTGGCAGCAAAACCAACACAACATAAAGATAAAGTATAACTATACACTCTGTCTTAATCTTAGGCACAGTAAAATGAAAATGATTAAGTATCGCGTCATCGTCATCAATTCACAGAAAGGTAATAACCAATCGGAAATAAGAAGTTTTGAGAAAAAAATGTATGCCCGTCAGAGTTCAGTTTCAAAAAGCACAAAAAGTGTTTAAAAAGTCAAGGGTGGTCGAGCATGACCATGGACCTATTGTGGCTGGGACTTAGAAGAAAACTTCTCAAGTTCACTTTGTCTGCTCACTAATAAATTATAAATACCTCAATCAACATAACATAGATTCCAGAGTCTCTCCATTAAATCTGATGTCAAGAACTAAGAACAAATACCCTGCATTCAAGATTAGTTAGAGATTTTAGAAATTCAAGGACAGTAGGAATCAGCGGGACTGCCGGACGCGCAGACAAACTCTCCCGAGAGGCAGACTCATGTTTCTTCGTGCGTAGGACTACAGGCATAAGCCTAAGCCTAGGTTACAGGTTTCCTTCTCATCATGATATAACACAACAACATCCGCCCTTGCTCTCCCGTCGATTGCTGCCCGTTTGCAAATCAGAAGCGTCACCATTGCCTCCTGTAAACAAAGAAAACAAACTACTAAATTAACCAGCAACAAAAAAATGCCATACAATAAATGTAATCATTTAAAAGGTGATTGTACATATACAAAAATGTAGCGCAACTGCGCAACAAAAAAATTCACTCTCCAACCAAGCCCATGAACATCCAGTGCGTACCACCCATCCTTTTCTAAACTCCCACCCCATCTACCGTAGTCATACTCACCCTTCTTCGGTCTCCTCCTTTGACTTCCCACCCTTCTGGGACCTTGTCCATTCTCGTCTTCATCTTCTTGGCCGGCTTCCAATTTCCTCAACCACTCGTCGGGAGACATCGGTTTCGGTTTATTGGATCCCTGTAAGCAAACTCATGAAACTGTGCTAACTACAAACTACAAAAAAATTACTGAAACCAAACACTTCAGCTACAGTTTGGTGTTTGGTTTGAGCCGATCATAACGACCTGTCAAGTTCAACTGTTCTAGCTCTAGTGTTTGGTTACACCTTGAATTACTTTAGACACATTAGAGATCCATCTTCAGCAGCTGGATCTCTAAGGTATCTAAGGTAAGGTCTCCGTATACAAATCTATTCACCAAATCACAAACCTTAAGTGCCCTCTTGCTCGGTGATTCCCGTGTTACCGTGTTAACTGCAGGAGTCGGATTAACGTCGGCGGCTGTGGACACATCCTCCTTGGACCAAGACCTAGAGAAAACCAAAATAATAAATACGGTTTCCCGCCACGTATCAGTCCCAAGAGTTGAGCTTCTGATGATAATTGATAATGATACAAAGGCATACTAAAGTAGATACTTATTGTACAAACAACGCAGTTCTCCTCTGGCAATGCATTTGCCTAATTCTATAGAGATAACCACATATACCACAAATATCACAACGCCAGCCAAACAACTCAAAATAACAATAACAATACCCATTCGTTGTTTCTAACTACTCAGCTACACAAAATGAGACAGCTCAGACTACAAAGTACAAAACTGGCCCATCTTCTCCCCATATTTTTTCATAACTCACCTCATCAAATCGGTCTGTTCCTGTTGTGCTTCCAAACGGGCCGGTGTGATTCCGTTTCGGTCTCGCAGAGACTGCCGGCGGATTGCACCTAGAGTACAAAGTATAATGTACAGCTAAAGTACAAAAGCGGTTTAGCACTTGGTACGAGAAGCTTATAAGAAGGGTCAACCATGAACGAAATATCCCTTATTAATTAAAAATTCCTTCGAAAAATGACACGACTACATCTCATAATCTCATTGTCGGATTAAGGTAAAGCTGGAACAGATATATTGGAAACACGATCCAAGCAGCTAGACCGCTTATAATAACCGTTTGAAACACCACGAGTGTCGCGGGAAAAAATACAATTAGTAGCGTAAATAAATCACTAAACATTACTTCCATTTCGGAAATGGAAGTAAAACATCTACAGAAGCAGAAACCAAGACAGTACCCAAACAACAATAAAAATAAAATAATAAAAGTAAAAAAGGTTACCTCGAGCTGAGAACGGGTTGTCCTGACCAACGGCCGCTTGCTGTGGCGATTCGAACTTCTTTCGCCTGCAAATATCAAATTTTAATTACAATAATACGAATAATTAACTTTATACTAATTTCAAATATTTAATTTTCACTGAAAAATGTAGATAAACAGGCAGGCAGATATAGACACAGCCGATTTCAGGCAGATACAGCCAGATTTCAGGCATATACAGCCGATTCTCTGCCGGTTTTGGTTATCATCTTACATTTCACCATTTACAACATTGGTTGCACAAATTAAATAAATAAAAAGTTTCACAAATAAATGAAAACAAAAACTTCACTCACTTCCTACTCTGCCTCCTACTGTCCCTGACTCCAAATGCCATTCGTTTCTTGCGTGCCTCTTGCTGTTGCATGGTCATGATCACGGCTCGCGTCGTTTGGTCCTCGCAGAGATCTGAATGGTGGGATGAGAAATTAATAATGCATTCCTAATACAGACAATGCACCTACTAATAAGACATATCGTTGGCACAAACAATAAGGTAAAAATCTGTCGGAGCAAGCCGTATATAAAACAAAATCACATCGAATTCTGCATTCAAACCTCAAACTTGACAAATTCAACATATAAAAAGTCCCCCCCCCCGCCTCTATGCTTCTTTCAAGTTTCAAGAAATCCACTCACTTCCGCAGTCTTTATACGCTAGAGCAAGAGCACATAGCAGAATACGCACAGGATGATGAACTTAAGTTGACTTGAGAAGAAAATGATAACGAAAAAAAGACCAACCAAAGGGCGTTTCCCCCGTACTCGTCTTCGCGTTAATATCTCCACCGTATTCACAAATCAATTCAATCAAATCTGGTTGTGCCCAACATGCGGCCGCATGCACTGGTTGCCATAGGTCGTTGTCTCTGAAAGGAAATGAATTATTTAATTATTACATAATTATTACAAACGTAGATTTTATATACCTAGATTTTAAGACTCGTCCCGTTTGCCGATGGTCTTGAGGCTCCGCACAACACTAGATTACAGCTATCAAAAGTAGGTCGAATGTATAATTATGTTTCTACAAAGTACTCTTTACACTTTATATACATAATAATAATTTATTTCCAGTTGCATGATTCTTTCACTTGATAAAGGGGGATAATACTGTAAATGGAACACTTTCTAGAAACATAATTATGATGTCAAACGGTAAAACTTCGAAATACCTTTGATAGCTGTAATCAAGTGTAGTTCGCATACTCAAGATCGGCAAACTGGGCGAGGCTTAAAATCTAGATACGCCGATACGCAGCAAGACCAACTGCACGCAATGCGTCTGGTATTTCTTAAACTTCTTTCCACAACTACAAAGTAAGGAGGCACGACCAATTCAAAATGTTACCTGGCAAGTGGAGAGACTCCGCACCGCAACAAAAATGCAGCTACATCATAATATCCATTAGAAGCGGCAACGTGTAACTGGAAACATAGTACGTCCCGATACTCAATCCGATATTGTTTGTAAAGAACAATGTCACACTAGTCACAATAGATAAGCATAGTAAGAAAGAGCTTATACCTATTTAGAAACATATATATGACTAACAATAAGCGCAGACAAAAAGGAATGTTCAACGAGAAATCTAAATAAAAGTTAATGGTTGCTTCAAAGATTTTAAATGGTATCACATCACGATGACTGCTTGCATAAGTTACGCTATCCGATAGCTTAAATCTAATAAACAATGAAATAGATAAGAAGAATTCACATAAGTAGTCCCAGTACCACGATCCGGTTGCTCTTTAAGATACGCAGGGACCTTATGGCATAAAGCAATATACAACAAAAATAACTTACATAAGTGCTTCCATCTGGTTGCCGTGTATCTAGTGGTACTCCTTGTTGGTGGAGGTATTTCATATCGTCCAACATCGATTGCTCAGTCGCACCTCGCATTTGGTCAATGTATTGCTGAAAAATAGCCACATTCAAGATTAAACTACTACAAAAAAAGGACATAGAAGGTAAGGCAGGCGTATATATCCCTTATCAAATAGTCGTGTTTCACAAAATACATAAAATTACACCCGTGGCAGTGAGGCCCAATGGGTCATCAGAACGGCGTCGCGTCTACGTACAATTAATACCGCACAAATGCATAGAAATCTTTTTAAACAACAACACCATTCTCCAAAACCAAAGACTGAACAAACTAAACACTAATAATAACCATATCCTACCTGCGTGATGCCCCTCGCGGCCATCTCGCTCTCTATACAATCAAGGGTGGCTTCATCGTCACATATATCGTAGGGCATGTTACCGTCCGCATTCACCGCTAACAAGTCAGCACCACTAAAAAAATGCAGTTAACGCATATTTGCTTACAGCAGTTACTTTGTAAACTTTCCGCAATCTTCAGTCAGCAAGTATAAAAAGATAACGAATTCTGCCTCAAAGTCAAAGTGAAATAGCACTCGTACTACATCTACACGTGCATTTGTCACAAACTTTCTACGCATTACTCGAACACTAATAATACGGTATTCGCCAGAAAATTTGATACGATAAAAGATAAAATAATGAAGAACTCAAATAAGCTCAAACTCACGGTTGCATCAGCACCAACCGTACTACCCTCATACGTACACTTTAACACAAAACAATATTCTACTCAACATTATGTAGTCATAAAATCCAAACTCACTGTTGTATCAGCACCCGTACTACATTGATATGTGCGCAGCATGCAGCCGCGTGTAATGGCGTCCACTGTTCCGTGTCCTGCGCGTTCACATTTGCTCCTTTCCTCAGAAGCAGCGTCATGATAGTCTGTAAAAGATAATTATTGCATTTAAAAAAAGTTTGCCAGCGCAATCCGAAAATCCACGTCACGAAACATATTCACAGAAAATCCTTATTCAGTGCGATAGCACTAACATAGTTTGGGTTTCATCCGAGAGCCCTTTTTCCGATTCGAAATCGAACATGAAGCGGGCACACATATACTATTATAGGCCTAAGGAGTGGGTCTAATTTGAGCATCGAAGTCATATCGTCTCTGAGTCTCTGACTATATTCAAAGTAATGACTAACTTTACATAAAAAAACATTCAGTATCATAAGACATAAATAATAAACACTTATTTCAAAAAGATGAACACATATCACCAACCTGATTATCATCAATCGCACACTGATGAAGTGGCGTGAGCCCGTCTTCATTGTGTGAATTTGGATTCGCGCCCTCGTTGAGTAATCGCTCCACTAAAAGGATCTAGTTTAAACCTCCACAGGAACCTCACGCTCTGATCCTTCTTACGCCCAGACGCCCATCATCATTACGCTACCGGGCCCAGGCTATATAGATCGTGCACATCCAACAACTTTAGTCCACTCACCACATAAATAATATAGACCAGACCAACCTGGTGCGTAAAGATACTACAGTAATTAGCGGCTCAAAGAACAACCAAAACTAAAAATGAAATAACCCCGCCTACCTTCTGCCGCATCCGCTCTGCCAGTCGCTTCCAAGAGTGCAACCTCGGGGCTAAACCGCAACCGGGGACGTCGCGGTCTGGGAGGAGGAAGTTGCAACTCCCGTTCGCCATTTCGCTGCAGTTGTAGACGTCGGCGATCTCTGAAGAACAAATGAACAATCATAACCAAAATAAATGAAAGCACCAAAAAAAACTCTAAACCCTTAAATATAGAAATACGCGCAACGCCCATTGCATTCCGTACTCCATTTAAGAGTGCTTGTCAGCTCTAAACCGCTTGGTATACAGTATACAAACTTACCGTATCCCTAACAGAACTGGGTAATATGGCGGCAATCAATACAATAAGGAAAAGTCAAGGCATAATCATAAACCGGTGCGTAAAATCACACATCTGGGTTTACGCCCCGATATAAGTAAATTAGTCACATTACACTCACTTCGCAGGAAGTCTCAACTCATCCAAATTCTTTTCGACTTCTTTTCCCTTACATGAAGCTTTCGAGGGATCAATTAACCATTCTGATGTGGGAGAGGAATAGGTAGTGGGATAGTTGGCGAGCAGACGGTTACACCATTTTTGCATAGCACTCTCTGCTTATTTGATTATGATTATACCGAATCATGAGTAAGCACAATCAGCGTAGTCAGTAGTCAAACGGGCTTACTTACGTAAACTAGGGAGGGAGAGAGAGATGCAAAACAGAATAAAATTTACAACGAAATAGTGAGAACATGTGCTGCCATAGAAATAGAACAGATGTTACAGTTTATAGGACAGTTTAAAGTCTCCAGATAACATACTCAAAATTATATTGTAAAAAACGGGGCAGAACAGGTCCAAGAACAACTTAGTATTCCCAATGCACTAATAAAACAAAATATCATGCACTTCCTTGGCTCCACCGGAAACGGTTGCAACTTGCAACACCTTATATACATTCGCATGAGAAAATGCAGTCAAATAATGAAAAGGTGAAATTACTGAAAGAGAGAGATTGACTGAGAAGAGGAATCAGAGACAGGTAGAGCGCGAGAGTTACAAAGAGTCTGAGAGAGAAAGAGAAATAAAGATAAAGAGAGCTACTCGAAAAACTTATCCACGATGTCAATTACAAATCATCGTTCAAGCAGTTACATACGTACATGTTGATCCGCCAGGAATCATTTTTCAAGCTCTCAAGTGAAACGACGGACGGAGCAGGGGAAGTACTAGGATAGGACGTGATAGAAAATTTAAAAAACGCGCGGAAGATTTACATGTTACGTTTCAAACCATGTTCTATCTCATTGGGTTGGTAGAGTGATAAACTTCTAAAACAATAGCCCGTATTCTCGGGTCGACGGGAATGTTCCGTTTGGGAGCTCATTCGTATGCAAATTTTTCCTCCAGCTAGTCTAGATAGTCGAGAAATTTGCATACAAAGGATTTCCCAAACGGAACGTTTCCGTCGACCCGAGAATACGGGCTAATGACTCCCTTCCAATAACTAAAAAAGCCAGAAAACAAAAGCTTCAAGCTTAAAGAAATGTAGAAGAGAAAACTCATTGGGTTAATTTAATTCCGTGGTGTCAATGGACTGAATATATTAGGAGGAGCTGCATGGGGCGGCATACATACCGAAAACATTTTAATGAAAAGAGGGCGAAATATAGAATTGTGGAGAGGGCAGAGTCAGGCAGAGTGCGACAGAGAGAAAGAAAAAAACATAGATGGACAGCGATAAATAGGCTTAAAACAAAACAAAAGAAGGAAAGGAAACTTCGAGTTAATTATAAATGATGACCCTGACACTCACTAAAAAGATCGCACATGGGCTCTTGTGCAGAATTCGCAAGACCAGTGAGTGCCTCCTGCCCATCTAATTAATGAAAGGACTTAAAAAAAAGTTAATGAAGCAGTTACTCCATATTCCTTCACCGAGCTGCAGACAATGGAACAACTAAATTAAATACCCGTAATTGAGGTTCTTACGGAATAGATCTCGTAAGTAAATGGGGGTGGTCTGCTTAGCTTTCGATCAAAGCGCGGAACATTTCATAACATTAACAGTTACCAAGGGTTTTCACTCAAATACAATAGTACACATTCATATATGCCGTGAATAGAATCCTTCACAAAATTATTTCTTTTTTATTTCACCTCACTTACCAACAGCACTCTGATGCTTTCCTTTCGATCCCACTTATTTTATTTATAAAAAAAAGTTGCGCCGCAAAATCCCCCCTCGCCACCAAATAAGATAAAATTCCCAACAAGGAACTACAAACATGCAACAACAACACAAAAGATACGTGTTGACAAGACGATACAAGCATGTCTTGTTAAAAAACGCAGAAGCAGAAATATCTCCCAAAAAGAGTCAGAAAGCAATCAGTGGGGGGTAAAGGGTCAAAGAACTCCCAAAAACATGTAGGCACATATTGACATATAGTAACTATACGGACTCCAGAATAGACCTAACGTATAAAGTATACGCAAGAACGAAAGCCAACGTTCTCGTTCTTGCGTATACTTTATACGTTAGGTCTATTCTGGAGTCCGGAAGTGTAGTATTCAATCCCTACAAGAAAAGGGATAAAGTGGCTCTAGAAAGAATCCAGCGTATGTTTACGAAGCGTGTGTTTATGAGATCTCATTTAGTTGGGTTTATGGATACGCCAAATAGTGAAACTAGAAATGAGCTTCTCAAACTGGATATGTTAGAGAATCGTAGAAAGAAAGCAGATGCCAAAATGCTGAGGAAAATACTAGCTGGTAAATGCGGTTTATCTTCACAACGTATGTTTAAATTTAGATCCTACAATTATTCTTCTCGTAGAGGTAGTTCTAGGATTGTTATTAATAGGGCATCAAGAAATGTTCGGAAACATTCATTTGTCCATAGAACGTCCCTTATGATTGAACAGAATGCTACGAATTTCCTGTGATTTACTCCGAATTTGCTTGCTGAGACATTTTACTACTGCTTTATTATGTTTTATTTATTATGTGTATTTTATAACACAAACTGCACGTTACATTGCTTTCTTTGATTGTCTTTGTGCGTAATAAATTATTATTATTATTATTATTATGACTGTGTTCCTTATACATCATATAGTAACTAAGTGCTTTGTTAATTATAACATACGACATACGACGAGTTATATACTACTTTCCTTTCATCATTTCATTGTGATGCACACCCTGTGGTGTTATTTAATAAATAAATAATAAATAAATAACATATAGTAACTACGTGCGTTTGTTCCTTATAACGATACAGTTGTCTTATACATTTTTACAACCATCATACTAAGGATAATAGTTCACATTACCGTAATCTACGAAAATGAAAATGGCCAAACGGATTAAAGATGTGGGATGTGGGTAAGCTAGAATGAATGAAATGCAATGGTGCAGGGTGCAAGAACAACAACCGCAACAGTTTCCGGAGGATGCTATCGAATAAAGATAATATGGACCATGGACACGGGTCTACAGTCAGGCTCATATCCTTTCAACTGTTACTGTGTCTATCAGCATCAGTATTCCCGACAGAATGGCAGACGTTTACAAATAAATATATACGATGATTAACAGGTGAATAAAACGCAATACTTATAACCAATAAAAAACCCAATAACCAATATTACCAACCTAGCGGCTCGCTCATAAAAATCCGGATCATTGCAAATATAGATCTGAATCCATCTACACAGCTTGTCAGAAAATCTCATTCTTCAATTTTAGTTTTAGTTAGTGTGGAGGCTTGCTCTACAAGAGGTCCCAGGTCCAATATAAGTGGAATACACAAATCTTTTATGTCCAAAATACGGAATTGCGCCAAATGCGGAATATATATAATCAATCTAATGAGCTCTCGTGAACAGTTGGAATATAAATAATCTATTAGTTATTATATTAGATCTCCAAATATCGAATACAGTGAATACAGTCGGCAGGCTGCACAGACCAAAAAGAATACCAGAAATCGATGAAATTCGAATTAAATATTACACTTATATCGTTGATTCCGCAACAAAAAAGTGCAGTCGCCCAGTCAGAAACGAATTAAGGATTCCGGAAAACCAGACAAAAATTTAAGCGAGACGAATTCGAATACAAGATGTTTACACGTTTTAGTACAATCAATGGGGTGAAAGTACGAAGGGAAACACCTGTCATCTGCAGAAAGCACATTTTCCTGCAACTACGAAGAAACACGTGTTGATGTTCCTGGACACAGTGACAGTCTCAAATTCACAACAAGAAACAGAAGATTTTTGCAAGTTGATAGAGGAATTTTGAACAAAAAAACATGCCTTAGACCTACGCTAGGAGAAGTCCAGAAGGCCATCATTTTGGCCAATCGCCAATACATCTACAATGAGCGCTTCCGGGCTTACCGCGCTGCAGTATGATAGGAAAATAGCAACTATCTCAACTAACAACCATCTGCATAGATTGTGAAACAATAGTACACAGTCACATTAGCAAAAATTTACCAAAGTTTCAAACGACCTCATTAATACCAAATCCAAACCAAAATAGTATGGCATAAACAAGTTTCACACTGCCTTTCAAAACAAGAAACCGCAAACAGAAAGCGAATGTATAAGTAAACACGCACGTGAACAATTTCCGATGGGCAAGGTAAAAGTAGAGCAACAGCGCACTAGGCGCACTTAGAAAAGTACATAATGGGGTTTGCAAGTATGCTGAAAATTTACCGTATCTTGAAACTACGAACTACACGAGAATATTTTTTTTTAATTTTTCATACTATATATGCAGGTTTCGTGCAGAATACGATAGTATTGACAGAATCACGCCCATTTTTTGGGATACTTGCAAACACCATAAACCTCATATGGATGACCGAAACAGATCAGTGATACGATAAAATGATTATCTACCAATGATGCGATGCTCTTTCCACAAATACACAGCTCTGCACTAGTCTCAGAATACATCCAAATTCAACTCAGTGGTCGCCAGCGTGTGCCTTTACACCGCGACTGATAACTCAAGATAAAAACAAACAATAAGAGTAAGTCTAAAGCCGTACAAAAAGATAGCGCCTTATAAGTGTAATCAATACAAATAAGTTCACATTGATTGCTGCCAAAATAAGCCTTAAGTGTCCATAAGGGACATGCAAACATAGAATCATGGCGCATTCACATTGGCGTGAAAATAACAAAAATAAAATATATAAATATAAAAAAGCACCAACTTGGCCAAGGCTATCCTTGTCGCCGGCGTCATCCGCTCAATCTCGGGCAGCTCGGCTACCAATTCCGAGTGGTCCATATTCGAAACTCTTTCCACGTGTGTATTATAATATGACTTCCTTGTTTAGTTGAATAAAGGCCGGGTACGCGTTACAGCAACTAAAATAGAAAAGGTAAGTAACGTTTTAAGGCGACATAAAATGCTGGCCTTTAAACGTATGCGTATGTTGGACAATTGAATTCGTATGAATTATATGCAAATGAATATGATCAGAATAAAAAATCGCTTAGTTGGTTGCATACACTACATGGGAATACAGAGCCCATCATTTCAAAAAACTGGCTATAGGCTATTATACCGCTTTAACGACCGCTATTCAAAACTCTAGACATTCAAATGAATAATCTTTAAAAAAACACCGTATACTGTAAAACCACAGACAGATGTTTCACTGGCCTTATTAATAATCATCAAAGCAACTGTCAGTACTACGCTCAGTTCAACGTTGAAAGAAGTAACCATAAATCGGCCAAACTAACACCACATATATCCTCACATGATCGCAACTCATGTGTAATTTTCACTGTTTTTTTATCCTTACATCCGTGTTCTATATCCATAAAACCAAAAAAATATATAAAAATAACCAACTTGTGTTGTGTTCCGTCTCCGCTCCTTCGGATTTTCAGCTGCTCCACAACAATAAACAGCAACAAATTTATAGAGAATATTCGAAATTCGAGAATTTATCCCAGTTCCCAGCCAGCACCAGATGCCCGGGTGTTGCCCTGCAGCATTCGCGCCCGGATCATACAACTAATAGGATAATTAGCCAGATGCAATTATCCAAATTAGGACCCGGAATAGAGGCCACAAAGCGTAGAAGGGCCGGCTTCCCCCCGAAATAAAAACAGCAAGATGTGCGACGGGTGACGATTCTGTGCGAACGCGGAGGGAACACAGAGGAGAAACCTGCAACGAATAAAATGTAAATGATTATTGAATAAGTTACATACAACCTGACAAATACGACGCGAAGTGGATCACAAATCAATTAACACCTTTAGAAATAAAGTAAAGAGAAGCATGAAAATCCGAAAAATGGAAAAGAAAAGAAAAAGAGACGCCAAAACGTGGCGTATTCGAGAACAGAAGAAAAATGGAACTTACAGAATGTACAACCAAAAACAAATATAGTTTGCAGAGCCGAAGAGCTCAAAATTGCAAATTGTTTTTATAATCAAGCAAGGAAGCAAGAAAAGACCAAAAATGGGAAAAATCAATAGAAGCGGTCAGTCATCGAAGACAGGTGAGTTTGTGGTAAGCAGGTGGAGTGGGGGTCCCGAAGCGAGCGGCGAGAAAACGTGAAACGATATGATAAGGAGAGAGCCGGGAATGCGGTGCTGATTAGGAGATGCGCAGAGAACGGGAAGTGAGAGAGAAAGAGAGACGAGAGAACAGGAAGAGGAAGATAGTATCCAGAGAAAAGGAAAGGATAGAGAAATAGAGACGGAAGGGTCAAGGAGAATAAGCACTGATTAAAAGATACACAGAGAAAGAGAGATGGTAAAAGGAGACAGTATACAGAGAAAAGGAAAAGATCGAGAAATAGAGATGGAGTTGGAGGGTCAGGGAGAATAAGCACTGTTTAGAAGATACACAGAGAAAGAGAGATGGTAAAAGGAGACAGTATACAGAGAAAAGGAAAAGATCGAGAAATAGAGATGGAGTTGGAGGGTCAGGGAGAATAAGCACTGTTTAGAAGATACGCAGAGAAAGAGAGATGGTAAAAGGGAGGGTAGTGTCACAGTGATTCAAAGGAAGAGATAGAGAAACAAACATCGAAGGACAAGGAGATATAGCATTCACAAAGTCCACGCACAGAAAACCAGAAAAGATAAATAATTGCACTGATACGATTACGATAATGTTAGAGACGAAGAGGGAAAAAGAGTTACAAAGACTAAAAGTAAAGAGAGCTTAGTAATACAAGTAAACTGTAGTCCTGAGTTGAGACCAGACAATAGACATACAGACACAGACCACAAACGGCTTCATATGACAACGAAATAACAAAGATTTTGTGGGCTACAGATGAAGAAAATATGGAAGTACAACATTATCAACACACGAGACAGAAAGAGAAAGCAAGAGACGGAATGCAAATGCATATGATAATATGATTAGTCATCACACAAATGAGAGTCAAACGGAAACACATCGGCAGACAGTACACAGAATGAGGATTCAAAGTTTCAAAGTGAAACAGAGACTACAGAGATAGAAGATAGAAGGAAAAGTGAAAAATAGAAAAGTCGAAATCAACCGGAGATGTTGTTAATGTTAAAGCGAAATACCGGCCGCTTTTTGGAACGCATTGTGTACTGCTTTCTTGTGCAGAATATGCAAATGAGCAAAAATTAGAATAAAAACTAGACCGAAATTAGACCCCACATTGCAAAAATGCATAGGAATGCAGATATTTGAGATGCGTTTCAAAAACCGCCAGTATAGCGCTTTAACGTCATACGTTTAATGTTTAACGATCACACATATCATATCCATCGCCATCCACACAGGCGGTGGGTGACACACAAGTACAATACACACAACATACGGGTACGCATACGTTCCTACAGATTCTCAAATCAAATCACAGGCAGTTAACATTTCAATAAAAATCATAATACAACAAATTCCCACTTCTCAGTCTCACATATTGTACAGCAGCAAAACTGCAGCCAAAACCAACTAAACTGAACGGAAGCGTCCATTTATTACCACTCCCCAGCGTTTTATTGTTCCACTTTTATCTGCCATCTGTGGCGTGAAAAGGGAGGGAAGAATTGAAGAATAAAAATGACAGCAATCTAATCTATCTATACAGATTCTAACTTTTCTTCTTAAAGCGAAATACCTGCCGGTTTTTGAAACGCATCGCGAACAGCTGAATTCTTACGTATTTATGCAAAGTTGCTCGAATTTACCTCGATTTTTTATAATAATTTACGTTCGTTTGCATATGCTGCATAAGAATACTGGTGTATTCGATACGTTTCAAGAACCGGCCGGTATTTCGCTTTAACGTTATGCGTAGTGCGTACTCATTTAAAACAAAAAAAAACAGACCCGATATCAGGCTCCCCATTAACTGCAAGCTTCCAATTTCTCCAATACCTTTCCTAACTTTTCTTACTACACTTCATACTTTATTTAGCATCAAGCTTATAGCGTTACGCTTTAAACTAGATGCTAGATTAGCGTTTCTCTTCCTCAATTTTCTTGAGGAAGGGAAGTTATGAATATTCATTACTAGAAAAGGAACTAAAATAAAAAGAGTGGGGGCGAGATCAGTGTCGTCTAAGTCTAAACACTAAACACTATATCACTACAAAACACAAATAAACAAATATAGGTAAACGTAAATAGGATAAAAATGTATAGTCAACTAAGTCCTACAGTGGCAATCCGAACTCCTAACGTTCATACAAACAACTCCCATTAAAATTTAAATTTAAAATTTGTTTTACGCTTCAAGAGCGTGCACCTTTATTCAATGCACCTTTATTCAAAAAAAAATTTGGAACGCTTCACGAATTTGCGTGTCATCCCATGCTTTAGTTTGTCTTCCTTGTATTTTGTCGTTATTGTCATTCATGCAACAAAACCACATCCATGTCCAAAAAGTAAAATAAAAGACCAAAGTTCGAAAGCTCCTAATAACAAAACAAAACTTCTGCAAAAAGTTCCATTCCTCCCCCCACTAGCTCCAAGACCAAGCTTCCCCAACACCTTTCCTTACTATACTACTTCAATAACAAATCAATCTCCCCAGCAACAAAAGGGGGAGAATTTCCCCACAACAAAAAGGGAAAGACGGGCAAAGAAAGGAAATGTTTAGTCCGGAACGCGTGAAGCTAAAATATACGCTGATTCACAAGTCTCACGAACTCATACATTTACACACATTCTTGCATTCTCCGAGACTCCATGCACAACAAATTTTTCCGCCTTATTCACTTGATTGTGAAATGGAAAGCGAGAAACTCTCAATGCAATCAAATCACTATAAATGGTGAATGGCCACATATATGACTCATAGGAAATTAGAAAAACTTCAAATCGTAAATTATACCACAAATACTACAAGATATAATACTTCCGCTTCTACTTCGTCCCCTCCCCACAGGCCCTATTATGCAGAATACGCTAACCAGTTCCCAATCACATAATACGCGAGAAATCTATGAGAATAACTGAATAACACCTATCAAAAAGTTACAACACAGTAATGAGCAAGGGATAATTGAAAAAACTAAGATGAAATCGCTTTTTATCACTTATACAATCGCCCAACCATGAGAATAAATAATCGATTAAGGAACGAAAAAAGAACGATTGAGATAAACACACCGGCAACCGTCTGAACTTGAACCGTCTGGTCTGCACGCTTTCGTCCGGTTTTCGACAACATCATAACAAAATCAAACATCTATAAACAAGGAAAATAAAAGGTGTTTTGATTAAAGTAGAAAAGCGTAAAGAGTCACTAAACTATCTATGGTCAAAATACTCACTCGAGTTCAGTTCAGAGTCAGCGACTCGTTTTAAAGCGAAATACCTGCCGGTTCTGGAAACACATCGAGTACAGTACATCAGCATTCTTAATTCTTATGCAATATAAATTAGAATAAAAAATTGAGATAAATTCGAGCAACTTTGCATAAATACGTAAGGATTCAGCGGTCCATGATGCGTTTCAAAAAACTGACCGGTGCTTCGTTTTAAGTCAGGGAGGATGTCAAAATTCACCAAGAATCGCTCACTCTCGCACATGTTCCAGAGTTTAAAGCATGATACGCCGGTGATAAATGGCTTTGACCAAGGCCAAAACATGTTGCAAAGGGATGTTTCAACGAATTACGGATGCGGGGAGCTGCATCAAAGTAACAACATAACAGTCACAAGCACAAGCTTCACGAATTCACAAGAATTCGTTGATTAATATGATAGATTTTTTATTAGAGTATGTCATGATATGAGATGTGAGACCTGTTGATATATGGATTAGACCAGAGATACGATTTCTTCCGCCAATCCCTCTTCTCTCTTTCCTTTTCAAATTTCAAATCGCACTTTCTCAAAAAATAACCTGCGCAGCTGCGCAGCGAAAATAAAGTAAAAAAAAAATTGGCATTGCGTGTCCGTTTCGTCAAAAGTTATAACCTTTTCAATTTCACGCCACCAACTTTTTTTGGGCATTAATAAATAAAACAGGTTGGGGAAAGAGAGAAATCTGAGAGAGATAACTAGACACCTACAAGAGAAAAAGGTAAAGAAAGAGAGAGAGACCGAGAGAGAGGCAGGGGAATGCGGCCAAAGGATAAAGCTAAGGTATGTGCCCCCTTCGCGTGTCCTCCTGGGCCGTTCATTCATACATAGAAAAAAAAAACTAAAACCACGGTTCCAAAGGGGGATTTCTCAACCGCATATAAGATCAGGCCAACTCTTACTTGGCCAGTCTTTTGAGCTTAAGGGTAAGAAAAAAAGAAGAAGAAAGGAAAATATATGAATATAAGTCAAAACTCAACGTGTCTTTTCACCACCCCGATTCGCTAGTAGAAGCTCCCGGCTCCCGGCAAAAAAAAACACATAGAGTGTAAAGAAGACTGACAAATATAGTATACAATTCTAAGGTAAGCGACCACGACCAAGAACATAAGGAAATTGAAACGCAATCATAATCATAGCGTAATCATGATACACCATATAATACCGGTGTCTTATGGCTTATCGTGAATCGTGATTGCGGCAGTCTCAAGTTTCACGACAGTCATGGCAAGGCAAGGAGCGACCGAATAAAGAATACACTAAATTACCATATACAATCGGCATAATTCGCTTCATCGATAAATGAATGTTAATCACAATATCACACAGAACAGATCGAACGCGCACCTCAACTGATCAAACGAAATGATTTAAAAGTAAAATCTAGAAGAGGCGTGCATGTACAAACTACAAACACAACATACAACATTTACTAATAGTTCAATTGAAGGGCGCCTGAATTGTAATTAAAAGTGCAATCATTGGCACAATTATAGTAAAAAAAGCAGGGTTGGAAAGGTAAGTGCCACCAAAACATTCTCATTCTCTTATCGGTAATGTTAGTGGTAGTACGTACGTACACGCCGAAGAGAAAATGACAATGACAACTGACAACTGACAGTAACAAAATCGTTCAAATACCACATACACCTTTGACTTGCCCACTTGCCTTAGAAATCAGGAGCAACAAATCCAACAAAACAATAGAAAAATGATCAACTTAAGCTTCTCACTCTACCTAATTGAACTACAAAAAAAACAAGGCAAAATCCAGACACTCACTCAAATCGAGACCCAGATTTCCAAAAGGGGTTCCACAAGCACAAAAACCTCAATTCACTTCAACTTCTAATCAACGACAGTACCAACGAGTAACATGTTCCTCTCTCTTCATCATATAATTTTCTCGTGATGATAAATAATTTAATAAAAAATAATACACGTAAATAAAAAAAGTATATAGTATTCAAGCCACAGAAAAAAAGCATGTGTGTGGCATGCTGCGTTCTCTCTCCCACTTCCCCAATTTGGCGCACACACGGCTTTCTTCGCTACTGAAGCGAATCAATAGACGAAAACAGAACGAACGGGTGTGGTTATAGTAGAGAGGATAGAAAGAAAATAGAGAGAGAGCGAATCATAGAAAAAGAGAATAATAAGTGAGATAAAGAGGCGAAGAGATAGAGAGACAGAGAGAGATTAGGGAGAGTAACAACATCTCTTCCTGAAAGAAGAGAGGCGGAGAGACACATACAGAGATGAGTAGTAAGGAGTAATAAGGTGGGGAGCCGCATAAAAGATTAGCTGCAGTACGGGAACTTGCTGCTACTGGTCGACAGAT
The DNA here is from genome assembly GCA_036852015.1 of Pelodera strongyloides. Classification (NCBI taxonomy): domain Eukaryota; kingdom Metazoa; phylum Nematoda; class Chromadorea; order Rhabditida; family Rhabditidae; genus Pelodera; species Pelodera strongyloides. Next base: position 152,998 of record JAANDG010000116.1, on the reverse strand, counting down.
TTTCAGGCACCACAGATGAGAGGGAGAAGGAGGAGGCTAGAGAGACAGAGAGAGAGAGAGAGAGAAAACCACGGAACCTATACACTGAAAATATTACCCAAAATGTAGGAGGTAGGATAGGAATGATAGGATTAAAGTTATGGGGGGAGGGAATTAAACAAAAGTTGACCATACAGTCCACACCACAGGATAGATCGAACCGAAGCATAAAACAAAAAATCCAAAACCAAACACAATTTACGTGTACAGTGTACGTTCGTCGAAAACAAAATATCATTTGGCGCTAACTGTATGGTTCTTCTTCACTTCTACTCTACGTCCACCCTCCGCCTACGTACAAAGTACATACAAAATTTCGGCTGCAAACGTAAATTAATGACAAAGAATGAGGGGTAAAAGACACATCCCACTGTACTACGTATGCCAAGTATCATAAAAGAACGTATGCTATTGATTATTGGATAGAACATTTCACATTTCACCAACGACTTTCATGGTAACTCGAGAAATTGCCGATTGCCCTATTTGTAATACGATACGGCTGATATGAGCCATGAGCCATGAGGATGTGCCAGGCCAGGATTAGATAGAGTTTTGGGAAACTTCAATTAGGCTTTAGGCTTGCATGTTGGGATTGGGGAGCTGGCCTCTTTAAAGCCAAATGCTAGCCTCTTTGGAAAATTTGCATATGATAAGCAAATCCTATGTATCAAATGCTAATTTTGTACGATTGCCTTGGACGATCCGATCGTACAAAATTAGCATAGGATACATAGGATTTGCTTTGCTTATCATATTTTCCAAACGGGCTAGCATTTCGCTTTAAGAAAAATCAGCAAAGATAGAGATAAGTAATAAAAGAAGAAGATAATCATAAACAACAATAACAACCAGTAAAATCTCGAAACTACGCGAAATGTCTAGTCTAGTGTGAAATATTTGATATAGAGAAACCCAAACCAGTCAGATTCAGATCACGACAACACAAAAACTCAAACTTCCAAAATCAAATATATAAACCAAAAAAAAAAACTACTGACCAATCTGGGAGAGGAGATCTGATCGCACACCGTTGTACCGCACATAAACTAATAGGAGAAACTTTTTTTCGTTCCTCTAGTAAACTGAATTGCTGTAATACTATGCAAAACTGACGTACAATTCCTACAAGGAGCTAGGAGCATTCATACGAATTTTGACCGTCACCAGCTAGCCTAGTGGGTAAGTCCACAAAAAGGATGAAATTTACCGGATTCAATAAATTCAATTTAAATTCCCAAAATTAGTATCAAATACAAGTACAAACCTTCACATCTGAATGATATGTGTTTGTGTTATGGTGATATGCAAAAACCGGAAACGCTACTCCATAAACTAAATGCAATAAAATCAAACAAAGGATTACAGTAGACCGTCGAAAAAGAAAAAGAGAACTTCAAACACGCCCACCCAGATTGGAGCCCCTCCTATTGCCAAAAAGCAGCAAAAATCCAAGTCCATAGCTATACTGCTCTATTGTCTGATTGTCTCCGATCTGAAAAATAGTAAATATTAATAAAAAAATAAAGACACACTTGATAAACGAAAAGAAGGACGGAACAAGTGGAAACCCAAACAAATAGGGGGCGTCGTGGCTCACTGGCAAAGTTCTCATCTCTCACCCATACTACCCGGGTTCGAATCCCGTCCAGTGCTACCATCTTGCAAACATGCCACGGCGTCGGGAATAAAGTTAAGGCGCTCCCCTTGCCTAGCCTTAGGACGGACCATTCGCTCTGTATTATCTTCTGTGCCGTCTTATACCGTCTACTTCACTCTATGGGACACATCGGCTAAGAGACACCGCCTTGGATTGGAGCTAAAAATGAAGATCCCCGACTTCGAGAGCAAACGGGACCCTGGATTCTACATGCTTAAGTCTATGTGTGATGATTGTATGTCTGAATAAAGTGGTATTCACAAAAAAAATCCTAGTCATCAATGAACACAATCGATTAATCGAAGATAAGATAAGATGGGAGATGGGACGTGTAAAAGAGACAGATGGGAAGTGCGAAACTAGTATTTCTCGATTAATCAATATAACGGAGGTTTATTTATTAAATAACACCGAGATGTGAATCAAATAGTATGATGAAGAGAAAGAAATGTACACATAACGAAACCATGTGTACTGTAGTCGATTAGCAATCGGGTAAAAGAAAAGAATCGTAAATATTTTAAATGACAGAAAGAAAATCAAATTGAGGTAATTAGAGAAAGAGACCGAAATATTCACACTCATAGGTTCGTTCAACTTTATAATTAGCGGAATTAGCGTAGCCCGAGATTCGAGATCAAAACTACATCGACTAATTTCCCTTGAAAATCGCATGCCAGTTTCAAAAGGAACTTATGGAATAAACGCAGGACGAGTTTGGCAACGGCAAGAGGTAATTACTGTACAATTGCATTGCATTCAAGAACATAGAAAAAGGACTAAAAGTGAAAAGAGTCTGAGTCAAGAGTGGTAAGTGGTGCGGGCGAGAAATAAAGAGAGCGGGAAATAGTCAAAAATGGCAGAAAAAGCCGAGCTATGGCAAGGGAACTAGATTCATTTTGCCTCTAAACTAATAATAATGCTAACTGCCAAGTTGCCAACAATGCCAACCAATCCGCATTATGAAAAAGTGAAAGGCTGAAAGATGAAATAATGTGGGAAGTGGGAATCTGCTCCTGTCCTGCTGCTTGTTGCCTGAGACTGCTATACTGAACTATACAATACTATACTGCTAGTAAACATTTGAAAAGGTAACAAATAACAAGTAACAACTTAGAACAAGAAAGTCGAACAGAACTAAAATCCCAAATGAACCATAAATTAGTTCAAGGACTATTTCATATCTCAAATCTCATAAAGGAACGGGCTGACACCGCGTACATGAAGCCGCACCTAGTGATTATAGTGAAACGACGCACATGATAAGGGAAGGAGCAACACACAGGTCAATAATTGGAAAATAAATCTACAATTAATTCTCAACGATTCTAACAAGGGCCCCCAAATGTAAGCTCCGGGCAAAGTCAACGGGTATTGGAATGGACTGCTCTAAACCGTCATCAATTTATAAAGTTCCCGTCCTCATTACTCAAAGCTGTGCGACACGTGGTTTTGAAAATTATGATGTACGCTGTACCTTGACAACATGACAACTGCACTCCAAACTCCAATGCATTATTATATGCAACAATGCAGTTTTTCTATTCTGCGATGAAAATACCACCACTACGGTATATAATTTGGCATATGAACACATGAAGAAAATGAACCCCCCCCCCAATATTTCACAAACCACGTGCCCCATATCGCTTTACGAATTGTCGTACTTTTTTCCAAATTCACCACCCCTTCTTCTTGGTTCCAATTTCCAATCTAGCACCGCAAAACAAGCCACGGTCCAATTCACGGTCCACCCTCGCCTCTATTTACCAAGGATAAGACCAAAAAGACCCAAGAGACGAGTCCACCGGATCCGCAGACGGCGGCGGGCGGCAGCGGGACGATTTCCTGCAGCGCAGCCGCTTCCGCTCAGAAAACACACCCAGATGAGACTTCAGTCTCGATTTCCGAGACCAATAGTTCAACCGGAAAGAAAACAAAAAGTTCCATTCATATAAAGTATCAGTACTAAACAAAAGTTTCCCAAAACTACGAAGAGATACATGTATGGAGCTAGGACTCTGGGGCAGGCCGCAGTCGCAGTGCTCCAGATCCAGTGATAGACAGTTCAACCCTTCCCCTAACTTCAAAATCAACCCTCTGGTTTGCAGCGTTGACAGGACAGAACCAACGGAGGAGGCCTCCAGAGGCCATATTCACCACTCAATTCCCTATCCATGGGGAATTCACCGTCTTCTTCTCTGCGTGTCTCACTTTAGAATGCTATTTTCTGTCCCCAGGGAATATTTCCCCGAGGGAATCGGAGTGTTGAATATGGCCTCAGGTCAGGAAATGCAAAGTTGAAAACATCGAGGAAGTTAGTTAATAGTAATTGGTAATAATAGTATTATGAGTATCAACACTCAGATACAACCACTAGATACCTCACTCTAGTTTGAGTGGTGACGGGCTCTCCGTCGGGGCGCTCAACCTCCGCGTGATGACTGGCGCAAAGGCGACAACGACAAGGGCCACTAAGGGTGCTCTAGGACAATTTGCTTCCTTCCCTCGCGCGCATGCTTGTTCATCAGTTCGTGTCCAATAGAAAATGGGCGAGGAGTATACCGACACAAATAGACATATAATGAACAAATTGTCACAGACAAACCATCTAAAGTTAGACTTTTTTTGCAAGGGCTAATAAATAAATAATCCCTTTGACGTTGCTAATTTAATTAAACCAAAACGGACCAATCCTGAGTCCATCCAAAACAGTAAGCTGGCGAGCGCGAGCGGGGTAAAAAAACTTGGCATGTTGATGTTAATTAATGGAAAAATATAAATATTCCCACTTCTTGTCGATGTTGTCAGGGGGCAGGATGTCAGGAGGTATTTTATGAGCGCCTCGTAGTGGAAAGACAATAATTTTTTGCGAAATGTTTACTGTTTTTCGTGAAAATTAAACGTTATTTTTCATAATTAATATGTGGAATGTGTATTTGATGACCATTGGGCATAATAATAGAGATATATGAAATTTCGGATAGTTATAGTTGTGCATTTTCTTAATGATGTATTATGTTCACTTTGTAGCATTCGTTATATGGATTTTGTTATGTGTAACTGTTGTTGCAGTTGCAATTTTTAGTTTTTCTCGTTCTAGTTTTTGTTATTGTTATTATTATGTATTTTGTTTCACTTCGGTCCTTGCTAAATAGTATTCATAGAATTGATATACTAAATTTTCAAGGTATTAGGAAGGATCAATACAAAATCCTTCGACATTCGCAAAATAGAGAACGAGACCAACGAGATATCAAAAAAATAAGTAAACATCAGTCACAAAACACGTAAATATCGTTTTACGAACAAAAAATACTCTGCAAAACTTTTGACCCCTGAGTGACTCGAACACCCAACCTTTCGATCTGGAGTCGAACGCGCTACCATTGCGCCAAGGAGTCCTATTGGCACAGTACACATTTCAGTGGGAAGAGAGAGTGAATGATGGAAAATAGGGAGAGAAGAGAAAAGCCCCTGGTGTGTATTCGGCCATACTGAACCGAATGGAGAAATTAAATATGTGTAATACTGAATATTTTGAGCACAAGTAAAACTCGAAGATTAAATAGTTGCCACAGTTAAAATATCCTACATAGCATTTAAAAACTAAAAGAGGGGATTATGTGCAAGAATAACCATGAACACAATCACTCCTTTTATCTAAGTCGGGTTTTTCTGTTTTTCAGCCTGTGAAAATGCCTAAACCCAAAATTCACGTAAATAAAGTAGTTAATACAGTGTGAAAATGCCAAAGGCCGCAATTTGTTCATGTTAGAAATAGTCTGTCTTGTACTTTGTACTCGACTACTCGACAAATGCATAATATCACACGAAGGGAGAAAGTGCAAGTGCATACATACAAAATTGACTGCTGGTCGATAAATAAAATAAAAAATTGGAGTTGGATTTGGATACATCCCTGGACCATTTAAAATTCCAGTTTCCAGTTGTAAAATAGTAAATATACTTGACAATTCACTATGACTACGATTAAAAGATTTGTAAGGAAACTGAAAAGAGTAAGCACCACGGAATGGCAGGATTAAAAAGTGTAAAAAGGTTATTAAAATACAATTTGTGCAGAGATCTCACAGACGTCCTTGGCAGCAGGTAAAAAAAATTGAGTTTTTCTACGAAATGAAGTATAAAAAACTACATAGTTACAGACAACGAAAACCCATGGCTCCTTGTCAGTGTGTTTGATAGCTCTGACCAACTAAGGAGAGATGCGACTAAAAATCACCAACATTCTACGTAATATTGGAAATTAGATAAATTTAACTTTAAAATAAATGTGTTCATACAGATTGTTCATTATTGGTTGGGCGCAAACAAGTGGGACCGTATTTTCGTTCAAATTATGTATTTCAGAATTTAAGAATTGTGCGCTGGGATAGAATTAACCACCGACGATCCAAATTTGGTGAACAGAGTGAAAATCCATTTTGAAAATTTCGTAGACCATTTTTATTTCTAAGCAAGCCATAAATTAATTCACAAATAAAGAAAAACTAGCCAACAGCCAAAGATGTCAACAAGAAAACAATCGATAAATTCACCGGCCAGCGGACAGCCGGTGTGCGCAGGTAAATAAAAGCATAGCGCGAACGCGGTCCGGGGTTTGGCCCGGCTGTCGGCGGATATCGTGTGTGCTCGTTGAGGGCAAGGACGCCGCTGTGGTCAATGCAGTCAACTAGGCAAGGTAGGGATCGGAGAGATACTAGGAGAAGGGAGAGACAGATGCGCGAAAAAATCGGAGAGATACTAGGAGAAGGGAGAGACAGATGCGCGAAAAAATCGGAGAGAGACCGCGCAGGTTAGCTAATAACCCCTGATCAATCGATGCATACAGCCAAGGCAAAGCAACCGACGCCGCACAGGAATGACGTACGACCACAAATATGCAGTGCAGGTACAGGCATACTAAGTTGAAGGGCTTTATCTTACCGCACTGGTCAAGCAAGAGCAACAGCGCGTATGAAGATAGTTGAAATGCGGCTTGGGGTCAGGACATAAATTCCGTCAGTTGTAACTGGTGCATTCTGGTCTGCTATTAGAGAGGTCTCGTGGCCGAAACATGAGGATCAATGAAGTTTCGATTGAGCACATAACTTCGCAGTAGCCGCTGAGGATAGACTGGGTCGTTGTTGAAGGTTGCGAGTCCACACACCATTTCGGCCAGATTTGGAGTAGAAGCTCTTTTAATCTGTTTTGCCAGTTATGCTTTCGCATGTCAGTTCGAATTGCTAGAAGATCCGCGAAACAGCGGGTGGTCGTTCGTGCCCCCGCTGTTGACATGAATCCCTTGCTTTGATGACCCTTAATGCATTCTTAGCAAGCATTCCCGGGAACCTGTTTTGGCGATATCACTTGGAATTCCCCAAATCTTTTGTTGTGCTGTCTTGAATTTGCCGTGAAACAACGTCATATTTATGTGCTTTACTTTGGATGCGACATGAGCAGTGGCGAACATCGATTCTTGTTCAGAGACGGCAGTAGGAGAATGTTATTAAAAAGCACGAAACAGGTGTCCTAACACATCACAGTTGGTAGAGGAGGGGCCCTAGCTTGGGCGGGGCTGACAAAATGAACACAACTGTGCGTTTATTGCATATTAACTGTGCGTACAAATTTGTAGTCTGTAGCCTGCAAAATAATATTTTTTTCACACAACATTTTATATTTTTACTTGTTATTTATAAACTTAATTATTTCAGATGTCTACAATTTTTCTTACTTAAAAAGTGTGTCATTCTGAACCCAAGGAATACTTTAGCAATGTATTCGAGCCTATTGCCCTCGTTTTTCGTTGACCTACACTTTTTTCCGCAAATTCACCTAATTTTTGTTCTATATTAATGTTGATCAGGTCATGGTTCTTGCACTGACGAGCCTCGCCATGTACCTTACCGATTTTGGTCTGCGGATTAATGAGGCGAAACCATCTTTTGTATTAAAATAAAATGGCTTGTGTTTGTATATCATTGATACCGCTTATGTGTTTATTTTTATTTTCCGTGCCATTGATTACACGTATGTATTTCTGACCACGTCCAAATCTTTCATAATAAATCGTTTAACTAACTTATTTCTTTTGTTTGATGAAGGTGAAGATGAATGGCTGTTACAATGTAATAACTGTAAGAAAGATACATCGTGGAAAGGCTGTATTCACGGTTTATTTAGGTCAAGGTTTATGTTGGACTATAAATACTCACTTTCACTTATATATTTGAGGTGCTAACGATAAAGATCGCCGTGAGTATTGTGCGTTTTGTGAGAGTTATGCTTGCAAAACCTGGGCCTTTCGGCTACTTGCATTATTCTACAAATATGGAGTAGCGATGCAAAATCGGCTTACTACATAGCATGCCGAGGAACCATTTGATGACGGTTCGCTGGTTTTTTTTAGTGGACTAGCCATTGGGTGGACACTTGGTGACTAGGCGGTCCTCAACAGGTCACAACATGGTCATCAGATGGTGAGAAACCAGCCACCAATAGGTTGTTTCGTGAGAATCATTTGGTGAAAAAGACGGTTTTTCGGTGGTTGTCAGTTTTTCAGTTTTAGTGCATGAGTGCCCACAGTACCGGCGATATCCATAAATTGGGCGGATATCATGTCGACTGATAATAATAAATGTTTGGCCAATGGTTTAAAAATGCTTTGGTGGGACATGGTTTAGCCGTGCCGTCCTCTAATCAATGGTATGGTCACGATACTGTGGATTGTCGAGAAACGTTTACGTATGTTGCCCTGAAAATTGTGCCTCCTATTTCAATAAAAAATGCATAAAAAACAGGGAAACATAAGCCTTTCTTAGACCACGTTAGTAGCCCATCACCAAATGATTTTCACCAAAAAAAAAATTGGTGACTGGTTACTGACCATTTGACAACGGTTTTGGAGAAAAATTGTCACGACAAGGTCATGAAGAAGCTTCCTAATGGGGTGGCCCACGGAACAACCGTCGCCGAATGGTTCAAATTTTCGCTCAGAATAGTTCGCTGAACTACATGGATTCAAATATTCCTAAACCACCGCCAATACATGAGATATGCATGCGTGAGCTATGTATTTCTTGTGTTATCACCAAAATTTATTTTGGGATTTCTTAGTTATTGGGGATGATTCACAATGGGTGCTCCTTATGGTGCCTTGCCGTACAAGTACAAGTGTTCCTGGGCGATCTAGGTAGAAGTCAGTTAGTTTCGATGATTGCCACTTTTTGTTGGAATAATATACCCCATCCTGAGAGTTTGTTGCCACAGGATGCGGGGTAATACTTTCACCGTTAGACACTATTGTATATTGTGTTATTCCTGAACTTATGGGAGGCTATTACTGTGGGCAGTATGCTAGTAACCTACATATGCTTCAAAAGAATTCTTACCAACAGTTTGTCTAATAGGCACATAAAGACTTACAGGTACCGCACAACAATTAATTAATAATAATAATATTGTATTATACTAAGTATTCGTAAATACATGACATTCATAAATGTTTCAGCAATACAGCAAGGTCATCTAGAGATTTTCGGTGCGGCGCATAAGCTCATTATTACTCGGTATGCATGCTAAAAAAGTTCGCATTCTTGTAAAATACAGCGTAGGCCATCCAAAATGGGGTATGATTCGTGAAATTATGAAAATGCACTGTAACCTTTGTGCTCAACATGCTGAACACAATGAATGATAAATTCCTGTGGTTTATACAGAAAAAACAATGAGGAAACCCGACATGGTTAATATGGTCAAAATGCTCGCGATGTTCGTAAAAATCCACGTTGCTCATTTAATAGTTAATATGAAGTCATTAAATTGCCCAAAATACACTGCAACTTTTTGTACCACATTTTGAACTCAAGGAAAAATAACTTCCTGTGGTTTTTTCACAAACACTAGAAGGGATACTGATATGGTTAACATGGTCAAAATGTTCGTAAGACCTGTGAAATTCCGCGTAGATGTTTTAAAATTGAATTCAACAGCGTTAAATAGCCGAAATTAATGGATAACACAATTTGTCAATCAAGGGAAAATAACTTCCTGTGGTTTTTTCAGAAAAACTAGAAGGAACCATGACTTGGTTTATATTAGAAAAATGTTCGCAAGACTTTTAAGATTCCGTAGAGTTTTCAAAATCTGATTCCTTTCGATATCAATTCAAAAATTAAGCTCAAAGTGTGTGATTTTTTTCTGAAAAAATAGCAGTCCAGGAAATCCCTCAGTTTCGTAATTTGTAATCCTCCGTAGTGTTCATGAGGACCTTCGTTTTCCTTCACTCTACCAACTGTGACATCACAAGTAAATAAATAGCAATAGTGGGAAAAGCCCAAGACCTGAAGAGGATACAAAGCGAGATATATAAGGAAGAAGCCGAAGAAGCGCAAAGAAGAGGAAGAAGCGGAATTCATAAAAAATTTTTAGAAAACAATTACAAACGACAAAAAATATGAAAAAGTAATTCATTTTTTTATAATAAATTCATTCCGACTTTTTTTAATTCCTCTCTAAAATCGAGTATAAAAAATGGAAAGGATTAGAGCGGGAGTTTAAATTTTCTTACATGTACGGTATTTTGGAACCCTTGGATAAATAAATTCTGGTCTAGTATCTTGCACTTTTTCCATCAGGAAAGATCGCACTTTATTAAATTATAAAGTGTTTATCTTATTATAATGGACAAACAATAATAATTTCGATGAAAATAACACAAACTAGTCGTAATTCAAAACCCTTTATCCAAAACGCAAATTACCAAACACAAACACATCATTTCAATAACAGCTAAAAGCGCTACTGAAACTAAAAGATTAAACATATGTGGTCATCAGCCACAACAAATAAAGTAAGAGTTTCCAACATATAGTTATGCAGTCAGAGAGTGTCAAAAAATAACACATTCAAAATACTGTGCGAAAATACTCGCAGTTGGATTGCATTACGGTACTAAACCTTGGATACCGTAATTCACATACTAGCATACCTAAGTTAACATCTCAACATAATGGATTAAATGGGTTTGGGGGTGTGGTTATTCCAAGCTTATATTATTCAACAATCGGTGGATTGGATTCCCCCTACACCTTCCATGGCGCAACAAATCCGGGGAAAAGTTGCGGCGCATCACATCTTGGGTTGTGGCCGTCAAATACCTCGGCCAGTCGCAGCAACGTCAAATCAGAATAAGGAGCTCCGATAATCTAAAGATGTGATCCATATGATCTCCATAATAAGTGGCCAATTCGGGGTGGAAACAAATAATCACTGTCGAAAACAACGCCGGCGAGCTGCCCCATGGGATCCAGGTTTCCGGGTTGTTTCCAAGAAGAGCACAAGGAAATAACGGTTACCTGGACGGAAAGCGGCAGACCTTCGCTTCCAAGTCCCAAGGGCACAGCAATTGCAGGAAGACCGAGAATGTTCCACATGGCTGTAATTATAAAAAATATAATTAGCTTAGCTTTTAGCTCAAAGGACTCGCTTCATAACATTGTCGACGTCAGTGTTTAGACGCGGGCACGCACGCTTATGTGATCAATTCACCGCCAGTCTAGGTATCAGACTGACTACCGTAACCCTTAACAATTCAAATTTATTCTCAATTCTCACCGGTGGTTGCGATTCCAGTGTGTTTGAGCACAGTCTTCTCGTGGTGTACAGCAGCAGTGGGCCATCCGGGCATAATAATGATTCCATTATCTCCAAGCAAAGCATTCATCATCTTCTGAGCGCGATCAACCACTTGCATTATCTAAAATAAAATTAGTTATACAATTAGGCAATTAGAAATACTGCATGATCTAAAATATAATTAGGTATACAATTAGGCAATTAGAGGTACTTTTAGTTCCGTCACAATTATACAATTGGGTAGTTTGCGTTTCGTGACAGGCCATACAATTTTCATTAGTCTCTATCTGTATGTATTCTTCCCACAAAATGTGCAATTTTGTCATTGAGCACATAAAGCACGTCTTTATGAATTGAAGGACCAACTTGTACGTTGTACATTTTCTGTGTTTCTAATCAATATTATATTATTACGATTATTTCTAACCTTTTCCTGTTCGGCCAGATCCACTCCATGGAAGAGCATAGAGTTGACATTACATTGGAGTGAATTCTTGCTGAATTTGGTGTTCTTATCTCCAAGGAGCAGGCACTTCACGGCCTCGGTAACGAACTCGACGGGTGTCTGAAAAGGACATAATCGATAAATAATCGATTTGAAATTTCCACTAATCACTAATGAGAAAACGACAGTTATTAAAGCGAAATACTGGTTTTTGAAACACATCGGGGACAACTGAATTCTTACGTATTTATGTTAATTTGCTCGAATTTAGTCAAATTTGTGCTCATTTGCATAAGCTGCACAAGAATGCTGGTATACTCAATGTGTTTCAAAAACCGGCCGGTGTCGCTGCTGGGTCGTTGGACATAACCCTTGTTGCGGTATTCAAGCTTCGAAACGACGTCTTCAGAAAGCCCATGTGCATCACTGCAAAGTGCAACTAGCCGGTGCGCATGTTACAAAAAACGGGTGGGCCCAGGTATGCCCACCCACCCATTTCGAGCCCAATGTAGGCCGCGCACCGTCCAAGTTTCCACAGTGTGGCCTATCCCAAAATGGAGCGCATTCTTCAAACAACATGGATATGATTTTGTAAATCTGTTGAATTGTATGATAATCTACCTTAGTTCCTCCAGTGATATCGCAATAGGGTCGGTCAAGTCCACTCTGGATGAGTGTTCGCAGGAAGGCGAGCATCTCCCTCTGATGAGGCACGTCGACGGGAGGAGCCATCTTGCCGTGCTTGTCCTCGAGGTAGCCGAGCACCTGCAAAGCGGTCATGGACAAAGCAGAGGGAAATAGTGAGTGTAGTAGTGGGCTATTTTAGAGCAGTGGGACGGTGAAAGCCGCAAGTTTTCTACAACGCTAATGGGGTTTGCAAGTATGCTGAAAAGTTACCGTATCTTATGGAACTACACGAGAATATTTTTTAATTTTTCATATTATATTTGCAGGTTGGGTGCAGAAATACGGTAGTATTGACAGAACCACACCAATTTTTTGGGATACTTGCAAACCCCATAATGCCTCGGAAAAGCTCTACAGTGTTGTTAGAGCTCGAAGCAGGTTACACCTGCTAATACGGGGTACTACGTAGGAAGAAAGCTCTCTCTCTCTCTCTCCCTCTCCCTCTCCCTCCCTATCTCTTACCTTGTTGAATGCCTCCTTCTGATCGGTCGACGTCTTCTCATGTGACCAGCCCTTCATTCCATGGAAAGAGAAGAACTGGAAAAGAGCAAATGAGAAGTACAGAGTTGAGACATGTAGAGAAGCTAACCAGCCCTTCCAGTTGTTAGATATGCCCATTACGTATACATTTGTGTGTTTGGGCTAACAGCAATATACTATGGCAGTAATGGGTCAGGCACACAGAAAATATTGCTGCCGAAAATCGTAATAAAAATGTCAACCTTGAGGTCCTGGATCTCCTTGGCGGGTGCCATCTTGGCAAACTCTTCAGGGTAGCACATGGCCTGTGGAATAATATAATAGGTTATTAAATTTATTTTAGTAGATCAATGTGCAATGTAGTCCAGCTTCCATATCCATATCAACTTTCCATATCTACGGGTTCTAGTAATCCCTAGCATGACCGTGGGAACATTTACAAAAATCAAGAACGATGTAATTTGCTCCTTCTTCTATGCATACGGTACCTTGAACGAATCGTACAGGTCCACGGAATATCTACACATTGGGCCAGGAATCTGAAGCAGGGAAAGGCGGACGTCTCTCTCTTCTGGACGGAAACCCTCACACGACATCACTTCTGAAATTTGTCAATTTGTTTTCGTTCTGCGAAGCGCTATTCTTGCGCACAATTTGTGGGCCGCACTTTCTGGCATACACCTTGTGTGTCGCGCTGTTCTGGCGCTCGGTGTGCTGTGCTATTCTCGCTCAAGCTTGTCTGCTGCGCTGTCATGGCGCATGAATAAGCACAATATTTTTTTGCGCGTGCCTTGGTTTGAAGCCACGTCGGTACCGAGCTCGAACTTTTCACTGCATCTTTGAGGAAGGTTTGATTCAGTCTCGCCCACATCGACCAGGCCTTAGCATTCCTCTGATCACTAATTTCTTTCTAGTCTCCTTTATTTTAAACAACGATTAAACTAACTCGGTGTCGGTTTGATTCCGTAAATTCCACAGAACATGGATGGAACACGAATACTTCCGGCCACATCAGTTCCGATTCCGAGCTGAATGGTAAAAGGTAAAAAAAACGCATCTAATTATGTGTTGTCTTCCACGCCGCCCACTCAATGATTTGTCATCCTGCTAGCAATCCTCTAATAGTGACCTGTATATGTCAACGACGTTCAGACGAAAGGGTCAGGCACGCGGAAAAAGTTTTTTTTTCCGATTTTTTTTGTGTAGAAAGAGAAGGGTGTTAAGAAATACTACCGTAAAACCGCGTTCCAGACCATCGAACACTCGCAGCTTTCGACACGCAGGGAGGGATTGAGATTGATAGAGATAATCAGAGAAAGAGAGAGAGAGAGAGAGTGAGAGAGAGACTGTGTGTTAGAGAGAGACAGCATACCGAGACAAGAAGCCTTACCACACTAGCTCCAGACGCAATGAGTACGCCTTCTCCTCCTGAAGATCCTCCTCCTGTCCTTCGAATATCATACGGATTGCTTGTTCTTCCGAACAAAGCATTCGATGTCTCGATCCACATACAGAATTCAGGCACGTTGGTGACCGCGAGGACGATGCCACCAACATTGCGAAGGCTAGAAAGCAAAGTATTGAAACAGTTAGAGCGAAATACCGGCCGGTTTTGGAAACACATTGCTTACACCTGCTTTCTTATGCAGCATATGCAAATGAGCAAAAATTAGAATAAAACTAGACCCCACTTTGCATAAATTCATAGGAATGTAAGTACTTGACATACGTTTCAAAACCGGCTGGCATTTCGCTTTAAAAAGTGGGAAGGTGAAGGGGTCCGGGGCAAGATAATAATTTATTTAACTCGTTAACCGCGCACAATTGCAATCAGTTGTACAAAACTCCAATTCACTGGTGTGCCAATCGGAGTTCGGCGAAGGCGCAGGATCGGAAAAGAGGAGAGGCAAAAATCCTATATATGGTGCACCTATGCGCGGGAACCGATTCATGAAAATCTGGATCGCGGCTCCGCATTGCGCACGCGTTTCCTGAGCGGCATCTGCGAAGCCTCGCGTTGTCTACCGTACCTCTTTACGCATTCCGCGTCTTCTTTCTCGATATTATCTTTCCAGGCGGTCAAACCGTTGCAAGTGGCGAAACCCTTTGCCGAGATGTTGTTCTTCACGGTGAATGGTACACCAAGAAGGGGCTTTTCGGTGGAAAGCTGAAAAGAGGATTCTTCATGACGCAAACCATAAAAGAGTATTAAAACTAAATGTATGTTGATTCGGCCGCACTGCAAAAATGGTGTGCGAAATACGTACAGCAAATTTAGTTCGGCACTCCGCCGTTTTGACTTCTTTGCCAAAGCAAGACAGTTTTAGAGCTAGCGCTCGGCCGCTTTGTGCCGACGCAGTGCCATTCTTTCGCCACCGCCTACCTGCTTTCTCTCGTCGTTATCCTTTCCAGAGAGGAGTTCATCCACTTGTTTGGCTTCTTTTCTAGCCTCTGCAAAATTGTCGTAGCACATTCCATTGACAATTGGGTTAACCTGCAAATGGGAGTAATTATCGTTATTTGTCATTTATGTGTACTGTAGTTGTAGTGTTCTATCATACTGTAGACTGTAGGGTTCTATTCCATACACAGTGTTCTTTGGCAATAATTAGCCCAATTTTCATAGCTACATGATATAGAAGTCGTATCATACTGTATTTTTTATGCCTCATTGTATTCAGAATTCATACTACCATACTGTAGGTGTAGGACTTCTATGTAAGGTAATTACAGTAATTATAGTACCACACATCCATCGTCCCACCAGATAATTGATCTCTAGAAATGAAAGCGAAATACCGGCCGGTTTTTGAGCATAAACACGTAAGAATTCAGCTGCCCACGATGCGTTTCAAAAACCGGAAGTTATTTCGCTTTAATTTATGAAAATACGGCCTACCTCGTGGGTGCGCTGAATGAAGTCCTCAACCACTTGAGCACATGTTACCTAGAATATATCTATTTTAATTTAAAACACAAATTGCCGGGCCGGAACCGAACTTTCGATAACTTTCCAACGAGTGGCGCCAACTGCCACTGAGCTATGAAAGGTATCATTACCCACCCTTCCTTCGATGATGTCCTGGTGGATCTGCTTGGCACTCTTTTCAATAGTCCCACTCTTTGGTGGCTGTGATACGGACACCTTTGGCTTGGATCGATAATGGAGGTCGTAGACAATCTAGAAATCAATGTAATGATTAATAATCAATAAATGAGTTTAGGAATCAATAACTCGTTTTCTGAGCGTTGGTCTGGCTAGGTACATTCACCTTGTTTTGCGTGCGTGTGTCTGTCTGTCTGTCTGTGTGTGTGTTGTGTGTGTGTGTGTGTGTGTGTGTGTGTGCGTGTGTGTTGTGTGTGTATGTTTGTGTGTGTATGTTTGTGTATGTTTGTGTGTGTATGTTTGTGTGTGTATCTTTGTGTATCTTTGTGTATGATTTGTGTGTATGCACACGCAGCGTACGAAATATTACAAGCAGCACTCTCATTCACATTAATTGACCTTAAGAAACGTACTTTCAACAAATTCAAAATTCAAACCTCAATTACGAGGAGCCATATCGTGTAGAGAAATTCACAAAGTCGATCAAACAGTTCGGCAATAATATCCGCGTACATTACCTGACGAATAAAGTTACATAGATTATAAAGCACAAATGCAACGCGAAAGCTTCGCGTAGTCGCCGCACAAGGAGGTGCGGGACTGGTCGGGACGATGACCGAACACACCGTCCCGCACTAGCCACTAAGCGCATGCGCCGCTCATTGCGCGCGAAAGTGGATCCGTCGCCCGGCGGCGGGGAAAGTTTCACGTTGTAGGGATCGTGGACGGCGCGAAATGCACGAGCGGCAAACAAGCTCAGTTGGCGCGCCAGACGCGCACATAAGGAGCACAGAATAAAATAGTGTTCACGGCCAAACGATGTAAATAATAGGCTTGAAAAGGAAGGAAAAGAAGCGGTCGTAAAAAATGTTCGTGTACCTGGCGGATAAAACTGTCGTTACGGTTAAGATGGTTCTTTGGCAATTGCACTAGTCTAATTGTCAAAGGGTGTCAAATGTCTAAAGTGTCCATGGGGATAATACGGAAAGTTAGGCCGTAGAGGCCAAACTATGGTAAGATCATATAGAGTGTGAAAATTACATTACTGTCATTTTACGAAACAACTGATAAACAATTAGGGTAGAAATAAACCTATAGGTTTTAGATTCGTAGCAGGATTTATTTTGCAGTACTGTCAGTTACGATTACCAATAAGACAATAACACAGCAAGCAATGCCCTCAGATACAGAGTTACAATCTGTAAATCAATCCTTGAAGTATTCTGGCCACACATTGATAGAGGTAGGAAAAGCCTTTACCCGGGGTTCAATGGAAATAAAATAGAACCCAAATTCGAAGTGACCCACCCTTCTTATACATATCTTTCTTCAGTGCGGTCAAAAATCAAAACTTTTTTTTTGCCTTGCCACCCATAAACTTGATCACAAACGTGCTTTTCAGAGAAATCAAGGATGCCAACTGTTCTAAACCAGGAAACTTCTGGTCTTTAATTGGGGGTTTACAGCGAATCTTGACCGATAAAACACATGTTTATCAGTAAACAACGAGAACTTTGGGCCCGAAGGTGAAAGCAGAAGTTGTAATGTTTATTGTTGGAAACTTTAGAAAGATTAGGATTTAAAAAGGCTCCTGCGAAAACCACGGTCATCTAGCAATATGGTTTAGTTACCCTAGCAACAGTAGCAATTGGTTAGAGAAAGATGCATTATTACCCTTTCTTACGGTATAGGCTAATTGTAAGCCAAGCGGCAAATAGCTGCCGATGTAGATGTGGACTATCTTACGGCTTTACTGTAATTTCCGGGTTCTAAATACAACTATATTTATATATTAAAGTTACGTAAAAAGATGTAACCATTCAGTAGTCAGACATCTCCGATAGGTCAGAGTTCATAGTTCCTAGGCTATTTTCTTTATAGGTGAATAAAATAAGATAGGAGAGCAAATTAACAGATTGTTGTGATTTTTTTTTAAAGATTCTCGAAAAATGGCTGTCTGTGAATTGCAAGGTAAACTGATAAACACATTCACAAAGACTTGTTATCTTGTTATCTTGTTTACAACTATATAAATGTGGGTGCGTTTTTAGTGCACGGAAGCTAGTGGTAAATAAATAGACCTTCACTACGCCAGTGTCATAAACTAACACTGCATACAATTAAGGCACAATAAATTCGCTACACGTAAAAGTAACGTACATCATACAAACACACAAACAAACATACTGCTCAACAACTTCAGTACGGGTCTAACATTTTGTCAGTATCTTGCGGGCGACCTATCCCAGGCACTTACGAGACATTGCCGAGAAACTGCGAACAAGTTCGAAAGCATATCACTCCATCTTGCGGGACACTCTTTGAGCTCCAAGAGTAACAACAAAACAGAGGACTAATAAGATAAATGCGCCATGTGTACGCTTTATATGCGTTCTCCCTAGCTCAAGCCAGATTTTATAGATTCGTACCCTCGTTCATCCCCAGATCAAACAACCAACCTTTTTATGGTTAAAAAAAAGCAGCAATTTTATCAAATTGTACCGGAAAAGAGCGACATATCATCTACAAACGTCTAATATATGGTCGAAAGTGCGTGATAAATGAACGATTAGAAATGATAATGCTATTTTAAGCCGCTCGTATCATTTAGAAGATGCCCGAAGGGCGAGACACAGGAAGAAAAAGGTTTTGTATTTATCGTTGCAAGCCAATAAAGATTGATAGGGTGCAAATTCTAAAAGACGCTGTTATTTTTGGATACGGCAGCTCATGCAAGTTAGCGATGTTTGCTCCTATGCGTTTTTCTAGTTTGAAAAGTTCCAAAATTTAACGTACTTATTTGTACCTCGCCGCGTTGCTCCTATATGCCGACGACACGACGCGCAACGCAATGTGAACATTGGCGCGCAAGCGGCGCGGAAAAATTGATATGCCCTGAGGCCGGCCGGTTTCACCAACATTACCCTGCGACGGATCTTCCGTGCGCAACAAAATAGCGTGCAAAGAGAAGAGACACAGACAATTATCGATTGTTTACTTCTCATGTAAATGTTGGTGAATCGTTGCCTAGTGAAGCTAAGCCGATTTCGCCGGATCATGTAATATGCCGTTCCCTTAGCGAGAATCATTTCCCACCGGTGGGGGGCGCTTCCCGAGATCAACGTGCACACACTGCGCAACTTTCAACTTCCTTATGTGACGGCCAGGTATGGCCCCGGGAGTTCCTCCTAAGGGCCTCTGGGAATTGACAGATTCATCCTGATATGGGAATTCAGCTTTGTCCTTGCTCAAATGCTTTCAATCCTAATAATTTTCTTTCAAACCTATTTACTTACAATAAAGGAATTCGTACAAAATAGATGCGGAGAGTCAGAAAATTCGACTTCGGACAAATTATCGTACTCTTCAAACTCGGGCGCCAAATTGAGGCAGAGTTGTGGCTCGATTGCGGCTACTTTGCGGCTCGATTGAGTGGTGGTGCCAGGGGTGGTGATTGGATGTCAGCGTTAGCTATAACTCTGGTCCTCAACCGCGCAGCGCGGAAATGCGTAGCGGCGTCAGCAGGAAAAGATTACATATTTGCATTGAGAAATTCGAGACACAGAGGAAGTCTTTTCTGCGTCTCCACCTTTCCCATGTTAAAAGGCATCGCTTTTAGGCGGACGCGGATACGCATTTCCGAACTGCGCGCCTGAGAACGTAGAAGTGTGTGGCAGGATTGCAGCAGTTCCGCCACACGTTTACAGCGGTATTGCGGCTGCTTCGCGGTAGATATGCGTAGCGTGAGGTGTGCCAAATGCTGGCGGTTCACGTGCGCAATGTTCGAAAACTCGAATTTTGACTCCTAACCCCTCCATCGTATTGGAATGCCACGCAGTCAATCGTCGCAACTGTCGACGTCTGACACTTTACGTCCCCAGGGAGAGAAGCTCACTCTCTCTCTCTCCCTCTCTGTCTTTCAATATCTCTCTCTCTTTTCTTTCAATGTCTCTCTCGTTCTCTTTATCTTTTTGTCTACTCTGATTATCTCTCTCTCTCTCTGGCTATCGCTTCCTCTCTATGTTTGTCTCTGTCATTCTATCCGCTGCCACTTTTTTTTTAATTCATTTATTTGAATTTTTGTTTATCTCTTGACTGTTCACTGGTGTACCATTTTATACCAACAATACCATTTTTAGTGTAGTCGTATCCTACCATTTCTCAGTGAAGCAAAGAATGTCATTTTAATGCCCAAATCATACCAATTCGCAGCGAGTGCTCTACATTTCCCGCCCACCATACATACCATTTCCTGTAAGTCACGGAACCTATTTCATATTCTTCATACTTCATGGTGCTGTTGAAGCAGTATTGTACCTATTTTGGGAAATTTGCATATGATACGCATATCCTATGTATCCTACGTAAATTTTTGGTGCCCCTCGAAGCTTCCGGTTCCAAATTTGCATAGGATACATAGGATATCATACATATGCAAATTTCCCAAAGTAGGTACAACACTGCTAGATACTGTTTCTACCGTAACATTCCAGGCATTAACAAAGAAGCTCCGTCTCGTCTGAATCATACTTGAAGTCGGTGGTTCCAGCCCTTTGGAATCTTCCTTGTGTTGGTCCACGACCAACGCCTATCAATGCACTCCTCGTGCGTTTTTATTATACCCTGGGGAGTCGGTGGGGGTTACGCATCCGAGACCGCCTCTTCAATAAGTCGTTGTCTATTATGATTCCACTGCTTTATGGGGTTTCCAAGTATCCCAAAAATTCGGTGTGATTCTGTCAATAGTACCGTATTTCTGCACGAAACCTGCATATATAATATGAAAAAATCTTCTCGTGTAGTTCCAAAATACTGTAAATTTTCAGCATACTTGGAAACCCCATTATTTCTCAGTTATTGCTCGTTTGAATAGGCACTTGTACGTCAATCCTCGCTTAACTTACCACTGACAAATGATAGTATGCAAGCCCGCACACCTTGCCCGGATGGCATATATGCTTGCTTCGTAAGAAATTGATGAACCCATTTGGCGACGGTTTCCTCTCTTTTTTTTTTCGTAGGCCATCCATTTGTTTAGCACCTCGTGACCTTGGTGACCAAGGTTTCTCGAGAACCGTCGTCAACTGGTCACCACATCGTCACCAAATGGTCAGTGACCGGTCACCAATGTTTTTTTTTCGCTGAAAACCATTTGGTGACCGGCTACTGACGAGTTTTCTGTGGTGTGGGCAATTGTTCCGTTTTCCTGTGCTATTCTGTGATGGCAATTCGACAAAGTAGGCGTCTAAAATAATAAAACTCCCAGAATCCAGTTGCTTTGACGTTGTTTACTTCTCTTGTCCTCATGCTAAAGCAGATATTTTCCCGTTCCAAAATAGTTCAGCCTCCGTCCAGAGAGTTAAAGGGTCAGGCCCATTTCAAATGACCCCTATTTTTGATGATTCCATCTGATTCTTTATGTCAAATATAGTAGGATACGATGTGTTTCAAATTTCCAAGCGCAAAAGTCACGCAGTATTCAGCAATTTACCATTGCCAGTCATACCCAACTATTTATCGCACTTGTCACGCCCCTTCGCGCTAATTGGGCAATATGCTCTATTGGGCGTGACAATTGCGATGTTGGCCAATCAGCGCGAATGGGCGTGCCAACTGCGATAAATAGTTGGGTATGACTGCCCACGATAAATTGCTTAATAGTGTGTGAATTTTGGGCCTGGAAATTCAAAAAATGTTGCAGTCTACTACATTTGACGTGGAGAATCAGATGGAATCATCAAAAACAGGGGTCATTTGAAATGGGCCTGACCCTTTAAATCAAATCTTGCAAAAAACACGTTAGCACACTTCGCGGCATTCATTTTTCTTTCATAGTATCGTTTTTAAGCCAAAACGGCTCCGAGCTTTATTCGGACAAACTACAGTAGACTCATTCATGCGCTTGAAAACGACGCAGGACAAGATCCTCAGGAATGTACCGTAGTCGTAGTCGGGATCGAGACTCATATTCATTTGAGCGTGATACACGGGTTTTACAGAGGCATTTTCTTATTTCTGTAGCTTTCTGATTAAAAAAATACGGAGTACCTTCTCCTGAACATACAATAAAATACACCACAATTTTCAGAAACATTGCGATTATGTAGCTTCTGGATGAACATTCGTTATTTATGTTTCCACAAGGTAACTCGGTTTTCTCTGGCACAAAAAATGTAAAAGAATTTCAGGTATTTGGCTGATTTTCGCGCAGTCTCTGTGGTTAAAAACAGAAGAAAACATTCCGAATCTTCTTTTCGAGATTTAATTTATTATTTTTCCAAAATTGCCGCCAAATTTTCAGAATTCTTGTGTTTCTTGTTGAGTGTATGCCACATAATCAAAACTTTTCTTTTAAAATACAAAAGTGCCAATTATTAGTTGTTGGAAGCATGAGTGCGAATATTTGAGTTATCATTTGGTTGTAGAAAAAAAGTGAAATTATAACTACTTATTGTATAGTATAAAGAACTCAAGAACATGTACAGAAGAGGAAGCGTTTTATGGGGTTTCCAAGTATCCGGACAAATTTAGCGTATTTTACGACTTCGCGAGACCCATGTGTTAATTTCTCATGTCAAATATTCAATTCAGGGAAAATACGGTAAATTGTTGCATACTTGGAAGGGAACGCACAGTCGTTTTTGGCATACATGGAAACCCCATAATAGACGTTTATATTCCAGTTAAAAAAATATGGTTGTGAAACGAAACAGAAATTCATTACATGATTTCGCTCACTTACATACTTTCTCATGCTCATACAAAGTACAAAGTAGTATTGCTTTCAAAACCTTAGCAAATCGCTGAAAATCATTTGTTTTTGTTTTTGATCATGATTGATTTAGTGGTTGCACTAGATTTCCTCAAAACCTAGTAGAAACACATTTGTGGGTGTCCTTAAACTTATGAAGAGCACTGTATAAGAGGACGGACACATGGACACCTCTCAGGGTCCCAGTAAAAAGGCCAACTATGTCCAATAAAAACTTATATGACCATCTAAAGACCAACCCTTTCTTGAATCTTCCTTCTCCTGACAAGTTAAATCTCGCGTACTAATACTTTTTCCCGAGAGAAACGACCCCATTATTTCTGAACACTTTTCATGGTTTCGGCACTATCATGATTCTAGAAAACTCGAAACAACTACAGTAAGATAGTTGGTTTTGCCGCAGCGTCTAAATTTTTAAATATTCATTCACATATAAAAATGTCTGCGTCAAATATAATAAATACCATTTATTTCAAGAACCTACTATACTACTGATAGCACTTTTCAGACAAGCGAAATACCGGCGGTTTTTGAAACGCATCGTGGACAACTGAATTCTTGCGTAGTTATTCTAATTTCCTCGAGTTTAGCTTGATTTTTTATTCTACTTTATTTTCATTTGCATAAGCTGCATAAGAATGCTGGTGTACTCGATGTGTTTCAAAAACCGGTTGGTCTTTCGCTTTAACGTTATTTTTAGTATTGTTCTGTCCAGGCAATATATACGATTTTGAATTTTCGTTTTTCCAAATATAAAGCGGACATATTCTTATTGGCTCTGCTTGAGTGATCAAAGTATAAAGGAATGCCTATTTTTTTCTTTTAGATGAACACGCGGACAACTGCCCCTGGAAGAAGCTGTATTGTTCCCCGAATGCTAGAGCTTCTGAGGCCATATTCACCATTCCGATTCCCTCGGGGAACTAGTCCCTGAGGACAGAAAATAGCATTCTAATGTGAGAGACGCAGCGAAATAGACGGGGGAATTGCCTATGGGGAATTGAGTGGTGAATATGGCCTCAGCGCCTCAGGTCTCTCTCTTTTTTTTTCTGATTTGAATATTGTATTATTATTATTTATTTATCTATTTATTTAATTATTTGTCGGAAAAAACTTTGATGTAACTTTGATGTAAGTTTATTAAAAAAAAAGAGATGTCATTCACGAGGAAATACACCTCTCTCTATTCTCTCTCTCTCCCTTGTTTCTTTCTCCTCTCTATTCTGAAATATCTCTCTCTGCCTATCTCTCTCTCTCTCTCTCCCTTCAATCACAGATCCACATCGTTGTTACGTGGTCCACGTAAATATTGCTCGAAACCGGGCTATCTTTTCTAGTCTCTAGGTTTCCAAGTGACCCGGCCGTTCCCAGAAGAAATATTAGAAAAAAATGGGGCAAAATTCACGTCTGTCCAGCTGTCTTGAAGCCTTATGAATAATTTCTCACCGCGAAAGTGCGTTTTCTCAGAATATTCTTGTTTCTCGCCTCGTAACTTTTCTATTGTTTTTGGACCCAGGATGAGGAGTTCCTTGGGACCCTGCCAAGGTTCATGTGGGTCTCTCACGCATCAGACCCTTAAAACCGCCCACTTTATAGCATGACCCTTCCTTTAAAATAATCCACCAGCACGTTATTCGCTTGCCGTTGCTCTTGACATAGAAGCTATATACCTCTATTCAGTATTGTTACTACTAATAATTGTTTTACACGAAACACGTCGGTGTTGCTGGTACTTCTCATCAACAAAAGGCTACGGAGCTTTTAAACTTGAGGAATCCATACAGCGCCACATACACTAAACAGGGCGGACAATGATGTATTAATTATGCATGAACACACCTACTAGCCTATAGTTCGTGTGCCTGACCCTTACGAGCCCCCCCCCCCCGACCATTAGTAAACATGGACTAGGCACTTTTTCTACATTTTTTCTAAAGGAAGTCAAGAAAAAGGGAACTCACTTGGCCTTGGTCCCAAATACTTCAGAGGTCCAAAGCGTGGACCCACTATTTACTTCTTTCATCAAGCTTAAACCCTAACCCAAGTCCTTCCTCCCTCTCTCTCATTCTTCTCTCTCTATCTCTCTCTCTCTCCCTCCCTCTCCTCTCGCTCTCTAAACAAAAACGCCCTAACCATTGTTCCCCGTAGCGTATGAAGTGAAGTAAGCATGTGCCTAACTATTATTGAGAAATAATAATGACCAACTCGATTATATTTGAGGGTGGAGGGTGTGGGGCTTTTTCTTGGCAATTCTTACATTTTTTTGATTTTGAAAGCTTTTTTTGGAATTGACCGAAGAGTAAAATGACATCAAGTTTGAATGTGTGGAGAGTTTTTTCTGTGCTTTGTTTGTTACTAGTTTAGTTGCTAGCCTATTACAAATATTCATCTGCGTACGCGCATCGTCGTCTTAGTGTGATTCCATTTACTACCGCGCTAAAGAAAACGGCCTGCAATTGGCGAATTACGGCGTGCCACTTTATCGCTTATAGTTGTAGTGCATTTTGCGCGCCACCACGATGTCATACGATTTTTTGCAAGCCGTTTATAAGCCGCGTGCACGCCAACTCTCCTTGTGCAGTGACCTACGTAGGTACATCACTCTTTATTAATATTGTTTGTTTTCTACCTGGTTTATGCTTTTTTCTCGTTTGTTCACAGCATATCGGCATATCCCGCGAAGCGCAAAATAAAAATCGAATTTTTTTTTATATTATGGTTAGATGACCTTATTTTTATTTTTCTTCCTCTATTTTTCTGCTAAATCGTATGACTGGATGTGGCCCGCCCATCTGCTTTTGTCCGCACAAACTCGATAATGTTTCGCACAAAAAGCCCAAAATTTGGCACCAAAAGGAAGATTTTTTTGGGCAAAAAAGAAACGTTCCTCTGTATATATTGCATGCGCGTCTTCGGGGGGTTTTCTGTTAGCAGTTTCCTTTAGCTTGCAAATTTTCACATACTCGAAATAACTGCGACATGTGTTCTAATAATAAGTAAGCAGGCAACTTGACGTGAAAGACCGTGAATGCCGTGCAAAATGTATAAAATATAGCACTGGCTTGCAGTTGTGCGCGCCGATCACACGCCCCACCGTCCGTAATTGTGCCGCGCGCACACCAGCATTCCCTTAGTTTGAACTTGAACACCATATTGAATCATTTGAATGAAGAGCGCTTTCTTGTTGTTTACTTATTTATTTTCCCACAGTTCCACTTCAGTTTTTAGTATTTTGAGTATAAGTATAAGCTCTTTGTTCACCAGTTGAACAGGCATTTTGTATTTGGTTTGTTGTACAGGTATGATCCCCCAAATAAAGTTCTATAATACTATAATCAGAAGCTACACAAAATTCAAGCACTAATTTCTTCCTCTTTAGTCTATATTTTTTTCGCCAAAATCAAATACATTTGTGTTTCAGTTATGATTATTCGGGCAACATTTCGTCAGCTAATTTCACAGCGATGAGGCTACTCCTATTGCTCGCTGTGCACTTTTTCGTGGGTCTTTTTTCTTATCGTATTGTTAGCTAATTGTATGAATTTAGACAATTGCCTAATTGAGTTACTCAGGCTTATGTTTATCATAGTTTAGTTTTACACTAGAAAAAGACTGGTCTAACATCGCGCAGTTGCCGCTAACAAAAAGCGATCAGCAAGTGCGCGGCAGCGGAACACCTTACAATTAGTGTGCGTGAGCGCGAAAAGGTGTACACTTCCATTTGGCGCACTGCGACGCACTTTGGACACTTACGCCGCCGGCTACACCACATCGCGCACCGACACTCGTCTTTATCACTGGGGAAACTCGGTTCGGATGCCGCACCTGTACGGCACGAAAAAGGAGAGCGGCACCAGATACGCACCAGGGGGGGTGCAGATCTTGCGGCGCACCACACTTTTTAGTGCGGCACCCCACCCAAATCTGGTGCGGCACTGGAACCGAGTTTCGCGTTGTAGGACACCATTTTGCGCGGCGACGTCACAACGTTTCGTTGTAAAGACACTCAAAGAGTCAACGCTTCGTCGATGGGCCGCGCGCAGGTCGCGCACCATGGCCATGTCGCGGCCATTTTTTCATTTATATATCGTTTAGCTTGCTGAGTGCGACGTACTCGGATGGGCGGGATGGTCGCCATGGACATCGTGTACCAGGACGGTTAGATATTTTATTTATTTTTTACTTTAAAGCGAAATACCGGCCGGTATTTCGGTATTTGAAACGCACCGTGGACAAGTGAATTCTTACACATTTATGCTAATTTTCTCGAATTTAGCTCGATTTTTTATTCTAATTTGTTTATTTGCATACTGCATAAGCTGCATAAAAATGCTGGTGTCCCCCGAAGCGTTTCAAGAACCGGCCGGTATTTCGCTTTAAAGGGATAGGTTCATCTCAAATCACACCTCTTTTTATTGTTTTTTATTGATAATAGCACAAATATCATTCACAATGAAAATTAAATCAATCACAGAACACTACGACTCGTAGAAGAAGCCTCCTTTATTGGAAGCTAGTTGATCGGAAGCCAAAATCTAAACTCAAAAACTAATACCGTGCACAGATCGCGCGGGCTAATGGCAATTAGCCAAGTTACAAATTACACTCGGCAGGTCATTATTTTCCACTGTGAGTATCATTTAATTGGCTCTTGGCTAATTGCCACTAGCCCGCGCGATATGTGTACCGTATTAGTTTTTGAGTTTAGATTTTGGCTTTCGATCAACTAGCTTCTAATAAAGGAAGCTTCTTCTGCGAGGCGTGTTGTCCTGTGATTGATTTAATTTTCATTGTGCATGATATTTGCGCTATTACCAATAGAAACAATAAAAAGAGAGGTGATTTGAGATGAACCTATCCCTTTAAAGGGATGGGAGAAATTTACTTTAAAGGGATGGGAGAAATAGACTCCATTTTTAGTGTTTCTTTATTTCCTAAAATGGTTAATTAAACTCTTTCTGGAGCTTTCTATAAAATTATTCTCTGTGTCTATTTTTAAGTCGCTTACCATCTTTGTCATTCTCGTTCAGAAAGTTAAAACATATCACCTGCCCTAACTTTCTATGAAATATCCTAGCTATTCTCTCCTAGCTACAGTTAGCTCTTCATTCTACGCGCAATTGCTTGTTCCCTTTCAACAAATTCCATGGAAATTTGCATATATAATACATGGAATTAGTCTTATTTGCCAAAAATGTCCATACACTACCACTGACTAGGCGTCTAAACACCCAACCATTTGCGAGCACATGAGAACAATTTATTCCGCGTCAAGAGGATTGAACGACACCTTGTCGACATCCGGGTTAAGCGGAATCGAACCCTCGTCTATCTGGCCGCACTTCTAGAACTTTACCTCCAAACCACGCCCTATTAATCTGTCTGTGCCGATAGGCCTGGCATGCTTGAAGGCAAAAAATATTACGAAACAAAAGTAGAGAAAATATTTCTTCAATTATTTATGTATTTGTTCATATTAAATACTTTCTTATTGCATTTTTAATGAGAAACAACTAACTGAAGTATTTATAAGGGTTAGTTCATTGAGAAAATAAAAGTATGGATATACACTCCAGGCAGAAACTTAAAGGAAGAGGCCCACGAGAAAAAAGTCTTCCCCAACTTACTTGCAAAGCATGTTCGGAATTTCAGAAATATTACTGTGAAAACCGCATTTCTTTACGCCTAGAACTCGCAGTGATATTCCCCGGCAAACTGTTCGGTCAGGTACCGTAGTGAGAATCAATTTTTGCTCTTTTCGGGTACTAAAGTATTGAAAACGCTTTGTTATAATGGTAGGAATGTTCTTCATTCGTTTATCAATCACTATGTAGAGAAACAATGCTAATGGATGGATATAAACCGTAAAAACGTATTTTAACCCTTTTGACTACGGTATCTGGCCGAACTGTTTGCCGTGAAATATCTCTGCGAGTTCTAGGCATAAAGAAATGCGGTTTTCACGGTAATATTTCTGAAATTCCGGACATTCTGTTCAAGCAAAGCAAAAGCAACGTTTTGCTCGTGGGCCTCTCCCTTTAAAGAGTTTATTCGGACATTCCTTGTCCTAAGTTTTACGTACTGTTTATGTAATGGCATGTTCATTCACTTATACTTACAATGTCATTTCGTTTAGTTTTTAATAACTTTCGATTAATTTGATTCCACCACTTTTTGAAAGTTTCCACCACCCAAGTTCTTCTCAACACCACAAAGCATTTTACACACGCGTAGCACCCGTGTGCTATATGGCGCAGTGGCAAAGCGCTCTATTTGCACGCCAACAGAGTCTGGTTCAATTCCACTTCCTTTCAGGGTAAATACCGCACGAAGCGCTTACTCTTAGTTCTGTGGAGAAATGGAATAGGGGTAAAACTTTCGTTCTGTTGGGGCAACCACAGGTCGATTCAGTAATCTCTCACAGTTATTTTCGCTTCATTATATTTTACTGTTGTAAATAATTTTCTAATAAGCGTAGTAAAAGATTCAGATGTATTTTCAGCCTAATACTTTTCAATATTTCTTCGATTTTTTTTGGACGTTTTGAGTGCTTTGTTACAAATAGGATATTTTTTGATACAATGAGCTCTATTTCCAAGAAATTTACATACAATTTGACACTCGCGCACAGTTCAACCGGACGGTTTTTGAAACGCATCGGTACACCAGCATTCTTATGCAGCTTATGTAAATGACCATAAATTAGAATAAAAGATCGAGCCAAATTCGGATAAATTAGCATAAATACGTAATAGTTCAGTTGTACATGATGCGTTTCAAAAACCGGCCGGTATTTCTCTTTAATTACTATCATCTTGTAGTAGCATGGCACTTGCGGAAAACCGAATAAAATTTTCTTTGTAAGTTGAAATTTAAATGCAATTTCTAACTAAATCATTGAAACCCAACCTATGTGCGAGCTCCTCGCGCACAAAGGATTTAACAGTGCAATTACTTGTATTAGCAAAAATCTAAAAGTTATTTATGAATGTACGTTGCTCGATTGGCCCAAACCAATTTCAATGAAGTGGACAAGTAAACACCGGTCGTTATACCACTAGCTTGGCGCCCAAAGCCCATAAACGGCAGAGAACGAAATATATAGTGGAATTGAACCCGCGTTGCATTAGTGACAACCGCGCCATCTGGTACTTGACTAAGCCTCACTAGAATTGCTACCCGGTTGGCACTGGCTAGTTACTCGGGCGGAACTATAGCATTTCGTTTCCATATTAGTATAGTTTTTCTTGTACCGATTGCCTAAATAGTTTAGATTTATTTATAATAAGGAAGGTACGACATAAAACTATGGATTTTATACGGTTCATTGTACTGCATGGATTTAAATAAACTTACTTTTCATAAACTTTACAGATAATATTTCAGTGTGGTGGAGGTGTAGCTCAACAATTGCGAAGATGCCTTGACGTAAAATGTTCGGGTATATCAGTGCGATATCGAATTTGCAATACAAAGGTGGGTATTTTATAATTATGGTATGGTATCAACGAAATCTAGGTTACTAATGTAGAAACAAAATGTGAATAGTAATGTTCATTCGTACTAGTTTTCTTAATTTTACTTAGGCGTAAAAGAAAATAAGAACAATTTCCCATATTTAAAATAAATATAAATGAAAATAATAATTGCAAAACTTTTGACCCCTGAGTGACTCGAACACCCAACCTTTCGATCTGGAGTCGAACGCGCTACCATTGCGCCAAGGAGTCCTGTTGGGTTGGATGTGGGAGAGAGCAATATTGTTGGCCAATTAATCACAACATTTTAATTAGCAGAATTATTTTGAAATGTTTGGTGATAAATACTCTAATACTGTTCAATTTACAAATATTAACACGATAATAAAATAATATTAATTAAAAACTATTTTCAGGAATGTAATAAACCGTCACGAACTCCTCGAGATACAGTGTGTGGCGGAGAAACAATTTTGTCGAAGCAGCAAGTAATACGTTTTTCCAAACTTACATTTGATACATTTGTCATCCTCACAAATAAGTTATCTGTTATTGTTACTAGAAGATAATCATAATTCTACGTGTTCATTACCTCGCCAACATCCTTATTAGGTACGGTTGCATTGTCAAGTCACTTACTTGAACTAACACACTTAAAACATTATTATTGATGATTTGCTATTTTTTTCCACCTTTGTACAAAAATTTTCCCCATGTATTTTAGTGTGAAGTTGTGTGCCGCTCCCGCTCATCGGGTGCCAAATTCTTGTGGCGCGTCGCTGATGGAACGCCGTGTGAATCGCCGAGTCAGCGATCTGTCTGCTCAAAAGGAACGTGCCAGGCAAGTAAATATATAAATAAGTAAATTAGTAATTTTCTTCTTGCGGAGTGTGTGGTTTAACTAGTATACTCCACATAAAAATTTAAAATTGTACGTGCCGGCAAATATTTCTTACAATTATTCTTATTGGTAGGTGAAGTGCGTTCCCAAAAAGTGCTACCAAAAAGTGCTACCGGTTTAAAGCGAAATACCGGCCGGTTTTTGAAACGCATCGTGGCAACTGCATTCTTATGTATTTATGCGAAGTGGGGTCCAATTGGGGTCTATTTTTTTTATCCTCTGCATATGGCGCATAAGAATGTTGGTGACTCGATGCGTTTCAAAAACCTGCCAGTATTTCGCTTTAAGAAATAAATATATAAAAAGAACAATTCCAGGTTGTTGGTTGTGACGACGTCATTGGATCTTCTTTGCGATTCGATGCGTGTGGAGTTTGTGGTACGGATGAGCTTTCTGGGTTTATTTATTTATTGCCCGGGGTATTCCATGGTTGCCCGGGGTATTCCACGGTTGTCCAGGGTATTCCGCGGTTGCCCAGGTATTCCGTCGCGGTGCCCGGTATTCCAGGGTATTCCAAAGGTGTCTTACCCAATAAGCCATTTATTTATTTATCAAATACACCAAAAGGTGTGCATCCGAGATCCGAGGATGAAAATAAAACGAACATACAAACGCAAACAGATGATTTTTGGTTTTCTATACAAGATGAGTTTTACTTTCACTATACTATGTATCCGCTAGTTCCCTTAGTTTCTCACTGTAGATGCACAATAAAGAAAAAAAAAGAGAATATTGATAAAACCCCATCCCTGATCCTTATGTAGGTGATGTTGACTAAGCCCGCTCTGCGCGAGGCCTGCGCGAGTCAAAAACTACTTTATAAAGCTAATTCCAGGCGGTCGCGGCGACACCTGTGACGCGGCGCAGTTCTCTTGGCGAGAAAGCGGCGAATTCACGCCGTGCGCCAAGGACTGCGAAGAGGCCGCACGAATGGCACAAGTCGATAACTCAGCGACTGATCTGGTAGGCGTTTCCCATTACAGTGCGTTTTCAGTATTTATGCTAATTTACTCGAATTAGGTCGCTTTTTTATTCTAATTTATGTCCATTTGCATAAGCTGCATAAGAATGCTGGTGTACCCGATACGTTTCAAGAACCGGCAGGTAACCGGCAGGTATTTCGCAAAATTCCTACTTTCAGATCTTCCACAACCAAAAAGATAATGTGTAAAGAGTAAACGTAAAAAATATAATTTGGAATACGAGCGCCAGCTAAACAGTTATGGATATGGTTATCTAAATCTAATGTGGGACCAGTCATATTTCATTTATCCACTTGCAGCATTATTAGTGCTCAGGGCGTAGGCTTAGGCTTAGGCTTAGGCTTGAGAGTTCCCAAACTACAGTAACTGCTCCACTTGCAGCACTATTCGTACTCCGTGTCCGTCTGCGTCAATACTGTATCGTCGAGGGTGGTCCCGGAACGAATGTGCGCCGATCGTAAGCGTCCTGCACCCACAAAAAAGGAATGCCCACTGATTGTCTGTCCCAGCAAGTAAGAAATTAATATGCTTCGGTGTGGCGACGATTTCGCACACATTGTGTGAGCCACTTCCTAGATCGCGTCATATTGAGTATTATAGACGTGTCTTGTACTATTCTATAACCACAATCGTTTCTATAAACGTTGTATTAGTGAGATAGGAACTCTTTGTGTTATATTGTATTAATACAGTAGTTTCAGCTGCCGGTACGTGACAGTTTTACAAGAGATTATGGTAACAGAGATATATGTGCCTTAACATTGATTTGCACTTGAACTTTATGTATATTAATGATGTGGGCCGTTTGCTCTGTTTGCTGTTTGGCCGTTTTTTTCTGTGCACGATTGCGGTTTACTTTCAACGAAGTGCCGCATAAGTAAACTTTGAATGAAGCTGTTTTGCGAGGTTTCATTTTTGTCGCTACTGCCTTGGAAAGACGGTTGCGCCATAAAATGCGCGTTCTTCAACTTTCCTCATTTATTCAAGCGTTTGCGCAACTTACGTTGCATAAAATTTCCATGTATTATATGCAAATTTCTGTGCGTTTTCGGCACGGAGTGTTCTTATAAAATTCGGAACCTCGCAGCGCGTAAGCCTGTTTGCGGTGCTATTGGCGTGTGTGCATTTTCATTATCAACTCTATCGGATGTAGCATACTGTAATAAACCGATCAGAAAAATAAAATAATATCTTTGGCTAATAACGCGTGCATTCGTTTCTATGATGTTGGCTGCAAGTGCATGGAGTGCAAATGAAATTCATTAAAGTGTTTTCTATCGAACACTTATCGTACGGTGACGCTGAACACACGTCTACTACGGTAGTCTGCGCTGTTGATTTGAAACTACAAACTACATAGTATCCTCGTGTACATAGGTTTGGCTACTTGGAGACTACAAGATACCATAATCTAAATGTGGATACTTTGTAGTTTGTAGTTTGATCAGATACAGCTACAAACTGCAAGGTTTCCTCTAGATGGCTCGTCTCTGATTGGTCGGAATGTGTGCCCGCATGCGGAAGCGGTACACGAACCCGATCAGTGTACTGTGTCCAGCAACACGGAAATCAATCGATAAATGTTCCGGAAAGATTCTGCACAAGAAGACAGAAACCGGTAAGCTAGTTGAACCAGCGGTAAAGCTTCTCAGAAGCAGGTAATGCGTTGTCCCCAGTAGTGTAGCTACCGGGAGCGCCATGTTGGGACGATGTTATTTTGTACATTTCTAGAATACTCCTAGTATTTTGTTCTCATGTTTCCGCTGTTGCTGGCTGCGCCTGCCTGGCTGTAAAAACGGTACCGGGTGAAAACTTAGGAAGGCGACGGGGCTGGCCACCCGTTCCGTATATCTCTGGGGGCGCACTAATTCGGTAGGTCAGAGCGGACTGCTGGGACCCCTTCAGGGCCAGGAGCTCTGATGGACAACTTGAATGTTTTAATTGATTAATTACATTATACTACATTAATCAGGCGTCGACGGAGTCGTGTTCTGTGAGCTCGTGCGGTAGATGGGAGGCTGGCGACTGGACCGCCTGCTCTGCGTCCTGTGGCACGGGTGTCCGCACCAGACCGGTACGTATTCCAGCGATCTAAAAGGGATATTGCACGTGTTTGTAAAGCGTTTCTAGTAACACAGATTGGACCTCAATTTGCGTATTACATATGCACAGGCCGATGTCAACGCCACGTTTCATAGGCCGCGCACATACCGCTCTATAGTCTGTAGTATAGTCATCATGCATGTTTACTGCCGATCTATATCATGAACTTTATAGTGCAAGAGCCCTATAAATACAAATAAAAAACCTGGATGTTGGTATCCATAGCTTGTTCTTTTCTGCAAAGATTGGGCTATGTCCTGAAACCTCTGTGAATTCATAGCCTGTGCGCAGGACCTCTGCGGAACATGACATAAGCAAAACTTGTACTCCCTTGAATAAAGGTGCACGCTCTTGAATTCATAAAAAAAATCAATATCACTCTAGGTGACATGTATTGGTGGATCAAGTACAGATGACTGCGAGGGTCAGAAACGCCCCCTTGAGCAGCAGAGTTGCTACGCCGGCACCCCGTGCAATGTCATCCCGCCGATGGCACTCATATCTATCGAGGAGAACGGGTAAGCGCAGGTGCATGGATTGATTGAAACCCAGTGGTGTAGTGGACAACATGTCTGATTGCGCGAAAACTGTCGCAGGTTCAATTCCTGGGCTTACAGTTTTTTTGCTAAAAAAAAAAGAATCTCATTGCTAATCGGTCATCTGTTTGTATGCTTGTTTTTTTCATCCGCGGATGCACATCTTTTGGTTTATTTAATAAAATAAATAAATAAATAAAAATAAATAAATAAATAAAGAGTGGATGTTGTGCTTCAGCGACAGAATAACCCCTCTCCACGCCCCCTATTCTTTCACCAATACTTGGGCTGCAGCCGTGCCATGCTTTTGCGCCTGTTTCTCGCCGGGCACCATTCGAATTTCAATGTGACGGAGTTACCTGTTCCTCTCCTTTTATTCTTCAATGGATATTTTTGCTTTCCCATCGGTTAGAAAGAAACTAATCCAAAACGCAACTCCCATTTTTTCTCAAAGAAACAAGACAAATACTCCCCTTTTACTACATTCCCCCGGGAGGCCGGGGGAGGTAGTTAGTAAGGAATAAACATAAATCTAGCATTCGTATAGTATCGAAACTGACTCGAATTCCATTGGGTCTCTGTGATTCTAATTCTAACCTAACCGGTCCTCAAGCGGGCGGGCCCGCTAGTTTTGGGGTTTGCGTGGTGATAAATGGTCTTAGGCAAGTGGGCTTGTCTTTGGCAACTCTTGAGACCCGCGAGCGGACTAGGGTGCCCAGCACCCCATACTTTAGTGCTACAAGAGATGAACATACGGCGGCCTTCCGCCTAAGAGCAACCTATTGTTTCGTAGAGCTTGAAAGTATAAAGTACTACTAATTCTGTCGTAAAGAATGGAGGGGCTAGAGTATTAGGGTGGAAGACGAAATAGCATTTGTAAGACTAATATTTAAGAGAGTTTTATATGTCAGCACGTTATATGTTTATAGCGGTCGTTCAAATCTTTAGTCTTTGCTGACGGTGCCAACGACTTTTGCACGACTTTTACGCACAAAACACCCGCGTAGTTATATGGTCACGTACGTATGACCTTATATGACCACATACATATGACCTTATAGTACCTACCTTTCCAAAAAATGTTCTTTACTCACACTTATTCAAGTTAAAACCTAGTTTCACTTTTTATCTAATCTAAAGTCAATCACTCTATATCGGTCACTTGTACTTGGCTCCGCCCCTTGAGAGGTCATTTGCCACGCCCCTTCTCCTGGGAACTCTACCTCTCGGAGGGGCGTGGCCCAGACGTGCTATCGGAAGTGGTCCATCTGCCGGTGAGCTTCATCGTCCCAAACAACGGCTCGAAATAAGATTTCTTTATTGATCAGACTACAGACTACAGACTAAAATACTGTGCTCGACTGCAAACTACAAAAAGAGGATCACAATTGAATCCCAATTACTATGCGTCTAGACTACGGTAGTAGTTACTGGGCGCCCGGCATCGTCTTAGTAATATTCACAGCTAGCGCCTCAGCATTGTAAGTTTTACTTACTTTTTATTTTATACGTACTACTTTTTCGTGAATTGTTTAATGTGCTTATTGTTAGTGGTGGAAGAACCGAAAAACACTAGACTGTCGTGACACAAGCGGACAAGCGTTTTAGTTTTGTTTTAGTGAACTTGCAATAATCTAACAACAAATATCTTAAAGCGGTATAACGGCCGCTTCCTGAAACGCAAACGATACGTGGGAATGCAGTTATCAAGCCTGTTTCAAAACCGGCTGTTATGCCGCTTTAAATTATTTTCTAGCTAGATCCTAGGTGCCAATTTCTGTTTGTTGTCCACTTGTCAGTTTCCTTTCCTTTCCGAAAACCCGAAAGTTCATTGCTTGTTAATCGTCAAGGGATTTCCTTTCTTATGGGGTAAAGCCAAAAAAAACACAGCTTTTCCTTTCTTTTTGATGTCTGCTTTATGTTTTCTGAGATGGGAGTTAGGACAACTTTAGGGCTTATTTTTAGAGATGAAAATGGTGCAAAATAATAGAAACTAGTTCGAACTTTTAGAGTCTATTGCTCAGCCCTGACACGGTACTAGGATACTACGTTACTAGAAGCCTGCATCTCCGGTACTAGATAACTACGGGTTTATCATAGCTCATAGCAAACCTAGAATCCGGTGGTTACGTCTAGGGGTTTTGTGGGGGCATATTTCCACAGGCTAAATGTTGATTCCAGTTCGTAGATAGTATCTCTCCGTTGCAGCCAGCTGTAGTTTGTTTATGCCTGTTTGTTATGCAGATTACGCATATAATGCCAAAATACTAACCCCCCAGGCCAGGGACCCAGGACAGGGTTTTGGTGGGTATTTATCTCGGTGTAGAACCACTGGTGAATGTTGTTCTTTAACTTTGAATATTCGTGCGTGGGCTTTGCTTGAACAACTTGAAACAGTATTTCAAGTCAGTAAATCAGAAAGTCAGAAACAGTAAAAAAGTAACAGTAAATAAATCAGTAAGTCAGAAACAGTAAATAGATTTAGACTATTTGAGGTTAACATCAATTTTATTTTTTTTGATTTACTTGGATTCCCGCCTTTTATTCTTGTTTTCTTTCTTTTTTTTCAAAACCAATTTTATTTTCTTCTGCTTCCTCTGGGAGTCGTAGAGATTTCTTTGAATAATGTTCTTTTGGGTCGTTTTTTATAATAAAAACAAAATAAAAAATGCTGAAGAGTTGGGTGTGGTACACAAATTGTGTAATCACTGATAGATATCTTATTATATAAAGGCAAAGGAGAAGAGTTTGTCACTGAACAACGGTTTTCTACTGTAAATGTGCACAACGTTTTTCTAAAGTTTTTCTCCTAACAAGTAACTAAGTATCTAATCCTATCCACACCTAGAAATCCCATGATATCTAACGGATTATGTGGCTACTGTATTTTTTACTGCCTATGCTTGTCTTAACTCAAAGCTCATGCCCTTGTGCTTTGATTAATAACTAATTTTACAAAACACCTTCTGAAAATGCAAACAAAGGAGTAGGAGTAGTTTAGCTGCTACTTCTGGGTTCCATAGTATTTGCTCATGATTTATCTTCATACACACTATACTATACACTAAGCACTTATTTCGCTAGTCCACGCTATAGTTCGAGATTCACGTTTAGATATGTCTTTTTCAAAAAAGTTTGAGCTTGCCGGCAAAAGTGAGGATTTATGCTCAATAAGCAGCTGTAATGGAATGCATGGACTATTCTAAACTCCAACTAAATGTTCATGAAACTTTGCTTCGCGTTATGAGGAACAGAACTACAAGACTAAACTATTGACTTCTTAAACATCGTTTTTTTTTTTA
This sequence comes from Pelodera strongyloides, assembly GCA_036852015.1. Classification (NCBI taxonomy): domain Eukaryota; kingdom Metazoa; phylum Nematoda; class Chromadorea; order Rhabditida; family Rhabditidae; genus Pelodera; species Pelodera strongyloides. The sequence goes on along the minus strand of JAANDG010000116.1, from coordinate 114,864 downwards.
AAGTTAAAGTAAGAGTTATGCCTGCAATTTTACGGTACTCACATATATTTCCCCATTGCCTACCACTAATTGTAAGTCTTGTTAATCAATAATGATTAAAGCGAAATACCGGCCGGTTTTCGAAACGCATTGCGTACAACTGCTTTCTTATGCAGCATACGCAAATGAGCAAAAATTAGAATAAAAACTAGACCCCAATTAGACCCCACGTTGCATAAATTTATAGGAATGCAAGTACTTGAGATGCGTTTCAAAAACCGGCCGGTATTTCGCTTTAATATCAGTGGCATTCCGGTTACAACATAGCCGTTTTTCATCTTACCGACTATATGCATGCTATCACCGTAAGCAAATAGCGTTCCATAGCGTGTGGCGCTCGTAAAACGCTTTCTTGATATCAAAGAATATGCAAATTTCGGGGGCAGACAGGCCTGTGGGTAGGGTAGGCCGTTATGAGTAGTTTTTAGTTAGACCCAGGGATACGCTTTACCAATTAGACATAATTTCCTCGGAAAACTTGTATTTTTCAACAATGAAGCTTTTGAAATCAGTTATTGTTTTTTTATGGACATGCCCCCACGTATTTACAATGGACACTTAGAGCAAATTCAGAGTATGGAAAAATAAACTAAAATCATTTTCTCATGACCTTACTCTTTAAAGTCAACATGTCAATCACATGGGTATTTGAATACTCACGCATCAGAATACTAGAATACACACGTGTGATAACGGAAACAAATCCTAGAGCCTCTAACGGCGCTAACTCAATTGCACAAGCCGTTACTTTACATTCAATTCACTATTTAGCAGTTGAATGCGCTTCCCAGTTATGCCTGCATTATGCGCAATAATTCGATTTTCAGTAACGCTTAGGAGCTCGGCCATAGGTAGGGCTTAGGATTAGGATTTCGCATCCTCAAAACCAAGAGAACTCAGTCCCATGAACATATCATGCACCTGTTTAATCTTTAGACTGAGAGATCCACGGCAATGAAGATCATGTTAAAGCGAAATACCGGCCGACTTTTGAAACACGTCGAGTACTCCAGCATTCTTATGCAGCTTATGCATATGAACATAAATTAGAATAAAAAATCGAGTTAAATTCGAGTAAATTAGCATAAATACGTAAGAATTAAGTTGTCCACGTCGCGTTTCAAAAATCGGCCGGTATTTCGCTTTAACCGGAGAATTATTTGCTACCAATCGGCTGTACTGGACCTAGAAATGCAGATTTCTTTAAGAAAACGTGCTGAAACGTATTAATTCAGTATTTGGTAAATTTGCCTGGAGCAGGCTCCATTTATATAAGAGATTATAGCTTGAACCCTACAAGGCAGTACAATTTGGATTATGCCGCAGGTGCCCGATCAAAACTTCCCCGTCGGGTGTTCGCTCAGTTCTGGCACTCTAGCTGCTCTGAGCTGGTGGGATGGTATCTGGGCAGGTTGCCCATCACTGGGCAACCTTTCCAGGCGCACCTTTTGTTGCTTCTAACATATTAAAGTTTCGCGTTGACCGACTTAGGATTATTTCCATTTACTCGTTTCTTATGTCCTTATTATGAAGTCCGACCTCTCCAAGTACTTTTTGATTGTTTGCAAAATGCCGTTTTGTGCGTTAGGCTAGGGCTAAGACCCAGGGGCTTTTGTTTTAGACGCACCTTGGCCCAGTAAAGGCCCACTGAATGGCCCACAACAAGGCCATCTCCTTATCTTGTAAGCATCATTAATTTTCCGGGCGCGCAGGGTGTGCGGAATATTATGGAAATTTGAGAGGGCCAGATTGTGAAAGAATAGTTGCAAAAGGATTTGTTCTCTATAGGAAAAAGAGGGGTTTTCTGACAAGAAACCATCCGTCAAAATATGCCCTCCAAACCGAGAGTGGAATGTAAACGTTATGCTCGCGTACACAAATTTTAAAAGGAAATGCTTATTTTGGCATGAGGGTACTATGTTGCCCTACTTTAAAGGGAATCGTACACGTGGATTGTGAAACATGTGCTGAACAGCTGCATTCTCGTGTGTAATACTCAAAACTGGAAAACGAATTTATTGTCAAGGCGTTTTAACGAGCTGTGTTGTTTATTCTGCAGATTTTTCTAAAATATGACAGTGTACACTAGGGGTTTTTAATTTGTTTGATATAACATTTAGTGGCATATTGTATCCCGACGGGGTATAGTATACCCATAACCATAAGCCATACCCATAAACTCCTAATCCCTGAGCATAAGGTGAGCGGTTAGGGTGTTAGCGTGCGGATCCAAAGCCGCTAATTGCCCTAATGGTAGGTCCTTGGTGCCGGGGTATTTGGAGACAAATGGTACCCACCAATTGCGCATGCACACCATTTTTATGGAGTGTGAACCAATTCTTAGCGCATATTTTCATAACGGGCCACTGATTTTTTGGTAAATGAGCTAAATGTTATAATTATGGGTTTCGTGTTTTAATGTGGATAATGTTAGGTAATTGGAATGACAACGTTGTGCGGAAGGGCAGAGAGAGTGGGAGAGAAAGAGAGAGAGAGAGAGAGAGAGAGAGAGAGAGAGAGAGAAAGAAAGAAAGAAAGAAAGAAAGATAAAGATTTCGAGAGAGAGAGAACACGCACTGGGGAAACTCGGTCGGGGTGCCGCACCTGTACGGCACGGAAAAGGAGAGCGGCACCAGGTACGCACCAGCCAGGCTCTAGTTTTGGGAGTTTGATGGAGGTCAGAAAAAGTGTGGGTGCGGCATAGGTGCGAAACTGGAGCCTGGGTGCGACACAGGTGCCAAACTGGTGCCGATTTGGAGCCAAGTGCCTGTGTATATAAAGTACGCGATACTCAGGGAAGAGCGTAAAATCGGTCTACGCAGCGAATGTCCATTTTTCGGTGCCTCACTTTTCGTTTTTCTTTTAAATACTTAGTTTGTTTTGTTTAGTTTTTCTCAGAATTAAGTTGAATTTGCTCAGTGTTTATTAAAAAGTGTCTGGTACAGTAGACAAGCATCCGCATACGGTACAAAAATGCATCAGTGCATGCGAAAGCAAATAAGCGAAATTTGAGAAAATTTGATGTACAAATTTAACAAAGCATAGGTTTTGCTATAATATTACATTTTCTCTTTGTTCTTATGCTCACTTTAGCGTTAGATAAAACAAAACACCATCCGAATTTGATGTATTACCGTTTTTACTTTTTAAGTTCCTTCGTTCCTTGTGAACGAATTAATTGTTTTTTTTTCGTATTTTGCCTTTAATCGTTTATTTATTTATTGTATAACACTAGTTCAATTCTAGATACCTATGCTGAGGGCAGAATCGCTGATGGATCCTTCACGGCTTTGTGGACGACTGTGATTTTTTTTGTGAGGTTGCTTTTCAAAATTTCGCCGTTTTCTTTGTTTCAATTGTTTCTCATTTGCTGTTCGTTGCTGTCAAATGTAGGGCTTTACCGGCAGCCTCATCGCCTGCCGCATACTTTTTCGCATAACATGTTTTTACCGCTTTCTAAGTGGGTAGTGTGACGTCCACATAGTTGCATATTCTATGTTACGAATGAATTCAACATCAGCTGCTTTTGTTTCACATTTTGCCTCCATATTTTAACTTGTATTTTAGCCCAAGGACTAAATGATTGACTGTTCAACAGCAGGATGGCTCGTTGGAATAGGAATTTGACGCTCGAAGGACAATAGCACGCTCGAATGGTAAAAGCGCTCTGATTTGCTGCTCTGTTTGATTACATATACAAGGTACATTTAGTTGCATTTGTTTTTGTATTATGCCAATAGGCTTTTATGGCATGTAGCATATTTGTGTTACGTTGTGGTGCTTCTAATTCTTGGTAATTTTATTCCGTAAGGATCTTGATAATTTTATTCCGTAAGAATTTGATAAATCCATGACGAGCAATATATTGGTACTGCAAATTTAACCATCCAACACTTTAGGTACGAGAATCATCCAAATCCGAAGACGCGATCGCTTCGACTTCTATTCGATTTCGAAAATGTGTAAGTTAATTATTTTTCCCTTTTCTGCTTTTTTGTGTGCGTGCGAAGCCATCATTGGTTCTCACTGGCCATTCGTTCCTTTACAGTAACAAACACAAACACACTAAGGTACTGCAGGTGGTATGTCAAGTGTTTTATTTTTACCTTTTGTCCAAACAGTTACCCTTTAGTTACACTACTATTTCAGGCCCTCCATGGACTTCGGCATTCTGCGTCTCAGTACCGCAATTGTACTATTATTGGAAGAAGATTGGCACTATTTTACTCAGGACCAACGCCGGCGGAAGTCACTAAACTATAAGAGCTGTACTAGTGAAAACTAGAATCTTACAGCAACTTTTTGTTTATTCAAATGTAATAATTAAGCGTTCGAAAACTAGTAATGGATTGTGGTTATGTTACCATTTTTATCTAATAGGGGATTGATAGCTTTACTTCTTGGTTGATAGCACAGAATTATGAATACACTGACTGTTTTTTTTTACTTTAACTTTTACGTGTTAAGTTTTGCTAGTAACGTGCTGGTTGATCGGATGCATTTTAGTATTACATATATAACCTAGACTATTTTGTTCGCAAGTTATAATAGTTTGCTAGTTTTCTAGGTGTTACTTTTTATTTAGTATCGTTATTATAGCTTAATAGTGCATGTTTGCAAGTTTTTATTACACTAGATTGCATTTTTATTGCACTGAAGTAAAGTTTTTTGTTGAAATACTGCGTTATTTGTCGATTATGGTGTTTTTGTGAGGTGTATGGGAGCAGGTAACCCAGGGACGAATATCCCCCAGTGTAGTTTTTAGTCTACCTTTTTGGCTCTAGATTGGCACCAGCTAGGCATGGCTGTCGCACCTACTGGCTCTAGTTTGGCACCAGCTGGGCACCTATGTCGCACCTATTTCACGCCCGTTGTCTTATTTTGGCACCAGATACGCACCAGCCTGGCACCTGTACGGCACTCTTCGGGGGGTGCAGATCTAGTTTCGCACCCCACTTTTTTTGGAGCCGCACCCCACCCAAATCTGGTGCGGCACTGGAGCCGAGTTTTGCGTTGACGAGAAAGAGAAAGATTTAGAAAGAAAGAGAGAGAGAGAGAGAGAGAGAAAAAAAATAAAAATAAAAAGAGATAGAGGGAGAAATTTACGGCAAAGAATTTAAAAATCCTTCACAACAATTTAACCCTGGGATTGGCCGAAAAAATTAATTCTCAGTAATCTCTTCTCTTCAAAATCCTCTCTCCCTCTCTCTCTATCTCTTCCTCTCTCTATCTCTCTATTCTATATCAAAGCCAGAAGCCAGAACCATCATCTGTACAATTTAATTAATATTCTGCCGAAAACTTGATCCCCTCCGACCAGAATTCTATATAAGTTATTTGAAAAGAATCCTGGATGTTCGGCCAAAAAATCGCGTTTTCTTGACCATTCTGCTCGAATAACGCTCAATTGTTCATGAAGGTTTTCAAGGTGTTCGTAAGTTGAATAGACGGCTTCTAAGCTGAATTATTCCTGAGATCTCGGCTCTTGTCCTATATAGACATAGGAAATGGGTGAACCCATTTGGTGACGGTTCACTGGTTTTTTCGTGGGCCTGCCCATTTGGTGACCAATTCGTGACCAATTTGTGACTAAGTTTCATCGAAAACCGTCATGGTCACCAAATGGTCACAAACCAGTCACGAACCAGTCACCGGATGTTTTTTTCGACCATTTGGTGATGGGCCAACGACGGTTTTTCTTTGCATTCGGCAATTATTTCGTTTTAATATGGACTGGAACGCAACAAAATTTGTTTGAAAAAAATTTTTGCAACTTATTGGACTTATGGAGGTTGGGAAATAATAATAATAATTATTATTATTGTACATCATAGTACGCACTAGAACTTTGATCAATTAGGAAGATATGAATAACCGCAGCTCGCATCCTTACTTCCTAGAAAACATTCTCACTTCTATTCTAACTATGAGCCTTGCAATAGTTTTCAAATTTGTAACGGATTGGTTTCAATAGCTCCCCTGAGACAAACTTGACGATTAACCATAGGCAATATGGCGATTTCACAGGAATATTCTCGTCAGAAAATATATTTTAACACGGGTGTATGCAAGATAAAAATGGGTAAAGAAAATCATCGAGAGCTGTAAGAGATCGAGGGTCGGCGGGCGGCAGGCCTAAAAAAAACTAAAAAAAAATTTTGCAGTATCGATTGGAGCGAACGGAGGTTTTTGGATGGACAGTCGTGGTCGGGAGCCGATACTGCAGCCGTAGGAACACCCAGGTGAGAGCGAAGAACTGGTCTCAAAGCGGTATGGCACGTGGTTTTGAAGCGTGCTGCACGTGGGCGCTGTGTCCCAGGTTTCCAAGTAGTACACGCGAATAGGTTGTTGTAAATCCTAAGAGAGTAGTAGTAATGTACATTCACGAGTTATCCCATAAATTCCCAGGATGTACTACAATATGTGCATCAATATGCATGTACATCCTATTCTCTTATATTTCAGTCACTAGATTCCTATACAAAATCTCATAGTCTTGTCTAGCCTGTCAAGACCTCACTTGATTTTCTCGTAACTCGCTTCCTTTATGTGAAAACATCACTCAAAGGAGCATGTCATCAGTGTATAGCCGCGCACCACTAACAGGGACACCAATGTGAAAGGGTACAAAGGGTAGGGAACTATGTACCAATGAAGAGAATAGTAATGTCAAATATGGTATGTTTAAAGTTGGGGAAGAGGTAGAAATCCGACACCGTGTTAGAAATTGTTACTTTGGTGCACTAGGTAAAAAAAAAGAACCTTTACGTAGGTTCTCGTTTGTTTCGCCAACAAATTGAGTATATTTGTAGGTACGAAACACTATTCCTTCCATAGAGTAAGCAGCGTGTTTGTAACCGCATCTACGCCGGAAGCAAAGCGAACACAACTTGAGCCGTAAATTTAATTATCCAAGTTAATTAGACAATTATCGTAATGGTGCGAATTGGTGTGCACCCGCGCTGCCTCCTAGGGTACCTACCCTTATTTGGCAAGTGGTGTTCACTCGGGAAGTAGTCTGAAGAAACAATAAACCACTTACACACACTTAGGGAGTTGGTGCCAGATGGCAACCGCTGTTATGCGTGTGGACTAAGAAATGCTTCCAAGTTTAGTTCCCGCTGGGAAACTATCGTTCCCAGTGGGTGGGAACTCACAACAAACTTTTTCCAACTTTTAATGACCTTTGTCAAGTTTGTCAATGGATGAAATATGAAATTCACAGGGCTGGCAGGCATCTCTCACAAGCAAAGATTATATAAATGATAATACAACTTATATAAAACATGTTAGTTCTTCAGAGCGGGAACATTTACACTAACTCGAAGAGCTTTGGAACCTCTAGATGATACACGATCCCTATGAAAACAATAGATGAAAAAAAGATGAAAATTGCACCCCGTTTATCAACCGAAATCCGCAGAAACGGTGCAGGGGGTCTTGCAGAGCAAGACTGCATGGACGCCATACAATAAGAATGACACTTCAATATCTATGCTGAGGCGTTTATAATAATAATAATAATATTATGATTTTCAACAGATTTCATTATGCATATTCCAGGCTGGTGACCGGTGCGTGGGGTTCATGTTCCGCTAGCTGTGGTACCGGTGTGTCAAGCCGTAGTGTGGAATGCGTAGCACTACACCCGATGACACGGAACATCATACAACTGCCAGATTCTGAGTGCTCAAGTAATTTACCCTTTTCTATACAATAATTGAATCTTTCTTCTCTAACTATATTTGTTTCAAAAGTCTCATTTTTTACTTTATACTGAAACATTGCTATACTTATTTTATCCAAACTGAGCCAGTTGCCCTGTCTTGTGCGTTGATTGGTAATTATTTTTCAATAAACGTGCCAGCGAAGGGCAAGGTGCTCCTTATGTGATCTTATTTTGCGAAATAGAATCACTGTGATATCCCTTACACATCCATATATTTCCTTTAATAAATTAATCAAACCACAAACCATTATTAAAGCGAAATACCGGCGGTTTTTGAAACGCATCGTGGACAACTGAATGCTTGCGTATTTATGCTAATTTCCTCGAATTTAGCTCGACTTTTTATTCTAATTTATGTTCATTTGCACATGCTGCATAAGAACGCTGTTGTGGTCGATGCGTTTCAAAAATCAGCCGGTATTTCGCTTTAACAAAATTCCAACTTCAGATCTCCCACAACCACCACTCTTCCAGCCATGTGAGGAACGACCTTGTCCACTTCAGGTATACTAAGGAACCTTTTCTTTTCGCCGAAGCTCCTGGCTTATCTTTTGGGCGAACCTTTTCTCTGTGGCCCCTTTGTGCATAGCGGCGCAATTCACTGCTAAACTTGTATGCAGATAAAGTGTGTCCCGCTGGGTAACGGCTTCGCATGTTTTTTAAGTCTAAGCCTAACCCTAAGTATGGCAAGCTTTAGGCATCCTGCTTGCAATTCTCCCGGGAATAAAGGCCATGCGATACGATAAAAAATTTATACATGATATTTGCAGGAGGATGCCAAAGAACCAATCGATAACTCACCCTTCCGTTGGGAACACGGCGAGTGGGGACAATGTTCAGCTAGCTGCTTGGGAGGTACGGTAACACGGGGATGGCATCGATCTGATATGGACTTAAGCTTGGGTTTAGGCCTGGGTTTAGGCCTAGACTCAGCCATGGGTTCAATTCAAGCCCTAGCTCATGGCGTAGACCTCGTCTAAGCTTAACTTCGAATGAATAAATAATAATAATAAAATTTGACCTTTCAGGAAAACAGAAGGCTCAACTGAAATGCGTAGAAGTGTCCACTCGTAAAACTGTCTCGTGGAATCACTGCGACGCCCGACGGCGCCCACCAGAGCGTGTGCGGGCCTGCAATGCGCAACCTTGCCCAGCTACATGGCAGGTGAGAATCATTGGGTAGCATATAGTAAGAAGTACATAGAACTATTGTACATATGAAAAACGTGTATTTGAAGATACATAGGCTCTCTTTTGCAAACGCCAAGCGGAAAAAATCTAGTGAAAATGATGAAAGTCAGATCAAAATAGTCTTAGGCTTAGGCACAGGCTCAGGCTGCCCTATAAAAAAACTATGTATGCAGGTTGGACGTTTCACCGAATGTTCTGCTACTTGCGGAAGCGGAACGAAGTCCCGTGCAGTGAAGTGCATGCGACCCGTTTCAAGAACAGGTCTGAAATTTTCCTGGTAATTAAAGCTGTATAACACGTGATCTTCGCATCCTCGACAGCTACTTCCAATGCATTATACGTATGCAAATTGTATTCCATTCTGTGCCTATTTCGCATGAAATGGAACACATTTTGCACGTGTAAACATTGACTTACAATCAGATTTTATTAGTTTTGTGCCATGTCGTCACTAGTACCCTACTATGTTGATACTAGTATTCAGGCGGTGCTGATGCTATTCTCATCCTGCCCGATGACCAATGCCCATCACCAAAGCCACCAGACACACAGGGTTGTGCTCAAGTATCCTGTCCTGCAATCTGGATTGTGAGTTTACTGATCACCGAGGAGCTGCTGAAAGCTATTAAATGGCCTTTTAGCTAGCAAATGACAGGGACCATATCTCATTAATTAGACGTGGACTCGACTTACTTCTTGACTTATTCAGGCCGGCGAGTGGAGCGAGTGCTCCGCATCCTGTGGCATTGGTGAACAAAAGCGACGTGTTGACTGCGAAGGAAGAGATCAGAAGGTTTGATACTGATACTATATAATTGTTTACTACGATAAACTACGACTACGACGCTTACTACTAGACAGCGTGTTCACTTCCATACTTCCTTTTGCAGGGACGACGAGAACGTCGAGAGGGCCGCGAATGTGCCGCTCAACGGCCACATGATGTGCAGATGTGCAATTTGGGTACGACTTTTTAACCCCAACCCACGTCTTTTGAAAACCTGTTTGTACTGACAATGAGTTGAAGACTGGCAGTTACCAAGTTCTCGTAAGCAATAAAAACTGAACCACTTTACTCTGGTTTCACTGGTTCGTAGTTCGTATGATATTTTCTCTTGTGAACACTTTAGTTGTTTATGTTTCAATAAATCTTATGTATATTCTGTAAGCTCAAGTTTATATTTAGGTGCTTGTGGAAAACCACAACTTCACACCAACCGAGTCTTCCAGCAGGCAGAACATCTCAAGAAATTAACACTTGCGCTCGGTGGCGAAGCCACAGTTTACCAGGTACGGTACACTGACTTTTATTTTCGTGATTTTCATGTCACGCTAGTCACCGTTAGATCGTGAAAAAATATGAGACAATTTTACCCCATCACGGGGACAATTTTACCCCACCAGGGACAATTTTACCCCACCACTGGGACAATTTTACCCCAGGCCCGCGGCTGTTAGTTTGGTGCCAGTTGCGGTTTTATTATACCCCATAAGCAACATTGTGCAGTGGAATCTTATACGCTTATTGTTGATTAATTTCAGCACGAAAAGCGAAATTTAAAATAAGCATTTCGACATTTAGGATTTACAGTTCTTTCTTACAGGGAACGAGTATCAAGATCAAGTGTCCGCGCAAAAACTATGACAAGAAAAAGATTTACTGGAGCAAGAACGGAAAGCGGATCAGGAACGATGGTGGGTTAGAAATCGCGCGGCAAATCCCAAAAAAAGGGGTGTCTAGCGGCGCCACGCATTTCTGGCGCAACTGTGGCATATCTTGTGTTGGTGCGCCTCATATGCCACCGCTCAATGTCTAAGGTTTCATCATAAGCTTTTACTTTTAGCCCACTTGAAAGTGTCAACAAACGGAAATCTCCGCATATTCCACGCTAGGATGGAGGACGCTGGTCTTTACGAATGTTACACGGACAAACTTCAAGTATGTTAGATTTTCTTTCTTGTCGCGACAACGAGAAAATTGGCGTGCAAGCGGTGTGGTATCGGCGGGCAAGTTGCACGCCATTCCCATTCCGCGTGCATTTTTGCACGCCACCACGTTGCCAAATGCACCTAATGCAAGCTGCACGCTGTTGTCACGCGGCTTGCACGCCAAGTTTCGTCAGTGGATGATAATGTGTGCCACTGCTGATTGTGAATATGTGTCAACCTCCATTTTAGCACTGACTTTTTTTTTGTTACACGGTCTAGAACAGGACGGAGTGATTGTTAACGTTTTGGTCAACAGACGAAATTAGCGTAGACAAATAACGATGATTAATTATGAGGGTTGCCGTTTGATTGTGTGCTAATTTATCTCCTGCCCAGGCGAAACTTGGCGTGCAAGCCGCGTGACAACGGTGTGCAGCGTGCATTTGGCAACGTGGTGGCGTGCATGCGGCCACGTCACGGCGTGCAAGCCGCGTGGGTACGGCGTGCAACCCTGCATGCCATAACCCAACGGCGTGACACTTTTTTCATACCCGCCTGCACGCCGTGACGTTGCTGCTTGCACGCCAATTTTCTCGTTGTGAGCTTTGTGTAACGAGCCGAAAATCAAATCATAAGTGCAGCTTTGTTATATGAAGGTTTCGTGAAACGTAACCAAATTTAATCAAGAATAATATGGTGAGCACTTATAAAACCAGATCCCACAGAGTAAAGGGGTGAAGCCCTTTGATACTTACGGTGAACATAAAACGGATACCTTCAGCATCAAGTTCATGCGGGAGCCGTAGAAGCTCCAACTCTACTATCTTCTCCCATAATGGACTATGTAAACTTTGATTTATTGATTTTTTTTCAGGGAAATTTGACCCTTCACTTCAAGTATCAGGATGACGATGATAAAGTACAGGTATGTGTTTTCGTGCTAGCTCTCTACTTTTGGAGTAAATTCTCTCTCTCTCTCTCTTTCTCTCTCTTTCTCCTTTCTCCCTCTTTCTCCTCGGTTTCTCACAATCAAGCTCCTCCGTTTATTTCACGAATTCTCTCTCTCTCTCTCTCTTCTCTCTCTCTGACTTCTATCTTTGAATAGCTATTTGAAAATTATTATGTATACAATTGATTATAAAAGTATAATCAATTATATGCAATAAAATCTTTCAGAATAGCATGCTGACGAATATGCTAGAGCCTGGAAATCATGAAGTCTTGAAGCACTCCAAGCAGTACAACATCACGCGATTGCAGGTAAATATAGGGGAAGGGTGCGTGCAGTTTCTGCGCCGCATTCCGCGAATGCAACGCGCCTTGCGTGTCGCGGTTTGCGTGTCTTTTTCGCAGTTTGACAACTACTAGTTTGACTAGTTTGACAACAATTTGACAACAACAAGGACAACAACAAACAGTTTGACAACAAGGTTGACAACTACTAGGTTTCGCAACTTTTTTTCTATTATCTTTTTTTTCTATTAGTATTTACTAAACAACTTTTTTTCTATTAGTATCGCATAATTTTTCTTTATTGAAGCACCAGACGGCTGCGCCGCCTGAGGCGACCTTCTAGTACCTCAGCGTAACGCACATCATCCAAACACATAATTAATCAATCAAACAAACAAACAAACAAACAAAGCTCCCAACTTTATATAATAAGATTGTAGTGAAGTCAGCTCTAATTGCAAGTAAAATGTATACTTTAGAATCTTCTAACTGAGGCTTCGGATAACCTTGAACTGGTAACGGAAATGAAGAAGTATGGCGATTTATTCAAGGTAAATTGGGGAACGTTCTATCTATATAAGTTAGTACAGGGCCCCCGTTGCCTTGTTTGTTTATACAATCAACTTTCTATGTATAATTTCGGTTTTATGTTGTAATTATATTATCTTTTTTTACAGATCACTCATCATATTGGCCACTGGACTGAATGTCACCAGAGAAGCTGCTCTGTTCACGGATTCCAGGTGCGTTGTTTTGTATGACTACAACAGGACCACCCACATAGCCTCATTGGCTCAGTGGCAGAGCGTCTGTCTAGTAAACAGAAGGTCGCTGGTTCGATTCCAGCATGAGGCACCAAACTTTTGCCATTTGATAATTTTGTGTAAAAGTCAAACATTAAATAGATTTTATTGAATTATTTACTGGGCAACCCACGTCGCCTCATTGGCTCAGTGGCAGAGCGTCTGTCTAGTAAACAGAAGGTCGCTGGTTCGATTCCAACATGAGGCACAACTCTTTTGCCATTCGTAATTTTAGTATAAAAGTCAAACATTAAATCGATTTTATTTAATTATTTATCTGGACCACCCAAGTCGCCTCATTGGCTCAGTGGCAGAGCGTCTGTCTAGTAAACAGAAGGTCGCTGGTTCGATTCCAGCATGAGGCACCAAACTTTTGCCATTTGATAATTTTGTGTAAAGGTCAAACATTAAATAGATTTTATTTAATTATTTATCTGGGCCACCCACGTCGCCTCATTGGCTCAGTGGCAGAGCGTCTGTCTAGTAAACAGAAGGTCGCTGGTTCGATTCCAGCATGAGGCACCAATTTTTTTGTTATTTGAAAACTTTAGTATAAAAGTCAAAAATTATATAGATTTTATTTAATTATTTATCTGGACCACCCACGTCGCCTCATTGGCTCAGTGGCAGAGCGTCTGTCTAGTAAACAGAAGGTCGCTGGTTCGATTCCAGCATGAGGCACCGATCTTTTGCTATTAGATTTTTGATTTCGTCTACAGAAAGATAAAAAAAAAGATAGAGAGAGAGCAGGAATTGTTAGCGTATGATATAACTAATAAAAAATTACATATTTTATTTCAGGCTCGCGATATTTCTTGCATCGTCACGGTCGAGGGTGGCTATAAGAAAAGGGTGGATGATGCAGTTTGTACCACTCTCGGAGCGCCCAGACCCCCATCCACGAGACCCTGTCAGAAGTCACACTGCCCCAAATGGGAGGCATCAGAGTGGACGGATGTAAGTACTTTGAAATTAACAATTAATAGTTCAAAGGGGTCAAGGGTTCATAGTTCAAAGGGTGTAAACTTCCAATTAGCGCGCTTGGCGCGCACCTACTGCGCGCCCCTCAAAAACCGCACGCGAGCAAATTGGAGTGTATTTTTCTCTCTCTAGGCGCTGACCGTGCATACAACAACATGGTCTCCATAGATAACTTCATTTGCATAGAACATAACATATCTATTTCAGTGCAATATTTCGCGCTGTATTCGCGACAGTACGGCGCAACAACGGCGCACGCTCAAGTGCGTGGCGCAGAACGGTACCGAGGTGGAACCGGCGCAGTGCGACAAGTCCGGCCGCCCGAAACAGAAGAAGGAATGTGTGAATGGTGGGTTTGTGGTGATTTTTCTAATAGAGTTCAGGATTCTCTCATCTGGTACTGCCGCTCATCCCATGCGTATATTCCGCACACGCCGCGCTACGTCCCACGCACCCTGTTTGTATCGTCAGGCGTAAATTTTCCCAATGATGTCTCTTAAAAAGACGGCACGCAAACAAGAAACAGCGTACAAAATGTGAATTTGCGGCGATGTTGGCTTATTTTCCTCTTTTCAGAACGCTGCAAGGCAGAATGGCGGGCCAACGAATGGGGACAATGCTCTTCGACTTGCGGAAGCGGTGGAATGCAGGTACGGCTTTTCATTCCGATAATCTTTTTAAAGCGAAATACCGGCCGGTTTTTGAAACATATCGAGTACTCCATCATTCTTACTTATACAGCTTATGCAAATGAACACAAATTAGAATAAAAATCGAGTTAAATTCGAACAAATTAGCATAAATACGTCAAAATTCACTTATCCACGATGCGTTTCAAAAACCGGCCGGTATTTCGCTTTAACGGCTTGAAAATTAGCTATTCAAATTATCTGGCAGTAAATAATAAATAATAAATCTTTTACGCTTCAAGAGCGTGCACCTTTATTCAAGGGTGGTACAATACGAATACAGTGTTTCAAAGTTCCCTTATGACATGTTTCGCAGAGGTCCCGAGCAACAGCAAATCTGCTATTCTACAGCGACTCATTGGCACAGAAAGAATTCTACAGGATTGTAGGGTCTATGTAATATATCAGATGCTTCGCACCAGCATAGTATAATTTAGCTACGATTACTTGAGCTAAATGCATAAACTCCACCTCGTATTTCAGCTTCGTATGCTACAGTGCGTGTGGTCGTCTAGCGGTAAAGCGGCGGGTCGTTCTTGCGAGGGCGCACGCAGGCCTCCCGCCGCGAGACCATGCCCGCAGGCGGGCCGTCTCCCAGCCTGTACTCCCACGGCACTACCGCTGCAAGGTACAAACAACAAATGGTTTTTTTTATAGTGTAGTAAACTGCGGAATATAAGCTAACACAGTTGGGTTACTTACCGTCCCTTTTTGTGTTCCATTTGCACGAGACCTGTTTTTGCTTGTACTTACACAAAGAAAAAGAAACTTTTTTTTACATTACAAACTACAAACTGTAAACATTGCGCAGTCTACCGTACCCTTTAAAAGCTGATTTTAACCTTCTCAGGATATAAGCGTAATGTTAGCAAATGCAGGACTTAGGAACAGCAGCAAACCATCGAGAGGTATCGCACGCCCATGGTTTAACCTAAGGCTAATACTGAGCTCTTCGAGCTAATACTAACCGTTACCGTTGGTAACGTTTGCACTACAATTTTCAACTTTTCTTACCTCTGTTGTTGCATGTTTATTTTCTGAATATCCTTACAGACGCAAGCTGCGAGGATCTCTCTCGGTTCTGTGACATCATTAAACTATTTCATTCGTGAGTTTTTGTGTGTCATATACTATACTTTGTTCTTTACCTTCGGTAGTTGCGGGTTGAAGTCTATACCTTTTCGTCGTAAGGTAGGTCGTAAGGTAACTTTACGGGATTTAAAGTAGTATTGTACATATTTTGGGAAATTTGCATATGATGCGCATATCCTATCTATGTATCCTATGTATTGGTGACGGACAGACGGGCACCAAAAATTTGTAAGGCTACATAGGATGTGTGTGTCGTAGTGTCATATGCAATTCCCCAAAGTAGGTACTATACTGCTTTAAGCGTCGGTGATCAGGTTACAGCGTGTTGTGCATGTATAATCATCAACTGTGTGCCACTCATTACGAAGGATAATTCCTCCCGACGAGTAGCTCTGGGTCTATGCATCTATGCACTTGTCATGTTAAAATAGTTACATAACTTTTTTTGGCCGACTGCACGTGTACGAATGTGGCAACACAGTCAGAGTGAAACAATCAGGAGGGAGAGTAAGGGCCATAAGGGGTATGCCTAGGCCTAGTTATTACGCCCCACTAACATCACTTCTTTCAGATGTGATTCCGCAGAGGTTCGGCAACGGTGCTGCGCTTCTTGCGCTCGCGTCGAACGACCGCAACGACTATGACGTGGACGCACGCCTCTGGGAGCAATTTTTTAAATTCTAGTCAAAACCAAACGAGATTATGCCCCTAAAAAATTTCACTAATGGGGAAACTGGTAGTTTAGATCTATTTCCCATTTCTTGCTCTTTTCACCATGCGCCGTAGGGCAGGCTCCTCAAAGCGCACCATCAGGAATTGTAAGCCTTCGTTGTGCCGCACTAGTGGCACACCCCTCGCGCTTCCTAAGGGTGCGTTGGAGTCTCTTCTTTTTTAATCTGTTTAATGTTATTACAGTTAGTTGCATTCAACAACCTATATTATTGTTTGTTCTTTTATTATTTTGATCTCGCTGCCTGACAATGTGCCAATATTTTTATCTTCTAAGGATTTGTTCTTGATTTATCGATTTATTTATTGGTTTGAAATCGTCGGCCAGGCGGTCGCTCCTGAATATTTGGGAACGAATCACCCTCCCGACCTCCCGACACCGAATTTAATTTTCCGGGCGATCGCCCGAAGTCCCGCGCACTTGTGAAAGATGCTGGGCCGCGCACTCACCGGTGTATCTTAAAGTTTTTGGACTGTTGGCCGCTGGAGCGCCAGGAGCGCGCCACATGGAAAACGAACTCTTACACTGTTCAGCATACTCGCACACTCCTGGCGCCACCAACCCTGGACTGTTTTTTTTTGCATATTTTATTAGGCTTTATAGCACTGCCCAATAAATAATTTAAATTACCAATCCTAAAAATTTAGGCTCATAATAAATCTGAAAAGATTAGTACTGCTCAGTTCTTACAATTAGACCAACATAAAATACGGTAGATATTTTTCAAACTCCCAACTTATTGTTCACTTATGCTTCCACATTCTAAGCGTCTACAACTTGTAGTGTGATTTTACCGTACTGAATTATGATTATTGTTTTTTTATATTTGCATTATTAATAAACAAATTAGTTACGTATTCGAGGCACAAGTAACAAGTTACTTTGACTGAGACACCAAATACATAGCATACGAGCGTTTTTATGTAACAGTCGGCAGTCTCCGCATGGTATAAAAGACTACACAGTAAATGTTTTACTCTCTATTGGTATCTACATAAATACGGCATAGACACAGGGAGACAAAGCTGATAAACTCTATTTTATAAACTGTTGTTCTTTATATGATACATTCGTGATTACAAACTTGAAAGATAATTCGGAGTAGGGAGCCTATTTGTCGAAACCACCTACTCCTTCGACTACAGTATTCTAATCATACAAGAAAGTCTGCTCATATCACAGACTACAAACTACAAAGTTTACACTACAAAATTCAATCTACAAAATACAAAGTGGAATGATGGAAGGATCACATTTATGTAGGACTGGTTGATATCTCCCTTGAAATAGATGACTACTGTACTTACAATCATAATACGCTCCTAAGGGTTGGTTGTGACATAGAAATCTACAGTATTCGATTCGAGACTAGTTATGACTTAATAGTTCACAGCATCGAACAAGCCCCCAATAAGTCCGAGCAAGAAAAGACTAAGTAATCAGCTCAATATTTTGGCAAAAAATGGTAGAATCGTCGGGCTTAATATTTTAAAAAAAGAAAAGAAGAAATTCAAATGTGAGCGCTAAAATATACAAATCACCCTCTCATCTCTCATTAATGTAAAGTCCTCCCCAGTACTCAAGGTGGATAATTTTACATTGCCCCACTTCAAATTCTCTCACATTTTACATTTGCTAAATATCTCAGAATCATAGTCAATACATGGGCAGCTTAGACGAAAATTCAAGTAATCAAAGGGAAAATAAACACTACGAAAGGATGCAGATTACGCACAAACTCAAGTCATCGTTTAGAGGATCGGAATGTAGTTATCAATCTTTGAGCGGTGTCGCTGTGAGATACACTCAGCAATCCAGATAATATTTCGCATCTCTTGCTCCTTCAGCTGAAATAGGCAATTCGTAAATTACCGACAAAACAAATTTGTAAATTGGCGCATATGAATGCCAAATTGTCACCTAATACATATGGTATATTGGCAATGGACACGGTATACTGCACCTTCAAGCGAAATACCGGCCGATTTTTGAAACGCATCGTGGACAACTGAATCCCTACGTATTTATGCTACTTTCCTCGAATTTAGCTCATTTTTTATTCTAATTTATGTTCATTTGCATACGCCACATAAGAATGCTGGTGCGATGTGTTTCAAAAACCGACCGGTACTTCGCTTTAAATAACATTATTTTCTGTAGAGCCTCATTCCCTTATCCACACAACATATACCTTACCAAACGACGAATCACCATAAATAAACAATATACACCACACACCGTATCAAGGTATCAATACATCACAATACATATCAATAAGCACTGCACCATAAATCAAGCGTCATATCATATATACACTAATACCGAAACATATGTATTGCGGAGAATACGAGCAATCCTCATATTTTCGTTATTATGGCAATAGACAGTATGCTCAAACCAGAAACAAGCAAACAACTTAAAATTAATAAAATAAAATAAAACCACCACATACCTTAATGAAGGCGTAGAATACTCCAAAGTGGAATTGATGAAGGTAAGAGTGGACGTTCAGTTTCACCTGGAAAAAAGACTGTTGTATATCGAGATAAAAAATAACTACGTTAAGGTCTTCGCGTACGTTAAGGTCTTAAGGTCTTCGCGAGAGATCAGTGGTCTCACCTTAACCTTAACGTATCACTAATAATCTATTATTATAAATACACCATGGCTTGATCACCACTTCTAACCTTCGATTAGGAAATGTCTCGTAAGTAAAGGCGGGGCACACAGTACACACAAGAAACTAATTTAGGACCAAACGTCCAAAGGGATTATAGTAATACCATAAAGGTAAAGTGGTTTGTAGCCTCATGTCAAGTTAGTGTCAACCTCATGTCAAGTAGTGTCAACCAAAAATGACCCAATGTATGATGTGGACTCGTGTCAAGCAGTGTCACCCAAAATGACCCTATGACCCCAATATAGTTTGTAGTCTCGTGTCAAGTAGTGTCAACCAAAAATGAGCCAATAATAAAATCCGACCTCGTGCTCAAAGAACTTGTCCTCCAATGTCTTATCACCGGCGTTGTTACCAGTTCCCTCGAACAGAGCCTAAAAATACAATAATAAGTAAGAAGTAAAAAGGGACTTGGCCCTCCAATTGTGCTTGATAGAGTATACGAGTATTTATGTTACACTTTCGCGCGAATTCGCCGCGAAAGTACCATCCAATTTCACTTTTCCGTTTCCGAGCAGTTTTTATGCAAAAAGACTGCATGTGTATGTAAATTTCCTACTGTAGGTAAAATTTCATTATGTGAAACTGCGATAACAACATGGATGATACTTGAGATAAATAGACTATTACGCAATAACAATACGATTCAAAAATACAATGTTTCAGAAAAATGACATATAGTTACCCAAATCACAACCACTTATTTTTTTAATACCAGACAAAACACAGCCTATGCATTACGGAGAGAATGCAAACACATTGCGTCTAGAACTAGAGTCGCCAAAACGTAATAATGAATTTGAACGAGCTTATTGAACAAGTAAATAAATAAACCAAGAACTGTACACACATGAAATTTCTCAAACAAAATTATGTTTCGTAGGACTACTAGAATTCAGGCAACCGTAAGAGAAAAAAAGAATAATAAAACAATAAACTAACCTTGTAGTCCGAATAGTAATCGCAGACCTGCTTGACCTGATCGTAATCGTCAGCACGCGCCAGACCAACGAGACCTGCAAATATTTGGTTGTGTTTTCTCATTTCCTTTTTTTTAACAGTTAGCCTTACGTCAACAAAAAAACTGTAAATGAAGGCAATAATTGTGTCGCACAAAATTAGAACTTGCACGTCGAACTTAAAGCGAAATACCGGCCCGTTTTTGAAACGCATCGTGGACAACTGAGTCCCCCTACGTATTTATGTTTATGCTAATTTACTCGATTTTTTTATTCTAATTTATGTTCATTTGCATAAGCTGCGTAAGAATGCTGATGTACCCGATGCGTTTCAAAACCGGCCAGTCTTTCGCTTTAACTTAATCAATACTTACGGCTTACGGCTCTTAGCCGATTTGTAAATATTACACATAGCACAAACCACGAAGACAACTGTTTTAGAAATAGATAGCTATGTTCACCAACCCTCTGGGTAGAGCTTTCCGCAGCGTGGGTACAGCTTCTCCCTATCGTCCTTGCTCAACTCGGTGTCGAAAGAGTTAATGGTGATGATAATCGCACGACGGTCGGCTTCAAACTACAAAAAATACAAATGAAAAATTATTTCTTTCATCTCTCAACAATGCGCACTTCTTCTGGCGTAAAATTGAGCACGACCCATTCGTAGAGACGCTTTCAAATGTCATCGTGGGAAAAATATAGCTTGTACATGTGTTGTCCAGTCAGTATTTCGCTTTACTTGTTTTTTATGTATTTTATTTATTTGTTCACACTGTATTATTTCGCTTTTGTTCTTTTTCAGAATAAAGTATTCAATATAAAGATACCGGCTTGGGTCACCAACTAGTCATGAATGCAAATTTTATACAAGGTGTTGCAAAATCAAAAAGATGAACCAAACTTACAGCAAGAATCTCGCACATGACCTCGGCGGTCTTTCCTCCCAGTCCGCTGCAGAAACGGTAAAAGTCTTCGATGTAGGCCTGCAACGATTTATGATGAATGATTATTACAATCAGAATTGAAATGAGAATATGTACTAATCAACGTTTGAAAGAGGAATTGAAAGAAATAAGGCAGGGAACAAAATGCAAGGTAATCAAACTACAAACGGACTAATAAAAGTCGTTCCGAGCAAAACAGCTCTGACAACCGCAAAATGCTCACTAAATAATCAGGAGACAACGTATCGTCGTAATCAAACTACAAAGTACAAAACCCAAACACCAACCTTGTACAATGTGTTTCTAATAAGCTCGACATTCATCTCGTCCAAGTCTTGCTCGTTGATGCAGTCAACGAAATAGTTGGCTGAAAATTGTTAATATTCTATCCCGTGTCAACACTTAGTGATTCAATTTAATATATCCACACTACATACGGACGTGCCCTAGGAATGTAAAATGTGCGCGAAGAAGGTTCACCACAAGGGTTGATTTAAATATAGAATCCATATTAAGTGATAAACATCTGGGCGTAGTGAATATGTGATCACCTCCGGAATGGATTAGAACATTTATTGCTAATGCAAATTTAACGGTACTAAATGTGCCGTTACAACATGCTTCTGCTACGGCCACCAAACACGTCACTAACTCCATGCTCTATTTACGCACGGGTTTTGATAACTGTGATTAAACATTGACATAAATATTCAGAAAATAAACAAGTAGAATTAACTCACCGAGAGGTGTATCAACCAGCACGGCATTGTACAACTCGGCGGGTGTAGAAGCAATGTGGATGGCTTCCATCTAGAAGTAAATAAAATCAAGTGTATGTAATTATACAATTCTATAATTTGTGTACATATAACTTAGTATACTATTTTACTTCTCAGATCCGTGTTTTTATATAAAAAGAAAGACATTTCAGAAGCATTTTCACTTTTGTAAATACAATTTTTTGTTGCAAAACAGAATGTTTCACAATGCTAACATAAAACCCAGTGACTACATCAATCCAGTGCACCGCGAGGTTTACGGGAGATGATAACGCAGTGTTGGCAGGAGTGATCATTGAGTTAGTAATAATATTAATATAATAATAATGATACCGGTAAACAATTTTATTATTATTATTATTATTATTATTACTACCTGTTCGAAGGATCCGAGTGGGTGGCACTTGCTGATCAACTCAGCAATTGGGCGTTGGTGAAGAGTTCCAGTGATAAGGAGGATGATGTTGTCAATCATGTACGAGTACCTAAAATGAATTGAAATTGTACTCGCACGAACAGCGGGAGCCGTTGGGAGAATTTGTCTCTGCGTGTCTCTGATTCGTGTCATCCTTCTCTTTCTCTCACCTCCCACTGAGAGCTGGGAACATATCCCCGGGGTTCGTGCATACGGCACGGTTGAACGTGAAACCGAACCTAGACAATTTTGGGCCGAAATGTAAAGAAACGCTACCAATTTGCTTAGCAAACGAACGACACCAATCTCCCTTCCCTTTTATGCTTGAGCACCAATGGCTGTGAACTGCGTACTTTTTTTTCTTGGAAAAATCACTATGTTTCGCAAAATTGTTAAAAACTCAGATTGCCTCGGAAGAAGATTTGTGAGCCGCGCATGGTACTGGTACTTTGGAAAAACCAACGTAATCTATCACAATAACAAACAGAGATGCATCAGGGAGATGATTCCTTGATACCACTATTGTAACGCACAGCAAAGAAACAAACAAGTCGGCGAGCAAGTACACGCAACTTAAAAAAATAAATAAATAATAGTAACACTCACGTAATGTAGTCGAGGAAAGTGGCCAGCGGCTCGAGGCAGTTGTTTCTCAGATGGGTGAACTCAGTTACCAGCTTTTCCTTCAGACGCTCATCGATAACTTGGACCTAGAAACAAAAGGTTCGAGGGTTGCAGATTTGGCTTAGACCCCGGAGATAAACATCGCCGCTGAGTCCGGAGGTGCTTCGCGAAACATCGTATATTTATGATACGTTTCTGAATTTCTGATGTACCGCCTAAGTCTTCATGTTGAATATTCTAATCGGGGGGGTGGTTCAACAATAAGCCCTCCTAATTTATGCAATATTCTAATTCCGGCGGTGGTTCGCCGGTGAGCTCGCTGGTGGGCTAGACTATGATTAGACGCCAGAAAAGAATGGTAAGATGTATTAAACAAATGTTGACAGACTCAATCACTCAAGTGAGGGGAAATAAAAAACTACATAATTTCCATTTTTATGAAGAAATGTTACCGTAGTGTATAAATGAATGTCTCAAACCATATATGACAAAAACTAACCGTGATTGCTCCGGGCTCATTGGCGAGGAAGTTTCCATAATCCGTCGACTGCACGTGCAGCTTCAAATCTGAAATACGTACCAACTAAGTAGAATTACTATAAAGTGTGTATATGCACAGACTTTATCAATAACTAAATGGATCTATTAGGTTTCGTTTACCGTCAAAAAAACCAACCTTCAAGAGTCTCGCACTGGACGAGGTTGGCATAATCCGTCTGGGAAAGGATTCCACTCTACAAACAAATAAATATAGTGGATAGTACGCACACTGTAATAAGCAATCAAAAGGTTTTAACAATTAAAATCCGAAGTCATTAGAACACTCGAGAACCAGAAATATAATCGTAGCGAGCAAGAACAGCGTCAACAGCAAAAAATAAATAAATAAAAGTTACCTTGAATCCACGGATCAAAGCCTCCAGATATCCGTGGTCAATGTTGAAGAAAAACTCACCCATTGCCGTTTAACCCACTGAAAATAAAACAATAATAATGGTGATATGATATGTGCATTTGAGCAAACATCGAGTAAATAAGTTCGTTTTACACTGATAAAGTAGGCACAAAACTATGACTCTTAAAAGAACAAAAAAAAAAACACTTGTAGGACGAACAACAAAGCAATAAATGTATCTTATACTTTGTAAATGTATCTTACACCTTGGAGGAATCTCAGAACAAAAGTTTTTCAATCCGACCGCAAAAATTAAAAAACACGTGATAATTGTGTGTAAATACGGTAGGTACGTACTAACACTGCACGAATTATGACCTTTTACAGTAAACGCATTTATAAAAATTTGAATATATGCAAATTAAGTGATACAGTACCTTAAAATTATGTTTAGCGTGTTATTCTTTTGCTTTTATGCTTTTAAAAAAATTCCAGTTGTTCATTACTTACATTAGAATAATTTATTTACAGAAAATAGATACATATACTGAGATTCAGCATATCATAAGTTTAAAACCGCAAAATATACAAAAATCTTTACAAAGATTACATTGAAGGTGTTCTGGTCATTAAATTCTCGTACAGAAGTATTACATATAGCTTTAAACAATGGAATATACCTTGTCCAATGACACATACAACATGAGAATTATTGAGTAAAACAGCATTGAGTAAATCATTGCTTATAGTGTGTGAAAACAAGACCTTATATGAACACAAGCGATGTTACTAGTGGCGTCCAACCCTAGGGAACATCTGGCCCTCCTAACAAGTCCCAACTGATCAATAAATATGAATAAATCAATGGATGACCATTCCAAGATTAAAGATCGATCCCCTAGAACCGGCTCCTCTGTGACTCTACCCGTGCGATCGTTCGTCTTTTTAGAGGCAAGCCGCTGTTGGACCCGGCTCGAAGCTACCGTACCCTTTCACCCCACCTACTACGAATAGCGTAGACAGCCGGTATTAGTGATTTTCGTTACTGGAAAATTGCCAGACGTTGGGCGCTTGTATACTTCAAGCTGCAACAATAATATTCAACGTTATTTTCCTCCAAATGCAACCGATTTTCTAAGTAAGAATGGACAGCATAGTCCGGGTATTTCTAGTTAATAACGGCTCGAAAGCCGTAAGATACGACGAGGAAACTACTGTAGAGGTTAGTGTTTGCGGTATTTATTAATAATGATGAATAATAATAATTTACATTACATTTTTAAATGTTAAAATTTTCCTTTTAATTTTATATGTATCTTCATGGTCTTTAGTAATCTTAGCCCAATATTTTTTGTTGAAAAATTTGCATATCATATGTGTTAGATGGGTCTCTGTACCTGAACCTGGGTCATATTATTCTTCTAGCCCCTTCTCTTTATTATCTTGAGGATTGACATCTATAGTCAAAACGCTAATTTTATGTTAAAAAATTACAGCACCATTAGTGTTTGCTTGTTACCAGTAAAATACGCAGTTCATTTCTTATAAGATTTCCAAGTATCTCAAAAATTCGGTGTGATTCTGTCAATACTACCGTATTTCTGCACGAAACTTGCATATATAATATGAAAAATTAAAAAAATATTCCCGTGTAGTTCCAAAATACTGTAGATTTCTGTAAAAACCTGTAAAACCCCATCAACTCTTACTAAATTAAATGTGAATATATTCTTTGTGAACTTTCACAATTTACTGGTTGTAAACATCAATGTATATGTATATCTTCCAACGCCCCATTTCTCGGCCACACCAAATATTCTTTCTCCGTGTAATTGAAGGGTGTTCCCTGGAGCATATAGCCCAATAGTTTCTGTCTTCTTATGTGTACATTGGCTTCTGCAACTGGTCAGAGAATGACAGAGAGAGAGAGAGAGAGAGAGAGAAGAGAATGAGAGGGAGAGAAGAGAGAAATAGCCCCAAGAGGGCGTTGTCCATTACTTATTTGATATGATATTCAAGGAAGCAATTATTTGCTCGATATCACGTCACTGAAGGAAAAGGACAGTAGATTTTTCTTTACAAGATTCGTAAATTCCTCTGAACTAGCCTTTCATTGAAAATTCACCTATCATCCGCTAGAATATGAAAATACATAGTTAGTCGCGGTGCGCGCCCCCTCGCCTCCTACAATGCAATAACGCCCGCACGTGGGCGCACCTCTAATGGGATTTGCTCGTTACAAACGAGATACATGGGATATTTGTGGACGTGAACTAACGGTGATAGAGGTTAGCCAGGTGTTGTGCGGAATACAATAACATCAAACAATAAATATTCAATAAATCAATGAAGATTTGATTACTAGTAGAGTGTATTTGCTTAAAACTGATACAACCCATAAGTTGTATCACAAAGGTATAAGTTGGCATTTCAGAATTTCAGTGAACATTTCTTTACTCTAGCTGTGAGGCTACCATACCCATAACGTTACTGCCTCAATAAAATACTGTATCGTAATCAGGAAATAGCATTCCGGAAATACCCAATGTGTATTCGTGTTGCACCAAATGTCCAAATTTTCGGCAGCAAGCCTTGTTCTACTTCATATTTTCCTGCAAAATTTATCTTTACCTTTATTCTATGCTACGTTTCGGTGTCTGTACTCTGACTTTCACAGTGCTCTCTGTTGTTCTTTATATCTATGTCCTCTTGCGTTCCCAATGCTCCCGCAATAAGTGACTCTCGTTCTCTGCCGGATCCACACAAAAAGTTAAACTGATCGGCTCGCACATCCATCACACCTTTTGCTCGAGATATAGTGAACGATGGTTCTCGCAGAAATCTAGCCTCAAGGTGAATTTTTCCCAATTTGACGGCAGACTACACAAAAACAATAAAATATCTTATTATATAAAAGAGTAACTGTAGCCTAATCCGCATACCGATGTGCGTTACGGAAATGCAAATTTCGTGTTCGGGTATAAAAAGAGTTTCGCAGCTCAGTATCGAAGTATGCATATGTAGTTGTTTAGTATTATTTGAATTTCTTATGATACGTTTGAAGCTTTGTATATAAGTATGCCCATGCTAAACCAATCATATTTCCATGTAAGTCGACTCAGGCGGCGTGAGCCGACTGGTATTATGATAAATTTGTTTTGGTGCCAAAGAGTTGTACTTGGTGGTTTATTTGTTTGTTTTCATTCGCCGATGCGCTTACGGGGCTCCGCAGAATTATCAGCTTGGTATCACTGCAAAGGGTCCTTATCAAGCAAACAAGCCTTTGAAGCTTATGATGGACGACGGTGTTCCTATGTATTTATGCTGAGTGAGCTCGAATTGAGCTCGATTTTTTATTATAATCATACTCATTTGCATATGATGCATGCGTGGAAATGGAGTTTCTAAAATCCGGTACAAAAACCGCCTGTCATACCGCTTTAAACGACGGAAACCTCTCGAAATATGTAGTTTCGCAAACTAGCATGTAGTTTTCAGTGCTCAGTTAATTCAAGAAAGTTTCGGGAAATTTTTAAAACACAAACGTAGCTTCCGTAAGCATCTCTCCTCTAATTAGCGCGCATTGCTTATAAGTCGGCACTATGATTGACTACCGTATCTGCATTTTAAATCTCCTAATTCATCACCGTCATTATCGTATGCAAATTTGTATTGATCAATACGTCATATGCTGAGTTCGCCCGCCTGGCTGACCCCTTTAATGTATGCCGCATATCGTTGAAAGACTAATCTATCAGATAAGACATGGGGATGTACTATTGAGCAAACTAGAACTAGAGAAACCAAACTAGGGAGTTTAAACTAATTTTAACCAGTTTGCATATTATACGCGTGCTGAAGTTGCACTTCTCTCTAGCTTCTTTACGGTCAAAAACCCAAAATGTTGAATTTTTCTACCTAACATATTTGGGCTAACATGTCGGCTAATCCGCAATTAGGTGCACATAATTTACGTATGCACATGGGAGTAATTTATTAGTTTTAGAGTTTTAGCCACGCCGTAAACTTCTACGCGAAAAAATACGTTTGCGCTACACACCTCGCTTTCGGGGTACCCACGTACCACATGAAAATAATACGAAAATGGGAATGGTTTATTGCTAGATGCGTAATTTATTATTTTTTTTGTGCTTTTGGTTATTATACTACAAAGTACAGTACATAAACTATAAGATAACAAAATTGTCTGAAACCTATGACTGGGATCACTATAAGGTCCGGTGATCACATCTTAAATAACAGTACTTCTATCTCCCATCCCAACTCCGAGCAAGCCCGGCAAGGTCTAGCCCTGAAATAAGACATCACAGAGCCCTCGTGGGTGGATTCGAACTCGCGACCACTGTCGCGCCTCCAGCGCGCGTACGCATTGAGCCACGCCTCCATTTGCTGGTCGTTCAGTGCGGAACACCCAATGCAACTATGCCAAGCGTAGTGAAACAAATTCTAAAACATCAAAAATTATTATTTTGTCATTATTTCTAGTTATTAATATGGATTGGTTCATATAATTAATATGATATTTAAATTTGCCTTACCTTACCTTAATTACCTTGACGACTCGTACTTCAGCGTCAAGGTCGATTTGACAGCTGCGAGTCCCATGTTGCATTCCATTGTACACGATTCCTGGTGAGGCTTTGCCAGGGGACTCTATATTAGTTTCTGATTGTGAAACAATAAAACTACTGTCATGTGGTGGTAGATCTGTTTGGTGGCGATCTGTGGTGGTATATTCTTATCTGATTTACTGTTGGTGGAACATCCTCTAACCATATAATTTCACATTCTATGCAACGCTAAACTGTGACGGTGCGCCGCGAATGTTTGGCGATGCGCAGCGAAGAAAAAAGTAGTGCACCCTATGCCGCACCCGCTGCGCTGGGTTTCGCCGCGCACCACACAAGTTTCATCAGTGTGTAGAAAGTTGCAATTTTATAGTTTTCACATCTTTGTATAAAGTGCAAATTGTCCCAGACCCATCATTTTCTCACATTATTTCTACGTGAATTGGCATCCACTGTTTTTCAATAATGTGGGAAACTCTATGGTCTATATGTTGTGCGATGTACATAAGATTCGAATTTTATGGGGAAAACCAAGGGAGCAATACAAGTGCAGTGGTTATTCTTGGAAAAATAATATAATACTATTATAATAATATATATTACTGTGTAAGACAGCATAACAACCATAACGTTTTTTCCGTGGTGATGCGATAAAATATATAATTACTAAATTATTTTCAGCGTGTCCTTCACGTAGTTCTCAACGGAATTGATATTTCATCCGTGGCCCACGCACACTTTGCTCTACGACTAGTTGGTAAGTATATGGTATTTCCACGTATGTGCGCCATTCGGGCGCCGCTATGCTTGGCAGTCCATTGTGCAAAGAAGGAAATAAGAAAAGAAATTGAGAGGTGCTGCATAAGCGCCAGTAGTTTGCCAAACCAGGGTGAGCGTTTTTCGCATCTAACTTACATGCGTCGCACACCTGTGCTATTGTATTCGCCGTTGTATCTTATCTATTTTGATCGCTTTAACTCGGCGCACGACTTTTTCAAGTCGCACAGTAAGCCGCGCTCATTTGGCTCAAAGTATCCTTATGTTCTGTGCCATATTTCGAGAACTTCGATAATAACTGTATTTCCCTAGCTGATTTATTTCTAGACCAGATAATAGAATTTATTTTGTGAAAAATTAACATAATTATAAATTTCCAGTCGGTCCATCGCCCTGTTCTTCACACGACGCGATATGGTTGCATCCGAACTTATTAGTGCGGCACGTGCGCAGCCTTTACGCACACCAGCTCCAAGCCAGCACTAGCTCCGCACAACTACAGTAAGTTGGAGGAAATGTATAATGGGGTTTCCAAGTATGGTGAAAATTTACAGTATTTTGGAACATTTTTTTTACAATATTTTTTTTATTTTTCGTATTATATATGCAGGTTTCGTGCAGAAATACGGTAGTATTGACAGAATCACACCGTATTTTTGGGATACTTGCAACCCCATCACATTCCAAATTCCAACCAACTTCAGTGACTAGGAATATAGGAATAAAAAAATACAGAATATAGTTTACTCAAGGAATGCATGTTCCGTGTCCAGTCATGTTTGCTGACAATTACTAAAAACGATAAAAAAAAGAAAACTTCAGATTCGAGCTCCGACTTCGATTTGTCCCACAATCGGCTTATGAGTTATTATTGACGGAAGCTAAGGCTTTCTTCTATCTACATGAACAGGTGCGAGATCCCTTCTTGTTCATTGATGATAATGATACAAGTTGATACTGGAAGGATGATGAAAAAAAATAATAGACATATTTAATAATATAATGTCTATTGATGAATCCACGCATACATAAGAAATACTGCGGCAAAATGCAAAACACTGGTAGTATGAAAATACGGAACAAACTAAAAGTCCCTCATATTTATCTGTCCGATACTAGGTACAATGCGGATTTAATATTTATGATTTTTTTTTCCCTTCAGGTTTTCGAGGACTTTCTTGGCCATGTGGCCTGGAAAGTGAGTATAGAGCCTGCATTGGAACTTGCCGCTCTCAGGGTCTGTAGGGAGTACCTCGACAGGCAACCGTTAGTTTCCATATACTTTTCCAAAATTGAATATTCTGTAATTTGGCTGCGTGATACCATTGCGATGTATGTCGAGTGAATATCTATTATCTATTATCTACTTTTATTCCCTTCCATTTATTAATTGATTTTATTATGTCTCTATCCATCTATATCGATATCTCCCTCTCTACACAGAGGGCAAATTGTCTGTAATTCCTGTAAACGTGTATAAATCCCTAGTAAGTCAACCGGCGAAAACTATTTAACTTGCATCTTAATAAATAAACACTTTAGCAAGCATTGTATGGACAACAAGCTCGACATCGACGGTATCGATTCTGAAGCCGCGTTGAATACTTTTATCCCTGAATCGGTGCTCTTGAAAAGTAATATGAAGGTAAGCGTTTTCATCCAGTGGCCGGTTTCACAAAAATTAAACGCTTTGGTAAGTTACCGTCTCCTGTTTAGCGTGTTCTATCGACCTTCGCTTGCTGCCCGTCAAAAGCAGAGGAAGCGAAGGGAGCAAGCTAAACAAGAGATGCCTTATAACCTACCCCAGCGTTAAATTTTTGTGAAAACGGCCTCTGGCATTTAGTAGTGTCTTTAGTAATTTCAACAATTAGGGAGTCCGAAGCAATATACAAACAATGAATATGTTACGTGTGCTGGATTACTGTACATATTAATATCCAAAGTTTTCAGCCCAGTCACCTCAAGAAACACTTCATGTCATTGGTGAAGAAATACAGTGTTCTTTCGGCCACCGATTCTGTTCTCAAATCTCTGGGAATATTGATCGACATTGTCAAATTCGACCTGGAAATATTCAAAGCGAGCATTGGGGTAAGTTTTTTGGGATTAATTGTTTCTACGTATATCATCTCCTATTGAAGATGTGCCCCTTGGTTTATATCTGTCGAAGTCGTGACACTGTATCTCAATGCAAATTTCTAGACTTCGAACACGTTAGATTATGTGTAGCGTGGAAAACTATTAAAGCGAACCTCCGACCTGTTTTTTGAAACGCATCGAGTACATCAGCATTCTTATGCAGCATATGCAATGAACATAAACTAGAATAAAAAGTCGAGCTAAATTCGAGCAAATTAGCATAAATACGTAAGAATTAGTTGTATGCGATGCGTTTCAAAAACCAGCCGGTATTAAGCTTTAAGAAGAAATATGAAACTAGCAACGAGTTCTCCAAGAATCGGATGGAGGGGGAAGTATTTAAACTTGTTAGTTGTAAACTATTCTTCATCTAGGCTGGTTGGAGTGCCCCTGTTGACCTCCTCGTCGGGCCAGAAGTCGCCATGTCTTACCGGATCAACGAGCGATGTGATGTAAGATTCTATAGAATATAGGTGTCGGCATCATATACTCGTGAGCCGTGTTAGGCCTACCCTAGGGAGGGACCTCCCTGTCCGGCTCCTAAGGGTAGTGTACCCTATAATGGTTGCGCAAATGACATACGTCTCTATTCCTGCAAATGGTACAGTAACATTTTCCTGTTTCGATGAATGGTACATTATTCTGTGTTTCTACAGTACCCCCTTTGCCTGTGTTCCCAAATGGTACAGTACCCTTTTCAGCTCTCGCGGCTTGCCGAACTCCGCGCCGTCCTGGAAATCTCAGTACGAAAAATGGAAAAGGACCCAGAAAAGGCAATTGTTCAAATGAAAATGAGCGGTACAGCGCAACCGATGGTAATTAGTATTCTCCGTTTTTCTTATTATTCCATGAGCAACTAATTGTGAGCAATTTCATCTGGCTATCTAGTAGGCTCAGGTTGGCAGTGGTCGTTGGTTGTCATCTTCGGTCACATGACAAGTGATTGGTAGCATACGAGTTTGTTAATATATCGATTGACATATACTTATTGATTTATTGATTGATTTCAGCTGATTACCGTACCCACTATGGGAATCGCAGAGTCACTTGCTCATCTAATCGATGGCTATCAGATGATGTACAAGCAGGGAGGAAGCGTTTATAAGATGAGAGGTATTCGGAAGGGACAAAAAGAGAGAGAGGGAGATAGAGAGAGGGGGAGAGGGAGATATGGGGAAAGAGAGAGAGAGGAGAGAGAGAGAAAGAGAGAGAGAGAGAGAGAGAGAAGATGGAACAAAATTCAGGACTGGAGCGGTGCGAGAGTCTCGAGATGAAAGCAGCGACAGCCACTCTTCCCCGTCAGCGAAATCCATCAGAGAAAGGTACAGTATCTTTGGTATGTAAAGATATAAACAACTATAATAATTTATGTTATTGACCAAATATTGGCACACACATAATCGATATCTGTCAACCTGTGAAACGAGGGCCCGTTTATGCCACACTGAAGCATTTTTCGTGGTACATCTGATGCCGTATTCACCAACACGCAGGGAGCCCTCCATGGCCTCCCCATGAGCTTAATAATGCGTAGAGAGTGCGAGAGCAGAAGAGATGAAGAGCGGAGGACTCCCTGTGTGTTGGTGAATACGGCCTCTGGTTACACACATAGGGGGTTGCCGCTTTCGGTGTATCTAGCCAGTTTATTAATTAATATGAGCATAAAGTATAGGACATTAAATTCTAAATCAAAATGTAATTCTGAATTCTAAATTGACTGAATGTCAATTTCAGTGGACGTCGAGTTGCGAATAAAACGTGAAGATGTCACACTAAAAGAGCTCATCGGCGGAGGACAGTTTGGAAACGTTTACAAAGGAGTCTACACGATACGGGTGAGTGTTTTTAGTTACTTTTTCCTTAGTTGTGCCTCTTATAGTTGCTCAAGTGGCAGTCCTATTGTCGTATATTTTGCACCATACGAAACCTTTCCTGACAATTCTATACGTTTATATCCGTGTTTAAAGGGTCAGGCCCATTTCAAATGACCCCTATTTTTGATGATTCCATCTGATTCTCCATGTCAAATATAGTAGGATACGATATTTTTCTAATTTTCAAGCGCCAAATTCACGCAGTATGCAGCAATTTACCATAGCCAGTCATACCCAACTATATATCGCTGTTATCAGGCCCTCGGCGCTAATTGGGCAATATGCTCTATTGGGCGTGGCAATTGCGATATTGGCCAATCAGCGCAAATGGGCGTGACAACTGCGATTGATTGTTGTGTATGACTGGCCATGGTAAATTGCTGACAACTGCGTGAATATTGCGACTGAAAATTGGAAAAAAATAGCCTACTATATTTGAAACGGAGAATTCGATGGAATCATCAAAAATAGGGGTAATTTGAAATGGGCCTGACCCTTTAAAGAGAAATAAAGGCCGATTTTTGAAAAATATGTTGGACTACTGCATTCCAATATGTTGTATGCAAATGAATACAATTAGAATAAAAAATCACGCAGTATCGCACAGTCATTTGCATGCAACACTACTTGGGAATACAGCGTCCAGCATACGGTTCAAAAACCAGCCGTCTTACCGCTAAGTATTTTTATTTACTAGGGTTCGGAAAAAAAGATATTCAGGGCGACCCGCCGGTTCCAGTCGCCATCAAAGTATGCAAAGTAGAAAATGAACCTGCCGACACACAATTGATACTACAAGAATCTCGTGAGTATTATTCTAACTCTAATTACAAGGTTGCGGATTACAGACTGAGCGTTCGGCAGTCTCGTAGTCTGATACTAATTGGTTTCAGTATCGTATTAAATCCTTGCAGACCTCATACTAGTATGATCCTAAATCCTTGCAGATCTGATGCGCATCTTCCGGCATGCAAATATCATTTCACTTATCGGCGTGTGCATGGACAATCCAATGTGGTTGGTGATGGAGTTGGCCGCGTTTGGAGAGGTTTGTACTTTGTAGCTTGTAGTTCTTATCTAATTTTATTATTTTAATGTTAATGTTTTAAAATGGTCGTGATTGTACAATCTGAGAGAACACTGCTCTGACTCTCAGTGCCGCCCTCTGTAGAACAGAAATGTAGTGTGCCGCACTGAAGCGGAATCCCACTATTTCTGCTATCTCTGTTTCAGAAACTATTCTCTTATTTCCCTTGTATCACTAGCGAATTACTGTCGTTCTGTCCCTCTTTGCATCAGTGATTCAAACTTAATTATAATAGAAATTAGCATATTATTCAAATGTTTATTGAATATTTCTGAAAGAAGCAAGAAAATGCGGTATGAATTCTAATAAGGCAACTCGGGTGACTAGAAAGAGCAGTGGGATTTGGAAAAAATGGATAAATGGGGTTTGCAAGTATCCCAAAAATTGTCTGTGATTCTGTTACCACTACCGTATTTCTGCACGAAACCTGCATATATTTATAACATGAAAAATAAAATAAAAAATATTCTCGTGTGGTTCCGGTCTATGACGGTTAATTTTCAGCATATTTGCGAACCCCATAATACTATACGTGTTACATTTAGACATTTATGTCTGTCTTATAGTACGAAAGAGCACAAAAACATTACCGTAGTTACATTAACACTCACAAAGCTAATAAGCTATGAAATGCTGTCCATTCTAGTAGTACTCATCAAAATCAAAACATGAAACATAATAATTGCAACGACTATATTTACAAACATGTTTGACCAACACAATTCTAAATCTATGCAAACAAATGAAACTGTGGCTACATTCACAAGCATTTGTATTTGTTTCTGTTTGGTTTTTGTTTCTCTCTCTTTTTCTCTGTCTCTCTCACTCTCCGAAACTTCGATAAATGTTTGTGAAATAAGCCGTAATAATTGAGATCAACAATTAGCGGAACGAATTGTGGGGAAGGATACTTTCAATATAAACAGACAATTACAGGACTGTCCCGATAATAGTTATGGTAATCTTTTCAACGAGAGACCTTGATTCTGACAAATACTGTACTTCAAATTCCCAGTTGAGAAGATTACCACGGGAAATTACGCTTGCGCCGCGCCGCAATAACCTGGCGTATATTTGGCGCACATATTATTGCGGAGCTATGGTTACCGGGTCAAACCTTGTATATGAGCGAGCACATGGACCTAACAGTTTAGGACGGTCATCCTTTGGTGGGATATATCGGCGGAACCCACAGTAGTACTATATCTGGCAAAGCTCCATTATCTTTATGTCTCCTCCTTTTATACACTCTGTCATTGGGGAAGTTTTACCCGGAAATTTGTAGAGGGATATAGTATGCAAATTGGATTAGCATACGGTAACCACTTAGAACGTGAACACGTAGATGAGAGCAAGGACGGCAGCCAGGAGACTGGAGGTCGCTGAAATATCGATTTATTATATCTTTTTATGTGTATGATCTGGATTATTGATTGACCGAATATGAGCTGCTCTGCACTCTGCGTCGCAAACGCCGCGCACCAAAGATGCAAAAATATGCGCGGCGAAGACTTGGCGCACTGTTAGGATATTTGCGTAAAATTTTTGGGTAGATGATTCTAGGTTGTTTTTGGTTGTGGATAACATGCGTGTGATATTATGTGGCCCTGAATCCGTGTAAGTTGTGAATTCTAGTCTAACTTTACGGGTTACGGGGCAAGTGTGTTTCCAAAGTTGCTTAGCATACTTCACGTTATGGATAACATTAAAGGTATATGTGTCCCGTATCCGTAGTTGCTTCACATAGTGTTGCATTCTAAACTGCATTCCCTCATATACCGTATTTGCCTTCTGACACGGTTGCTTCACATAGTGTTGCATTCTAAACTGCAGTCTCTGTTCTACCGTATCCCTAACCTGCTGTAGACTGCGTCGTCTGGTCGTCTGGTTGCTGATCCCTCTGTATGGCTGCAGGACTGGAACTGTCCGTGATTTCTAGAAAGAGCCACCCGAAAATTTAGGGGAAATATCATGTTAGAAATTATAGAAGGGCATACTGGGGAAAGAGTCGGTTTATAGGAAGGCCAGTAAGGTATCCTAGTACTATACTAGGACTTGACGAGGGACACGTGCTATAACCGTCTAACATCTGCGAACTAAGAAATCTAATATTCCAGGTTAAAGCGGTATGACACGTGATTTTGTGCAGCTTATGTTAATTCCCACATATGCAATTTGTACCCTCAACCACCCACTGCCACGGTAATTCGCTCACAATACATGGGAGTGGTACTGTCCAACGCATTTTTCAAAACCACGTACTGTACCGCTTTGAAGTTTGAATGCAGTTATGCGGATGTACATAAGTGAAGTAAATTTAAAATCTTATTTTACTCACCTGTTCCATTATTGTATCGCCCGTACACCGCATTCATATCTCCGTGATCGTACAGGCGGCCATTCTTGAAAGGGAACGAATACATTGGGGGAAAGTACTGTAATTGTATTAGGCCATGCTTTTCGCCCACAGGAAAGTGGAAACTCGGGCGGGTGCCCGATATGCGCCCGATTATTTTTTGAAAAATCCCGCTATGTGCCCGATTATTTTTTTGATTAAAATCCCGATATGTGCCCGATTATTTGAAGTAAGCCAGCTATGTGCCGATGCGGTCCCAATTATTTTGGGGACGCGATCGGCCAAATTTCGAGGTTTTTTGTTTTCCGTGTGAACAAATAAAGTCCTTCGGGTACATATGCGCATGGGGCATAATTATCGCGAGTCAAAAGTTCTTCCCTACTTCGTAGAGTAGACTATATATGGCGAAGTATTCTAAATTCTGTGAACTTTTTACTCTCTAAAATATTAAATTTAGACATGATAATAAATGTAGTATTCACTAACCACAGATCCCTGAGCTTGTGGTGACAGAGTGGTAGACTGGTCCCTCTGCAAAGTTTATATGAAAGGGAGAGGCCCATGAGAATAAAATTTTCCTCAATTTATTTGTAAAGAATGTCCGGAATTTCAGAAATATTACTGTGAAAACGGCATTGCTTGAAGCCTGGAACTCACAGAGTTATTCCCCGGCAGAGAGTTCGGCCAGGTACCGTAGTCAGAATCAGTTCTCTCGCTTTTAGGGCATTCTTGTATTGCAAACGCCTCTTTATAGTCGTAGGAATGATCATTATTCGTTTGATCATTCTTATATAGAGAAAGAATGCAAATGAACGGATATAAACCGTAAAAAGGAATTTTGACGTTGCTGACTACGGTACCTAGCCGAACTGTTTGCCGGGGAATAACTCTGCGAGTTCGAGGCCTCAAGCAATGCGGTCTTCACGGTAATATTTCTGAAATTCCGGGCATTCTGTGCAAGTAAATTAAGGAGAATCGTTTCCTCATGGGCCTCTCCCCTGAAAGCAATGTGAAACTTTGTTTTTAGTTGATAATAATTACTATAATAATTGCCTATGAAACCCACAATAAACTAATTAATATAATAATTACCTGTTGTCCTCCGAAATCATTCTGCGTCTGTGCGAATGGCTGCTGTGTAGATGAGCCCATAAAGGGAGTTACTGTCTGTCCATCAGCTCCAACTCCTTGCGAGTATTGATAGTTCATATTTGTTGTAGGAGCACCATCTGTAAACAAATAGATCTACGTGGCCGATTGGTTAGTGTTCTTGAATTTGAGGAGAATGACCAGGGTTCAACCCAACCCTTTGGCACATATGCCCAAACCTACCGTAACCAGGTGTTGAGGAATCATACTGTCCCTGTTGGCCTTGTCCCTGTCCTGTATAACCTGAAAAACAGAAATGATTCCGAAACATGACCATACTAATATTACTTTTGTTTCCATTTCCATTTATATTTCGACCAGCCGTTCGAAGAGCCCTACGGGCTCTTCTCCGAAGGGAGGAATCGGCCTTCGGCCGATTGTTTCCCTACCTTACCTATTCTATTAAAAAAAAGAATTGCTACGATGTAAAAAGTTTACATTCTCACGTCTCTGATTGTTTAAACGTATAATAATCAGTTTGGATCTACCATGCAAACTCTACCACGACTAATGCTACCATGCAAATTTGCCATTGAATTTGCGTATGTAGGGTAGAGGGTTTTCTTTATGATAAGCTAGCATAGTTCAATAGTCAACAGGTAGAGCGTTGGACTATGAATCGAGAGGTTGTGCGCTGCTGTGGGTTCGAATCTCGCCAGCGGCAAAAATTTTGTATGCTCTTTCGGCTGCCAACAGAAAATTTTCTTTATGAAAAGATTTCGTTATGTTCACACAAACAAAAAAGTAAACTCTTCTCCTTTATATAATAAGATTATAATCTCTTATTCAAGCTATTTTGCTCATCAATTCTCATCACTCATACACCTTTAAAAAAATATTCAGCGCAGTATTGTTACATTTTCACTTTTGAATTTGGCGCGCAAAAATCACACCTACCGTAGCCAGGTGTAGAGGAAGGGTACTGTCCCTGTTGTCCTTGTGGCTGCCCGGTGAAACCTTAAGAAAATAGATCAGCTTGTGCCTAACGCTGCCAATATTCTACACTGGGAATTGTGTGCGGCGCAAATGGTGCGCGGCGAACGCATGGCGAACATACGGCACACTTGGATGTATGTCAAGAAGCATACCTGGTGTTGAGGAAGCATACTGGCCCTGTTGTCCTTGTCCCTGTCCTGTAAAACCTAAAGAAAATAAGTGAACTTGGCGCACAATAAAAGATATATTTTTCTTGCCTGTCATGAGAGCTACATATCAATGGGTGCATGCGGCGTGAAAATGGCACACATAAATATTTTCGCTACGTAGCGGCGCGCAAAGTGCGCATCTGGCAAGTTGCACGCCGTAATAGCGCCGTTAGCGTGCCAAATTTCGCTGTGTGCCTAGCGAGTTCCGATCTGGTGGGGTGATTTTATGAAAATGCCTGTATTTAATAAGAAACCTTGATCATTTTGTGGTTGTCCGGTGTATTGCTGTCCCTGATTTGTGCTCGGGAACATTGTAGTACTATATCCTTGCTGGTTTGACGGATATGGCGTTGTTGAAGCGTATTGCTAAAATATATTTCCATGTTATCTCTTTCCCTCCGATCAAATCTCTCCCTCTCTCTCCCTCTCTCTCCCTCTCTCTCCCTCTCTCTATACCTCTCTCTCTCCCCTCTCTCTCTCTCTCTCTCTCTCTCTCTTCCTCCAAAACCACTCTCTATTACTCCAATTGGTTTTCATTTATACAAGTGTCTACCTGATCCACAAACTGTCCATCTGCAGTCTGACCATACGGCGAAGGTGTCGTGGTTCTTGCCGCCGCACCAGCGGCAGCAGCGCCGGCTGCTGCGCCAGCTACCGCGCCAGCCGCTACAGCGCCGCCTACACCTGTAATCCATTTTTAGATTTTGCTTAATATTTTTTGGAAAAAATACGCGAAGTGCCCCGTGTTATCGTGCTTGCTGGGCAGTTATAAAAACACCGAAACGTATTCGGTATTCTAGCTGTGGGTCCTATATGGGATTTGCTTGTCATTGACAAGTTAATCTTCGCATCGTTATGCGCCTCGACCAACTAATTAAAGCGGCATAACAGCCGGTTTTTTATAGTTTGTGGAATAAATGCATTGCATTCCCATGCATAATGTGCAAATGTAAAAATAAAAATCGACCCCAATTCGACCCTACTTAGCATGAATACAGAGGGTTGCAGTTGCCCAACAGACGTTTAAACCGGTTGTTATACCGCTTCAAGAGACTTACCGTATCCCTGACTGCTTCCCGGATAGGGAGTGGTTGACTGAAACCCTTGCTGTGTTCCTTGACCGTCGTACAGGGGAGAAACGTACACGTTTCCATTGTCGGGCATTGGTGTCGAACCACCTGGATTAATAATTAGTTATTCACCTACGCCCTTCTGATCCTTGCCTTTTGACTATTAACTTTTCTGTGGCTTTCATTTTTCCCGTAACATGCAACAAAAAATCATCGCCAAATAGCATTTCGTCCTATGGAAATGGTTGCCATGCCCGTGACTTTGCGAAACATGTATAAGCCTTGAAACATTGTCCTTGGACCACCTTTGAATAAAAGGAGCACGCTCTTGAAGCGTAAAACAAAAGATAAAGAAGACGATTCTGATATTAAAATTAGGATTTGCATATTCAGGCCCAACCTTGATATTGATTGTTCGGGTTGTACGTGGTGGAGTAGGTGTAGTCGCCCTGCCCGGGTGTGTATCCTGCAGTGGACATGGTGGGGGCCTCAGTGGGTGCCCAGCCTTCATTGGGGTTGGTAGTACTGTACGGGAAACCTTGTTGTTGTTGTCCTTGCTGGCCTTGCTGGCTTCCTTGCTGACCTTGCTGACCTTGATCTTGGTAACCTGAAGCCCTTTCTCTTACAATAAGAAATTAGATTTGGGTAAGTAATTGGATGGGCGCTAGGTAGAGCTTGAATGGAAGCGGAAATTGCTATTTACTGTTACGCGCGCCCCAAAAAAACTTTCATTGTTACCGCAAGAAATCAATATCGAGGAGCTACGTATCTAGTTGTGTAGCCTGTCTTTTCTCTGGAGAATGTAGTGTGTAGTGCCCAACCCAGCTGTCTTTTAGAAGGCCGTTCCCCTGCTGCTTATAATCAAATACCACACGAGACGTCAAACCTTGTTGATTTGGTCCCTGTGTTGGGTACTGCTCATTCGCTTGTTGGTAATTGCCCTGGTAATTGCCTTGTGGAGCCGGTCCTCCTTGATAATTAGCCTCTCCGGTGTTCATCTGTCCCTGGGGATAGCCCTGATTTCCTCCCTGGTAACCTTGGTTGCCCTGAAGCCAGATAAAATTGATGAAACTCCGAGATTGCGCCTCGTACCTAGGGGGTTGCGCCCCCTTTGGCGCGGCGACTTTGCAACATATTGACAAGTTTCGTTAAAAGGACGGTTCACTTCAATTGCTTCGATTTGATTAGTCGGACCGGATTCTTTACTAACTTTTTTGTTGATTTCCAGCTTACCAACTCTCCAGCAGCTGGGTACAGTACTCCTGCTGCGGCAGCTCCTGCTACTCCTGCTGCTCCTTGTTGGCCCGGTTGACCTTGTTGGTATTGTCCCTGTCCCTGACCTTGTCCACCAAGGTTCGCCTCGTTATACGGTAGTGGGGCGTATGCGCCACCTGAGGTTATTTTTATCTTCAACTTTTAACCTTATTTTCTCTCTTACTTTCGCTCTTACTCTGTACCTCTACTCTGTCTCTCTATATCTCTATCTCTCCCTCCCTCTCTCTCTCTCTCCCTCTCTCTCTCTCCCTCTCCCTCTCTCTCTCTCTCGTAGGTAAAATTACCCACCTTGCGTATTCTGTTGCTGATTGGCCGGTCCGAAAAAGGTGCCTTCGTAAGTGCTGGTGTATTCTCCATTGTTGGGGCCGCCGCTTGGCTGATTCACGCCGTTGTAGTTTGGAGCCTGAAGGATTGGGTTTCTTTATTAGCAAAAAAAAAAAAAAAACCTAGTATTGCCTGTCGAGTCGGAAGGAATAACTATTTCGTAGAGTCTACCCAAAGGCCATGTTCACCAGTCAGTTCCGCATGGGGAATTCCCCGTCTTTTTCACTGCGTGTCTCACATTAAAATGCTATTTTCTGTCCGCAGGGAATATTTCCCCGGGGGAATCGGGGATGTGCCAAGACGGCCGAAGCCCATACATCGACCATAGAGTACAGTCGTAGCACTCAAAGTACAAGTGTGAGAACCTGGTTGAAAGACTACCTGGACATTTCCAGCTTGTCCTTGTGCTCCTTGTTGTTGTTGTTGGTAACCTTGGCCGGGTCTAA
Organism: Pelodera strongyloides; assembly: GCA_036852015.1. Classification (NCBI taxonomy): domain Eukaryota; kingdom Metazoa; phylum Nematoda; class Chromadorea; order Rhabditida; family Rhabditidae; genus Pelodera; species Pelodera strongyloides. Next base: position 72,924 of record JAANDG010000116.1, on the reverse strand, counting down.
ACAAAATTATTTGTTTAATTTTTATACTATGAAATTTTTTCCTGGTATTTCACTACGAGTATTGTCGTCTTTCTTTTTTTATTCATACAATCTACGCTTTGTTTTATATTTGAGAAAATAAATGAGGCCGTATTCACCAACACGCAGGGAGCCATCCCTAAGGAACTAAAGAGTGGGTAGAGAGTGCGAGATCTGAAGAGATACAGAGCGCTCGTGAGCCTAGGGAGGGCTCCCTGTGTGTTGGTGAATACGGCTTCTGGAAACGGGGGAAGGGAGGGTGGTAACATGCGAACGGATGCTTTTCTGGGCCCTTCAATGCTTGGAGAAAAATAGCAAAGTATCACTGCACATAAAGAAAGCGCGGGAAAATCAATAAATCAATAAATATCGAAATGGCGCATGCAGATTCTTTTCGTTCGCTTGTCCACTCCCTCCCCCTCCCGGTGAAGCCCACTGATTATGTAGTGTACAGTCTGTAGCTTGTAGTCTGTGTCTGTAGTCTGTACCTGTACTCTACACTCACCCCTGTTGTCCTTGGTACTCTTCGTTCGGTGCATTATATCCAGGAGTCACACCAGCGCCAGCTTGGCCCTGGTTCTGATCCTGGTATCCTTGGTTCGCATCGTTGTAGTTTGATCCCTCCTGATTGTAGGTTGATCCTGCCTGATCGTAGTTTGCTCCACCGGTGTACTGCCCCTCCTGCCCAGCAGGATACTGCCCCTGTTGTTGGTCGCCCTGATAAGCCTCGTTGGCCTGATTGTAGTTTGATCCCTCCTGGTTGTAGTTTGCACTCATGTCCTGCGGTGGTACCGCCGGACCACTGATGCTGGCCGATCCTTGCGCCTGCTGGCCCTGAAACGCTGCATTGGGGCCGTTGTAGTTTGGACCCTGACCGCTTATTCCGGCTCCAATTACTCCCAAACCAGCGGCTTGGTCGTTGTAGTTTTGGTTCTGGTCTGGGCTAGGTGTACCGTATGCTTCATTGGCTTCATTGTAATTTGTACCCTGATCCCCGATCAGCTGTCCTCCCGGAGCAGGGGTACCGTAGTTTTCATTGGCATTATTGTAGTCCGTACCCGGAGTGTAGTTTGTATCTCCAGTTATTGGAGCTCCAGGAGCAGGTGTGCCGTAATTCTCATTCGCATTATTGTAGTCTGAACCCTGGTTGTAGTTTGGAGCCGGAGTTCCATAATTCTGATTAGCCTGATTGTAGTTTGTACCTTGGTTAGCCGAGTCTTGCCCTGTCACTCCGTAACCCTGATTGGCCGTGTTATAGTTTGGAGCCTGCGTGGGCCCCTGAGGCCCCTGGGTAAGTCCCTGTCCCGGAGCGGGAGTACCGTAAACCTGATTCGGCTCATTGTAACCAGCAGTCTGAGGCGGGGGTAAGTAGCCGGGTGGGTTGACAGCGCCGGGGTTGATATAGGTGGGAGTCGGGGTGGACGGTTGGGAAGGGTAACCCTGGTTAGCCTGATTGTAGGGTGGGACCTGTGCGGGTCCCGGGGAGGTCACATACGTATAATTGACTACGGGTCGTGGTGTCGCTTGGGTGTAGATCGCGTTTTGGTAGTTCACACCGGTCGTCGGCTGAAATGAAAATGCAATAGGCAAAGAGGTTTGTCACGTGGTTTGTGGACTGTATCCCGGACAACCGTGCGCACTTTTTACCGGAATGCACTGTATGGCAAAAACACTGTATGCGCACTTTTTACCGGAATGCACTGTATGGAATGTCTTTAAAGCGAGACACCGGCCGGTTTTTGAAACGCATCTCAAACATCTGTATTCATGTGTATTCATGCTAAGTGCTGTCGAATTGGGGTCGATTTTTTTATTCTAGTAACGCTCATTTGCATACGATGCAGGGGAGTGCAGTTGTTTGACATACGTTTCAAAAACCGGGCGATATTTCGTTGTACACTTATGACTATTTATGACTGCTTGTATATATTTTTTCTTCTTTGGCCATATATCTATTGTTACTCTAATATCGATCGTCTTAGGATAAAAAGTCTTGTGGATCTTCTTAAACCCACTCGATTGTCGTTGCCAGCTTGTACCAGGTAGTTTGGTTGCGTTCGTTGTGCTGAAATGTTAAGTTGTTATAGCCTAGATTATAATTCTCTCTTGTAGTGTCCCCTAAATTATTACGAGGTGTGAGTTGAGGCTTATGTAATTAACAATGAAGTATTGAACCAATTCTACTTCCTGAGCGTAACGCACATCATCCAAACTATCAATCAAACAAACACACAAACAAACAAACAAAGCTCCCAACTTTATATAATAAGATTGTAATTACCTGGCCATTGGGGTTGGCCCCATGCAGGTTGCGACGCAACTGGCGTACAGCATCTAAATGATATTTATAAGTCACTTTATCGCAAACGAACTATACGCGGTCAGATTTGTACGTTGCGGGAAAAATTCAAAATTCAGTTATCTTTCTATTGCTTCACGGAACAGCCCGGACTTGAACCACCGACCTCTGGCGAGCTTAGCCACTAGGCTAGGCCACAATATACATAAACCAAGATATTATTTCTCAACAACTTACCCTGTTCGGGCGATTTGCTGAGGGTTGGCGCGGTTAATCGTGGCCACTGGTACCGTTAAAACCACAGACTAAATGGGTTTACAATTATTTTACGGGTAATTTATATAAATAATCTTTACAAGCATGTGGTGCATGGCGTAACGTGCATTCGCAAGCTTTGCTGTAGTTGGTTTCCCGCCCATAGGCTGCCCCCAAAAGCGTTAGTTGCCTGGCGTATTTATATACTCATAGTTACATTGCCGGCGCTGTAGAAAGCACCCGTCGGACCGTATAAAATCCTTTGCAAGGGCGCTTGGAAATAGAGTTGCTGAAAGGGAAAGGGTTAAATTGGTGTGTGTGCGGCTGCAGTCTGGCACACAAATTGTGTCGCCACAGCCGCTATACTGCTGCACAAAATAGGACGGGGTAAATAAATGCGGCAATCTCAGATACGCGGATCTTTGAGTTGATCGGCGAATTTATAGAAAAGCATGGCCGCGCGAATCTTCTATAAGAAAGTAAGGCCCGGGTGAGAACCGAAAAAAAATCAATTAAACGGCCGTGACCCCACCCTAGGTCCTAGCATAAAACTTGACCTACTAACTAGACAGTAGTAAAAGTACGGATCTAGAAAAAACAAAGATTACAAGTTGCGAAAAAACTTACTTGAGGAGCAATGTAAGTAGGCTGTTGCTGTTGCGGCTGACATGTGTTGCAGTTTTGTGTACAAATGCCATTCAGCAGCTGAAAATGTATAATTTTTAAAGGGAAAGTTGTAATATTGCTGATTTGTTTATGTTCACTTCTTGATACTACGCTAAATAGGTATGCATACAACTTAAATTTAAGTTGCTGAACTGAAGTAACTGAAGCGAAATGATTCACTGCGTATTACGGTGTACATCTGCCGCTTTAGGTTACTGCCTAAACCTAATTTTAACACTAAGTCTAACTAATGACAAGCCTGATCGCGGGCCTAGAACCTAGGTTCCTTCAGCCAAGAATCCGTAAAAAGGGAGCACGGAAGACCGCACCTCACATACGCAACGCAAGGGTGAAATTCGTGGTGTACTGTACAATTAGGCAACCCAATGCCTCAGGAGAAACATTTCGGATTTCATAATGCTCATATGTTGAACCAAAACATAAATACGTATTACATAACGAGGGAGTGAAATATCAAGAGGGGTAGAGATAAAGTAAGATAAGGAAATGATATAGAAATACGTTTCAGCTGAATTCTTGCGTATTTATGCAAAGTTGCTCGAATTTAGCCCGATTTTCTATTCTAATTTATGTTCATTTGCATAAGCTGCATAAGATGGTGTACTCGATGTATTTCAAAAACCCGATCGGTCTTTCGCTTTAAAGAGATAGCGAGAGATAATATGATAAGACTCACTTTAATATTAACGAGCAATTTGCACACATTGTATATGGTAATTGCCGGAGGTGTCATAACTCGTCATTGAGCAATTTAGCAATAAATTATGGGAAATTAGCTTGAATTAACACTAATTATAGATAGAAATTTAAGTCGAGAATATTGATTATCGGTGTCACGAATAGTCGTCGGTCGTTGTTTTTCGTTGTCACTGTGTGTCAGTGATCGTCGTAAAGGTTCTTTAAAAATGTAAAATACAGTGTCGCTGAATTCCTCGAGTAGTCCAACTTGTAGACCTAAACCCACGTCCAGGACCAGAGCCAAATTCTCTACGAATGTGGTTCGCACAGGACTTTTAGGGAATAAGACTTGTGCTCTTGGTTTAGTATTGACAGAGTACCGTGCAGATTAGGTCTAGACAGATCCAGACTAGGGAGTGCCTTCCAGCTGGCACAAGGAAGACCTGTGCTTTGTCCAAGTGAAAAACCCAGTGATGTTTTGGGTAAGTGGGTGCGTCCGAGGGTGTGCGGATGGCTCGCGCTAGAAACGATGATGCAGGCTAAGTCAAAATGCGATTAACAGCACGGGTGATAGTTGGCAAACGAAACCGCGCGCGCTCGGCAGGCACTAGCGCGTGAACGGGCAGTTTGCGGGCTATTTTTCAGGAATTAGGCGTCGTCACAGGTTGATTGTGACTGTAAAGTCGTAAAGTAGCGTTGTATGGTAATAAAATACAGTAGTACTGTAACACCGTTATGCTACAGTATGTAGCAGGCTAACAGGGATGAGTACAGTACACCGATGACCGAAGCTCACTAGGAAACAAGACCAAAATAACACCAAATGAATATCCTTGGCGCGCTTCGCGTGCGACTCTCCCACGCTGAATTGTTTTGTTGTGCGCGCGATTTATTATCAGCGCGCCCGAAAATTCGCAGCCTATCAGTGAAACGCAGAGCACTTGTGTTGTTTGGAATAGCCCGCCGGGCGTGTGTTTGTCTGTTTGTTTAATGAAAGGGAACAATAGACAAATATGGGATTATCAGAGGGTTTAGAGTTCCTCTTCTTAAAATTATCAGGTTCTGTCTATGTAATGGTGTTGGTTTCGCGTTCAGATCAGGAGGACTTGGTGGGGTAAAAGATGGCCTCTTGACGAAATAGGGACCTTGGCTTGGGTAGGGTGAGTAAAGGACCTTAGGTCTTAGGCCAGGTTGGTCCAAAGAGTGTCTTATGTGGATTAGTTTAGAGCCTTAGGTAGGCCTAGGTAGTATTGTACAATACTGATCTTATTACTTGTCAAAAACCATCATTCTGAATGTAAAGTGACTGAAACAGTCAACAATAGCTAGGTAGAAGAATACAATTAATTTAGAATATTTTAGAATAGTCTAAAATGGTCGCTTTAGATTGCTAGTGATAGAACGTGTGTTCTGGGTTTGAGGCGTTCTGTATGGTTGGAACGTTGATGTATGTATCTACGGGATGGACCGCCAAGAATCTGCCAAAAACGTCTGGGGGCGCACCGGATTGTGCACCCCGCACTAGATCCTCACGTAGCGCAAGCGGAACTGCACCCGGGCGGATAGATAAAAGCAAAGGAGATCGGGCGCGCAAGCGTGTGGGGGCGAAAGGGATATGGCCTGGACAGTTGAGATCAAACTACATAGGCGTACAAAAAAGGGCTACTATTAATGTCTAAGAATGTAGAGACAAATTGTAAGGAAGGTATGTATAACTAAGATGAGAACGGGATATGCCATGTAATTTGACCAGAAAACTGTATAAACTTGGACAAGTTTGGGGCCGAAGGGCCAATTGGGCATTCAGTGAAGAAAATCCTAAAAAAAAAATTTTCTTATATATTCAAAGCCGTTCTTGTTCAGTTTCTTCCTTTGACCTGCACCTTGTTGACTGTTCTTTTCACTTCACCATTTACTTCATTCCGAATCGTTTTCAATTTCTTTCTTTACACTTCAGGACGAAATCTTTATTCATTAGTCCACCCCATACTGCTTTCAATGTTGAATACATTAATAACTCTTGAATTATCTCTTGAATTGGGAACTGTACCTGCCCCATGGAAAGAGTCTATTATTGTACCGCTTGCCAAGAAAAACAATCCTGTAGTTGCGTCTGATTTTCGACCTATTTCACTCACTTCTACCTCCTGTAAAGTTATGGAAAAGTTGTTGTGCCAGTGGCTTTATGATCATTTTACACTTAATGGATTTATTCCTGAGCAGCAACACGGATTTGTTCGTGGGCGCTCTGTGGAATCCCAATTATTAGATGTCCAGTATGAGTGGTTGCAGGCTGCTGATGAATGTAAATTTACTGATGTAATCTATTATGATTTCTCCAAAGCTTTTGACAAGGTTTCTCATTCAAAGCTCCTGCATAAACTGTATTCCTCTGGAGTTCCTATTAACTTAGTGAAATGGATAGAGTCTTTTCTGGTAAACCGTACTTTTTCTGTTAAAGTAAAGGATGTACAATCGGGTCATTATTCGGTTAGTAGTGGTGTTCCTCAAGGCAGTGTACTGGGCCCTCTCTTATTTCTCTTTTATGTTTCAGAGCTTCCAAACTTTCTAGAAAGGGCACAAGTTAAGGTTCGCTGTTTTGCTGATGACCTTAAAGTGTATGTTGTATATAAAAAAGAGGAATATCAACAAGCTCACCTCAATATGCAAACCTCCATAAACTATATGCTTGAGTGGTGTAATACTTGGCAGCTTGAAATTGCTAATCATAAATGTCATGCTCTCTACCTTGGTACCGCTAACCCTAAGCATGCTTATCATATCGCTGCAGCACCTCTTGATGAAGTAAAGTCTGTTCGTGACCTTGGCATTAAAATTCAGAATAATCTACAATTCAATGAACATTTGAATTTGGTTTATAATTCTGCTATCTGGAAAATGCATATCTTATTACGTATTGTTCATATTCGTGATCCCGCTATCCTTGTTCACTGCTTCAAGACTTGGGTTCTTCCAAAACTTGAATTTTCGAGCTCAGTTTGGAGTCCATTCAAAATGAAAGATATTCGAAAAATTGAGCGTGTGCAATCTAGCTTTACTCGTATTGTTTATTTTAAATGTTTTGGCGTGAGGTGTTATACTGATCTTCATAACTATAGGGATCGATTACGTCGTTTAGAACTTGTTTCCTTGCAAGAGAGGAGAATCCGCAAGGATTTAGTCCTTGCATTTAAGATTATTTCAGGTGAAGTTCGGTTGAGCCGAAGTAAATATTTCAGGCCTAAGCCTACTAATGGGCGAACGAAGTTTTACAACAACTTCCATATTCCGTTTACTAAATGCAGTGCATTTAAAAACAGCTTTTTTATTCGAGCGGCTGTCTGGCTTATGAAGCTTCCAAGTGATATTCTTAAAGCACAAAATTCCATTCAGTTTCAGGCGGCTCTTGAAAAAATTGATTTAGTGAGTTTCTTTCAGCTTCCTTGTGTCACTTAGGCCAAGGTTTACGCAATGGTCCTATGGCCATACGGCGCGGTTTGCTAACTCCTTTGTGTTTTTCAAGTCGCAAAGCATTTGTGGCGAAACTTTCGCACAACAACGGCAAATTTCCGTTCCGTGTCAAAACGCACGGCATAAAAAGGTTGTTCCAAAAGAATGAAATAAATAAATATTCGCTGGTTTTTTTGTACGTTCTTCTCTGCATTTGGTTGTATAGGACAATTCCGCTGTTGTAACGCTTGGGGAGGCCTTACAACACATATTTTTTGACATGGCAGTTTCGTTTCTTTCAATCCCTCCAAGTTAGACGTGGGCAGGTCTCACTTGGTATCACAGTTTTTTAGCTGGTTATCATACAATTATACACGTTTTTTTCACTCATGGTAATTCAGAATTTACTTGTTGTATTGTGGTTGAATGTTTATTTACCCTTGCTATACTATTTTATTTAAAATGATTATCATTTTAGTTTGTGTGTTGTTTATATGTTATGTTTCATTTTCCACCTGACTGGTGTGTGCTTTATTGCTAATAAATGTTCAAATAACTACGTGTAGCGGCGTATTAGCGCATTGTTAGCTTTGCACGTAATTTATATAAACAAAGGGGCGGAGTTACGCAGGTAAATCAAATAGATTTTGGGTAGGGAGGGTGAGCCGGAGACAGTGATTGAGATAGAGAGATATCAAGAGAGAGAGAGAGAGAGAGAGAGAGAGAGAGAGAACAAGAGGGAGAGAGAAAGACGCAGAGAGAGAGAGAATGCGCAAAGACGATTAGTCTTGAGCGGAAGCGTACGGTTGCCGCGCGGCCTTTGACAAGGCGTCAATTCAGGCGTGCAAATACAAAATCAATTGATTGGCCATCCATAGGCCGCCCTAGCTGAGAATCGAACTCGCAACCGGTTGTTCGGGGCAGCGCAGCTAGGCATTGCGCCACTATGAATGGATATGAGATACCACTTATGCCATTGCTGAGGCTAATGAGGGAACTTACAAATATTATTTTAGTTCGCGAAATTACAGATTTCTCTAGTTCTCGGTTGAGTTCTGTGCATTCTCATATAAACCTAAACGCGGGTCAAGAGTTACTGCTTTATTCTCTAAAGTACCGTAGTTTTTTTTGTAATATACCGTAGTGCACTTAGTTACGGTAGGCTCCCGAGCAGCACGGGCAAGCATACTTCCGAGTTACGAATAAAATCTTATTATATAAAAGAGTAACTGTAGCGTAATTTGCATACCGATGTGCGTTACGGAAAGGCAAATTTCGTGCTCAGGTATAAAAAGAGTTTCGCAGCTCAATGTCGAAGTATGCATATGCAATTGTTTCCTATTATGTGAATTTCTTATGATACGTTTGAAGCTTTGTATATAAGTATGCCCATGCTAAACCAATCATATTTCCATGTAGTCGCGTCAGGCGGCGTGAGCCGACTGGTACTATATATTTTCGCAGCTCCCTTCTCTCTCCCCCGGTTATTCCAAGTAATGACAATTTTTTAACTTAGGCAAAATATTTATGTCTCCCACAAAAAAGTGTCGGATGTTTCGGATGCTTCTGCTATATTCGGCAGTTATATTTTTGCCTTCTTCCTTTCTTCCCATTTGCGTAAGTTGATACCCGAAAAGCCAAACAAGCGAGGGTGTATTGTATGCGCATATACAACAAAGTGTAAATAAGTTTTTGGAGAGGATGAGGCGGAGAAAGAAAGAGAGAGAGAGAGAGGAGAGAAGAGCGAAGAGAGATAGAGAGAGAGAGCGAGAGGAGAGAGAGCGAGAGGAGAGAGAGAGCGGGAAAGAGGGGTCTGATTTTGTTCAATAGTTACTAGTGAAAATTGACACTTTGATCTGATCCCGTCTAATACGATATTTGGAATTCTCCGCATTCCCGCTAAGCGAAGATGGATACCTTTTGGGTAGCTTGCAACAAAGGTAACCACTTCCTATCTAGGTAACAACTATACCAAACAGTCATCAATCAACATTTGGCAGTATGTCTCGTACATATACAGGTTACCGTGTGCGATAGTTCTTTGCAAGACTTTCCACTTCACTTTTATTTTTTAAGCAGATATGCACTCATATTTAGGCCTGTTTTATTTTCTTCCTTTATTATTCAATTTTTAAAACGCCCGCCGCACAGTATGGCCGGATCAAGTCCTTTACCCCTTTGTAGAAAACTGAGCCTAGACAATCAAAAGCTTGTCCAACCTATTCAAAACAAAAAACTAACGTATGCAAATGTCGGAGGCTATTGGGTTACAGCTTCATTGGCTGGATCAAAAAGGGGAGAGAGAGAGAAGGAGAGAGATGTAGATAGAGAGAGGTGGGGAAGAGAGAGATTAAGAAAGAGAGAGAGAGATGGAGAAAGATTTGGGTAGAGAATTTCATCCTCCCTGATCCAGACTCCGAACACCGGAAATTGAAACGCTTCTTGCCCTTGCTGGGCGATTTTTGCGAAATCCAAGGCTTGGAGGGTTAGAGCTTGCGTAACTACTCTATATATAAGCTCTGTGTATTTATTGTATGGGACTGTGAACTGTGAGAGTCGAGCGGATCGTTATTAGCTATAAGGGATTGATTTGTAAAACTGCTTGAAAGTAATTTTCTACATAATAGTCCACAAGGCTTGGGTCTTGGTTATAAGGATGTCTCCAACACCATTCTCTGATAGTGTGCGGCAAAAAAATATGTTGCGCTTACTTTTCGCTGCGCACCTCGACCAGTCTTCCAGACTCTCGCTAGATTCTCGCGAGTGCAGTCAGCTCTCTTTGGCGAAAAACTGGCGAAGTTAGGGCGAAGTCGGCGCGCACCTTTTTAGCTGGTCCTTTATCAATTTTAGAATTTTTCTGCAATATTCATGCCTACAGTTGGCCCGTAAAATGTTTGCGCCAGGGGTTCGCTGCGCCCACCCGTGTTTATTGGGGGGGGGTCTATGTCTAACGGATAGACTAGCTCTTCTGACACGATATGAGTAACAATTTTTAAATTTGCTTGCTCCCTAATTAACTTAAAATAAGGTCTACTACTTGTGTTACCATATTCTCCTTCATTTTAACATATTTTCTAACTAAAGCAACTAGATGTTACCCCTTTTGCGTCACAAACTGAAATGCGAAATGCATAAAAAAAAGTTGGGAAACTGGGAGAGTGATCAGAGAGTGATCAGAGAGAGAGAGAGAGAGTGAAGAGAAAGAGAGAGAGAGAGAGTGAAGAGAGAGAGAGAAGAAAGAGAGAGAGAGAGAGAGAGAGATAGTTAGAGAGAGAGAAGATAGAGACTACGTGAATTGAAACAATTCTTCTCAAATAGAATTATAAAAACAAAGTGAAAAATTGCAGAACATTTTGGAAATAATTTATTACCGATAAACGTGGCAAAGTTTTGCATTTTCAGTATGATAAATGTGAAATTTGTTCGATAATCTTTGAATTTCATAAGTAAGGTAATGCGGCAAATTCGAATCTACTGTGCTCGTAATCGAGACTAAGCCTAAGCCTAAGACTAATCCTAAGCCTACGCCTAAGCCTGTCGTAGAGACTCAAGAGAAGCCTTGCTGAGTGGCATAAGCCAGTTCTTATAATGTATTAATATTGGTAAAAATTACGCATACACTAACCGTGAACTAAAGTCCTAAAGTCTTTTATTTCTAATGATGGAGAAAGTTCAGATTCATCCACTTAGCTAACTTGTTCTCCGTATGATTCCTCGAGATAACGCCCAATTACCTTGTTATTCCATAATCAGTGATAAGTTCCCTAACTATAGACTGAAGTGAAGGGCTACAAGCTAAACCCGGCACTTAAATAAAACTTTCTCATTTGTCAACTGTTTAGTAAATTCCGCAAGGTAAACAAAACAAGTTCGACGTTTTTCCAAATCATAAAAATTTGGGCGCGCGCGTTTCACCTTTCCTTCCACATAACTTGATCAAAACTATGCGACGAGCTCGCTTTTTTGTAACTATTTGAAAATTCTCTTTGCAAGTCTAATTTTTCAAGTTTCTCTCAATGTTGTGTTAAAGATAATGATAAAATACAGAGAAATACTGGTAGGAAATATTGGTAGTTGCTGATTGTATAACATAATGTTCATTTGTTTGATTATAAGATCTTTACGTGTTAAAAAGTAAAGCAGTACCTATTAGTGAGCATAATTTTTAGTGCAAGAAGAGAAACATTTACGAATGGCTAATACTATAGACAAAAAATCTATCAGTCGGATGAAGTTGCGGGCCTTACCGACGTTGTAGGTTTTTTCACGTTATGCGTTTGACATACCTCTCCAGCGTAACGTAATCCACACAAACAGACAAACATAGTTTGTTGGTAAACTTTGTTAAATTTACAGAATAAGGTGACCAAATATAAATAAGCTGCGGAAGTGTATGTTTGTTTAATCCATGCGCGTTCTCCTTACGGACTTACGGATATACGCGTACGCTACAGAAAAACCGCAATATGAAGTGCGTAGAAGGATAGGGGTAAACAGTGGGATAAAGCGGACTTTTGATATCTTTTATTGATTATAGATCTATATTGATTACTGATTATTGATGTCTCAGTTGTAATTAAGGTAACTTGACTCGATATCTGTACATTATTCATTATTTAAGTTTGATAGCACGTGTATTAGAACCACCTTAGGTATGTAAGTAAAGAGTAGTCTTTGAGAGAGAGAAAGAGATATAGAGGCGTTGAACGCAAGAAGAAGTGTTACACGAAACTTTTCACAAATGGCAATGCTAATGCAACATACACATACTAAAACAGTTAAAGTACTAAAAAGCACTGATAACCTACCGTAGTTAGTAGTAATATGGTCGTAACTCCTCTAGGTGTTCTCATGGTAATTTAGTAAGTAGTGCCACACCGCGTGCCCGGGTGTTCTATAATATGAGTAGGGTTGCCGGAGCCCCTGAACTACAGCTTTCTCTCTTTCTCTCTCTTTCTCTTTCTCTAGCAAGGGGCGGATCGGGGTCTCTCTTTTCCCCGTTACTCTCTTTTCTCGATCTGTATCTTTTCACTCTCTCTTTTCTTCTCGCTCTATTTTCTCTCCGCCATTCCGGACCCGTTTTTCCGCATTCGACATGAGGCTTAACCTCGCGGAATACAAGCGGAAAGGGCAAACTTGAGAGATTTGCCAGATTACTGACAAGGCTTAACCTTCCTCATCAATTGGGAGAGAGAGAGAGAGAGGGAAAGAGAGAGAAAGAGAGAGAGAGAGAAATAGAGGGGGAGCAATTGAGGGAGAGTCATCAAGAGACAGGTAGATAGTAGCTAGAGAGGAGGCCAAGAAATATCACAAAACTAGAAAACTTCAACTGGTTGCAAGTTATCACGCAACGCAACATCAGGGCCAAGAACACTGTAGTTGTAGTCAACCAGGACAGATTATAGTAGATTATACTTCGTTCATCTTGTGGTTGTCTGATCGGAGGAACCTCTTAAAATAGTATTTTTAAAGCGAAATACCGGCCGGTTTTTGAAACACATCGAGTATACCAGCATTCTTATGTGGCTTATGCAAACGAACATAATTTAAAAAAATCGAGTTAAATTATAGTAAATTAGCATAAATATGTAGGAATTCAATTGTCCGCGAGGCGTTTCAAAAACCGGCCGGTATTTCGCTTTAATTATCTAAGGAGGTAAGGAGGCCCACTTTCCGGCAACCTTCAAATGGGCCTGGTTACTGCCAGGCCTGAGCCTGGTTCTAGGCGTAAAGAAATGCGGTTTTCACAGAAATATTTCTGAAATTACGGACATTCTGTGCAATTAAACTGATGGACCCTTTTTGCTCGTGGGCCTGTCCAATAGAACGGTCGCACTAGTAAGTTGGTACCGAGCAAGTATGCTCGCGTCGTGAAGCGCGGTGTCTCTGGATTTTCTCACTAGTGTGCGTGTGAGGCGCACCAGAGATGATGCGCAAGACTTTACAAAATTAGTTGGCGCAATTGCCGCGCAGCTTCAAAAATGTCATCTAGTGCATATCTTTTCGCGCACCACGGGCGCCCTCCACGCACACCCCAAATGTGGTCTACGATAATAATAAAAAAATAAGACAAATCTCCATTTCGTCATATATATGCCCCGGAAACCAGTAGTATTTATTGATTGTGCCTTCTAAGCTATTTCCAATCTCGCCATTTTGCGCTGCCATGTTCATTTCCAAAAAGCACCGTGCTAATTTTGTGCTAGCACATTTCTACATCAGACCTGTCAAGCACAGTGCTCGGGTAATATTTAACAAATGATGCCGAAGAGATATTTGTTAGTATGCATATATTTGAGTAGAAAACCGGTCATTCCCTCTCGACCCCCAGTTGAGTACCCAACACAACGGGGGCCAAATGATACCGACAAATGTAAATAGTATATTAGTGGAAAAGAAATCTGGTTTTTGCCGTCTATTTTCCAAGACTCTATGTAGAAGAAGCCTGTATTTGGGTGCAAAAAAGCTTGTATTTGGCATAATAAGACCTAATATTGACAGGAAAAAGTCCCGGTTTTTGGCGCAAAAGGCATATGCATGCTGACAACTTGGCATATAGAGGGGTATTGTTGAGATACGGTTCATTATGGGAGAAGATATAGATAGTTAAGGCCGATCTTCGAGCATTTACGACTCCCGGAATAAAAATCAACGACACATAGTTAAATTGTCTTTATTATCAAGTTTCGTCATTACGACATCAGCAGGGCCGGAATAATCTCCTGTAGAGGGATGTGAGATTACTTGATATGAATATTGTAGCTAGTCCTATAAAATCTTATAATGCATTACGTTGTAGAGGCACATGGATCTGGCTTAGGCGTGGCGTAAAAAGTCATTCCGAAGTTTTCAAAAAAAAACGGAATTACTATACCTGTAAGAGCTTTTGCGAATAACTTGATGTGGTTGGAGCCGCTATCTGATTGTATTTTAAATGTTTAAATATTTAAATGTTTATTAGACTCTTACAAAGAGCCCCAAGCCATAAGAGACATTTGCTCTAACTAATCTTACAATCAGTTTCATAAACAACATCATTACTTAACTTTTCTATTTGGATTTTTTCTTTTAACACTTACATAAATAAACACTTATCCAATGTACCCGCACGGAAACGTTTTTTATTTGTTTACTTTGGTAGCTGAATTATATATATATATATATATATATATATATATATATATATGGCTGTTTCACAATACATAGAAAATACTTATGCGGTACGCGCGTACTCTCCTATGTTTGTTGTACGCTTATGTGTGGCAGATTGCTGCTTGCTTTGTGTATTTTTCTCCCATTGCGCTTATGTATGCATACATATAACAATATAATAAACAACAAATACGACATAAGAAGCAAGTTTTTGAGATCATAAGATCTACAACGGAGATTTTTTGATAGAACTATGGGCTTAGAACGTGAAAGTTGGCTCACAAGCGGCGAAAAAGTGGCACGCCGTTTTCACGCGGCGTTTTCACGTTTTCAACCTTTACAACGTGAAACTTTGGGTGTGGGGCGGCGCGCTAAATGAGGCGGGGCGGCGCGCTGAAAAGTGCGGGGCCCAGGCAGGGCGGCCCCACCAAAACGGGGCCCCGAGCGCGCGGCCCCGCTTCAAAAGGTGGGCTGTAGGTGCGCCGGGAGCGCGCCGACCGTGGGAAAATGGGCGTGAAACGCCCCGAGCTGATCATGCAGTTGATACCACGATGGCCTTTGGGTCCGCCATTAACTCTGTAAATATAGAGACGTTTCAATTTATATCTGATTCATTTAAGTTAAGGAAAAATTATTTTCAACTCCATCGAAGAAAAGATCAAAAGGAGGTTTATCGAGACAAAAAGGGCTACGAGATGTATTACAATAAGGAACATAGTATAGAGAAAACGAAGACCAAAGGAGTAGAAAAATAATTTTCAAAGCGAAATGAAAAAGAATTAGAACGAGAAGTAATGCGAAAGTGCGCACATTGTGCACTATTCCAAAGCAATTACGGTATAATAGCAGCCTTTAGATTAGGCGGCAAACAATAATTTGAGAAATCGAAGGTATATGAATACTTTATGCAAACTAAACTACCGATAAACATAATTTTACTACTCTTAGTTAGAACATAAATAGAGACAACAAACTTACTAAATAAGACAATAATTTAAATTGAAATGGTGCAACATACAAGTACTTCAACTTTTGGATAAGACAACACTCAGTTTGCCGGAGCACAAGTGTTGAAAAGCACAAGTGCGGTTTCGCTGCGTACTAGTAAATGCCCCTTCACTGAGTATCTGGCAGTTTCCATTGTACGTGTCCTCGCGCACCTGTGGCGCGCTCCTAGCGCACCAGCCGCCCCGCGGTTTTCGGTGGTGTAGTCTTTCCCAGACCAATGGGCCAGACACGGGCGTGGGGCGCGCGGGGGGTGCGCGGCCCCGCGAAGTGGGGCCAGGGGCGCGCCGCCCCCCGACCAAGTTTCCTCAGTGTAGACTAACGTGAATTGACTAAGGAACAAAATGTTCAAAAAGCCCTAAGATTTCAGACAGACACCAAAATAATAACTGGAAATAAGCATAACTGTGAAACAAGAAACTGTATTAAAGCAGTATTGTACCTAGTTTGTGAATCATATTTTTGACAACTGTGTCTGAACATATGATATGCATGCAAATTTCATAAACTAGGTACAGTACTGCTTTAAAGTTGGATGTTTCAATTGCGGCATATATTCGACCTGACGGACACTAATTTGCTGATTCTACCTTACTTCGCAACCCAGACCATAAAATACAATTGCTTCCATATCATATAAACATGTCACGTTTTCCTATGGATGGGGACTATAGTACAGTAGTACAGTACACATCAGTTATATTTTCTTAGGGTTCTGCATCTATTTGTTTAACTGACAAGTAGACGACAGTTTATTCTTACTCAACACCAAACAATAGTCACTATCTGTCACTCCTTGATTTCTACCTGACTCTTTCACTGTTTGTAAGGTGTAAATATTTGCCGCGTTCATTTTTCACTAAATAAACGCGTGTGGGCATAAGACGAACACTTTTTTTGAAAGGTTTTTGAATTAGTTGAACTCCGGTGTAACTGTTTGGTCTTTGTTGTCATTCTATTTTAATGCGGGAATTGAAAGTTTATCTACTATAAATCATTTCAAAGCGAGTGCCTAAAAATGTGTTAGGCTACCATCGCATGAAGGGTTTTTTCCAACAGGCAGCCATCGGTCTCGTGGTGTAGTGGTTATCACATCTGTCTAACACACAGAAGGTCGGCGGTTCGATCCCGCCCGAGATCATTTTTTTTCTCATTTTTTTACATTCTTTATTGAAAGAGTTTAGAATTAGTACACTTTTTTGAAACTAATTCTACTTTCTGTCTTTAATTTTATTTTTGACCGACTCAAAATACATTAGAGAGAATTCCTCCTTTGCTCCGATTGGTTTTAAATTAAATAAACCGAAAGAAATAACTTGAAGCCACTGTGTACTTGGTTTTATTTGTATTGGGAAAAAGTATACGTAAAACATAAACCTAAATGTCATTAATAGTGAACAAAAATGCTCCGAAACGATCACCAATCATGTGCCCGCGTGGCCTAATGGATAAGGCGTCTGACTTCTAATCAGAAGATTGTCGGTTCGATCCCGGCCGTGGGCTCTAATTTTTGCGTCCTGTTTTCAAATCAGTTATTTCAGCTCCGGCAATACCTCATCTCTCACAGGGAATCATTGGATCTTCAAACGCTGCTACAATTCTGTGGACAGGTAATTTATAGTTTCTACGTTATATAAGTTATTCATGTTTAGGTTTAAGGTTTAAGGTTTCAATATGTATTCGTGACCGACTTTTTTCTGAAATGTTTCTAATATATGTAAGCGTGGATTATTTTCAGATTGCGTCAGCTCTAGAATACCTTCACTCGCTGCAGTTCGTACATCGCGATGTCGCCGCACGCAACGTTTTGGTTTGCGCTTCGAATGTAGTAAAACTGACGGACTTTGGTTTGAGTCGAGCGCTGGACTACGATGCGGTGTACACGGGTCAGTAAACTATTGTTTCGAAATGTTTACCCTATATGATAAGATGGTAAAACAAGGCATCCATTGGATTTGTCGCGCGTTAAAAGTGTGCGGCAAGGATTTGGCGCACATTTCTATTCCGCTGCGCGAATTACCCCTGCGTCATATCATATGCTAGTTTTTCTGAGTCTACAGTCAAAATTACTTTATTTTTGTAAATTGCCAACATGTGGCTCAGAAAAAAAATTTCGGTGCTTTTCCTTGATGAATTTCTTGCTCTGTTTTTATTTTCTGCTTCGCACCGGCGATCCTTCTTGACGTTGACTAGCCAGAAGATGACGAGCAATAAAGGAGCACGCCCTTATAGCGAATCGAAGAGTCATTTTCATTATTTTATGTCATAAAAATATTTTTACTTTACAGCATCTCGCGGTAAGCTGCCTGTGAAATGGATGGCACCCGAATCAATTAACTTCAGAGAATTTAGTATGGCGAGCGATGTATGGATGTTTGGTGAGAATGTGCTAGAATTAATTTATATAGATTTATGTATATTTATATAGATTTACATATATATATATATAATATATATATATATATATATATATATATATATATATTAATGTATATAGATTTAATGGGTGCAATCGAAAAGTTTACCCCCCGAAGTTCCAATTGTTTGTATGCGGCTCAACCGTAAGGACGCACTAAGCAAGTGCATACGTATCGCGCACCATTCATCAGTAAGAATCATTTTGCTGTATTCGCGCGTTGCTGGCGCACCTATGGCACACTTAGTGATCTTCACGGTGCGCTGGTTGAGATATAGAAACTGGGTGCTTAAATAATTTCATCATTATTTAGGTGTTTGTTGCTGGGAAATCTTCTCGTGGGGAGTGAAACCGTGGTCGGGAATAGCGAATGCCGACGTCATTAGTAAGTTCATATTATTTTATGAACTATAGTTATTCATTGTGGCATTGCCTTAACAAAACTTGTGCGACATTTTATGTTCGTGATAAGTGTTGTACATATGGGTGACAAAATTATACATCGATTTGCTGCAAACCTAGAATGAAGACGCGCGGCGAAAGAGGTATTTGATTTTGCATTGAGAAATAGAAATGAGGATGTCTAGTCGCTAATCACTTTTTTCCTTCGCCAAGACTGGGCCATGTGGCTCCATGTTCGGGCATGCTCGCCTTATGACTTTGCGGCGCCATTGGCCGTATGCACGCACGCGCCGGGAAGCTCCCAGCCTCCCAGAGGGAGGTGAGAGAAAGAGAGGGATCATACGAATCAGAGACAAATTCTCCTCCCTGGAAGGTTCCCGTTGTTCGTGCATACGGCCACATGCGTCTGTTTGTGCAACGCTGAGGATTCGTAACGTTAGTGTTAGAGTTTAATTTCAGCTGAAATCGAGGCGGGTAACCGGCCGGCTTGTCCTGATATCTGCCCGTTAGCACTGTTCAACTACGTGGAGCGACATCTCTGGTCATTCGAACCACAAAAGAGACCCCTCATGTCAGAGGTACTGTAGTTTGTAGATTTTTGTAAGCTATTTACGGTCGAAGAGCGTGCTCCTATTTTGTCAAGTGTGTTCGTTACACAAAAATATACGTATACAAAATAGTAACCTCTCTGATGAGAAGTTTATTCATACAACATATATTTCCTCTGCTGAGGCCGTTTTCACCAACATTTACTTCTGTCAAAAAGGGTACTTCAGTCAAAAGCGCGCGGTACATCCGGTTTCACCAACATTTACTTCTGTCAAAAAGGTACTTAGGTTAAGCCTATAGCACTTAGCCTAAATACCTTTTTGATGGTCAAAAATTTATGAGAGAAGTAAATGTTGGTGAAATCGGCCTCCGGACACGTATAAGTCGGACTTTTTTTCTCTTCAGGTGTCTCGGATATTGAAAGACGTAGGAGATCAACTGAAGCGCCGAGTTCACCCCGATCAAGTGCGCATCGTACGGCCGACGCAGGTAAAACGTCTGAACTAAATTTTACTCCCGTGCGACACTGAAAAGAATGTGCCAGTGTATCGGGGCACATATTTGTGTGCACATAAATTTGCATATAATACGTTAACCCAGATCAGCCACATATTTGTAAGCCACATTGAAATACGGTGCGTTCACAAACCACATGTTGTTGCGCTTTAAACGAGAGCGCTAAGTCTCGATTGCAGAACATCCCGGTGATTCGCACGAATATCGATTCCCTTCCGAATCTAACACTGTGGAGAACACTCGAAGAGCAGAGACGACAGATGGAGGAGGACGAGAAATGGTTGCAAGCACAGGAAGACGATGGAGACGCAGAGGAGCTAGACGAATTTGTAAGATTTTGAAAGCGTGATGTATAAAACGTTGAGGACTTATTGATTATTCCTCGATGATTATTTTGAAAGCCTCCTCTTTCTTCAATAAAAACCAGCTCAGCTGAGTTCCCTTGGACCCGACTCTTTTAGTGGTAGAACCTGGTTCTCAAAGTATGCGATTTCTTTCTGAATGCTTAGTGATTTAAGGACTCTGTTTCTTTACCAGCGACGTAAGATCAACATAACGTTACTGGATCCGGATAACACCCTTATGCAATGCTGTACTATTTCAGAGTGCAATGCAAGTGTGCGCCGAGGACGAAAACCTGAATAGGGCGCTTAGTGCCGCGACTCTAGAGGACTTTCGGCCAGCGGTTCGCGGGATGGGCGCCGAGAATGGCAACGGTACCCTACGATCGAACATCAGCACCAAATTGAAGTCAGCCGACCGCACCATGGGCTCATCGAAGAGCCTACCGAATGGGGTGAGTTGTGGATTGGAAATTGGTGCATTGTGTTGGTGTAGGGTGTCTGCCTCCTCTCTCTTTATATATTGTTTATGTAGCGCACCTTTGTGGAGTTGGACGTTTCTATCCTCATACACTATGTAACTCTACGTCTCCTTCGCGCTGCGAGTATATCGCGCACGCGGCGTTTGTATGGCGGGTGCGCGGCAGGATGCCCATTGGGAGTTCACTCCTTTCGCGGCCTTTCGGGTCCCCTGCGCTCCGCGCATCACCGCACAAACTGCGAGAAGTTTTATGACTGTTAGTAACTAGAACGTGTGGTAGGGTTAGACTTTTCTACCCCAAGTGCTTGAACTTGAACATTTTGAACCTTGTTTCCAGGTTCCGTCCCCCGGCAGTGGTGTGGCGAATGTTAGGAAAGCTACCGCTGCTATAACAGAGGCAGTGGCACATTTGGCGAACACATTCAGTCAACACATGAGGCACGAGGATTTTGTGCAATCTATTAAAGTGGGTTCTTTTCATTTGTCTCTTTCACACACTTGGCTGTCTCTCTCTCTCTTTCTCTCTCTCTCTCTCTCTCTCTCTTGTCTTCTCTTCTACACTTGTCCAACTCTGTCTCTCCTACGTTTTCTCTGCTCTTTCTCTCTCTCTCTCTCTTCCTAATTTCTCTCTCACTCTCTCTCACTTGACTCTCGTCTAATTTCTGAATACAAGCGCAATTTCTTCAGGATGTCACCGCACGTCTTCGTGAAATGTTTTCGGAGGCCACTCCTCTTATTGCTGACGTAACGCCGGAGAAGAAGAGAGAGGTATACATATAGCTTCTGTCATAAAGTCAATTTTCTTTTCTTGTGGTTTGAAACCTTTTCCAGACACTTCGTCTACGACTGTTTAGATATTTGTTAGTCTTTTGCAGTTGTAAAGTTGGCGGGAAAAAGTTGGGAAATGGACGACACTTTTTTGCAACTTTTGTCCATTTAGGTGGATAAATGTGAGGCGTTGATCGGCAATGACATGCGGCAATTGAGTCGCGCCATGCAATCGCTTGCTGATCAGACGGCCACTGTGGTAAGCGAGTATCATTCTGTTTTATTATCTCTCCACTGGCGCAGTGGCGTGGCGCAGTGGCAAACGCCTTGCTCCAGGCCACCGGTCGTTGGTTCGATCACGGCACGGCACCCCTCCACCCCACCAAAGGTGTAAAAATGGGTAGCTGGGTAAAACCCCGGCGGAGATAAATCGGCTTTCCGAGAAAATTGGCCTCCGGGAAGTTTAAAGGCCAGTTCGTTCGGCTTCAGAAATGAACCCGACCCCTGCGGATTCGGTTGATATAACCCGGTACTCTTTGTCTCTTCACTTCAAGTACTCCTTCGTGTGCATCATCTGTCGTGTGCATAACCAAAAATTATTTCAGACGTACAACTCACACCGCCGCGATATTGTGCGAATCGCTGGCGATCTTGCCGCGAACTGTGACACATTTTTATCGCTCCTCGCGAATGAAGAGACAAATGTAGGGGCGATTTATAAGGGTATCCTCTCTGATTGTTAGGAAGATGCTTTTTTATATTGTTCTTAATTAGTAGAGTAATCTGGTATGTGAAGAGTTTGTAAATGTAAGTATGGTAATACTTCACGCATCATTTCCGTATGTATATTGTAGTACCGTGCATGTGTGCCAAGTTGACTATCTACATTAGTAATAATAGTACCGTAGTAAGTGTAGCAGCGTAGTGTATTATTAGTATTAGTATTGTTGCCCAATATTTCAACTATAATTGTTTGCCATTGTACACTTGATATTGTGGACTTTGCTTATGTTATGATTTCTTATGATTACATATGTTTATGATTTTATGATAAGTCCATCCATTTTTCCTTGTGTTCTCGCTTGTTAGTTCATAGTATCGGATGCTTATTGTTGACTTCTGAATACCTACTTGACCTCAAGTTTGTCCGACACGGCTTTCAAGTATAAGAGATGAATTTTGCGAAGACTAATTTGCATATGATGCATGAAAATCCTCCGTTTCACTAACCACGTATCATTTCGCTTTAACTTGACGAAGTTGATACTTTACCTTGATGCCAGGTCTACTGTGTATCATGCTTCGTCTGCCATAGTTCATTGATTAGTGCTTTCCAGTTACGCTCATGCTTTCAACGTCTTCAGGTTTAGTCCGTTACCTATAATATATCTCATGTTCCCGTCTCGCCAGTTATTTGCAATATTGCTTTGTATAGCGGGTTTAAACTAACTAATTGCTAGGTATGTGTGGTTTCTGTTATGACTTAGAACATCAGATAATTATTCACCGAAGTAGATTATTCGTATCTTTTAACGGTGGTCTTTTAGAAGGGTTTTCACTTACATTGTAAAATTACGATATGTTGGCTATATATCTGAAAGTTTATATGAGTGCAATGTCGCTCTGGTTAGTGGTACCATAGAGTGGTGAGCACCTCCACAGTAAATAAATATAAGTAAAATGTATCGCTCAATTATTTTTCCTGGCCCCGTTATTCTGTTTTCACGTATTGAAGTTAATAAAGCACATTAAAGTTTGGATTCTAAATGTATGAAGCTAGATGGGAAGAATCACTCTTTGATGAAATCGACGTGGAGTTTTTATTTATTTATTAAATACACCGAAAGGTTCCGAGAATCCGAGGATGAAAAATAAAGAACATACGTGGCGCATGCATAGGAAAAGATGAACCATTTCGTGACGGTTTCCTAGTATTTTTTGTGAGCCTGTTCATTTGATGACCAGTTTGTGACGTTGTCATGACCAACTGAATATTTTTTTCGCTGCACATGGTGACAGGCCACGGACGGTTTTTCTGTGTTCTGGGCATTATTCCGCTTTCTTGTTTACACACATGTTTATACAACATTGAGATCGAGATTGTGTATAAGTTCATTACAATGGCTATGTATTATAGTCACCACATACCGTAGCAATTCAAAATCATATAGAACGTCATGTGAAATGCGTAGCCTATTATGTCGCGCGAGGAACACCGTACACCAAATCTTTGAAAAGGAGGGAACTGTACGAATTCAAAACAATACTGAAAAATGGGCGGAGCTACAAACTTGTGGGTTTGCACACGTTTGCTTGTAGATTGCTTTGCACAAATCCTCCATAACTATTATGTATTTCTTTATTTATATGGCATAGACAACACACTTATTTCTAGTCCGAGAGGTGGTCGGCCGTCTTATTGTATTTATGTTTTATTTTCTCCCTTATTTTTGTTTATCAGATTCCAGTATTTATGAATTGAGCTCGGTTTTTATTCTAATTATATTCAGTAGTTTCTCTTGCTTTCACGATCTGTGGTAGCTGTAGCTAATTATTATTTTTTCAGTATCAAAGCTCGATGCAGCAGGACTACGTTCACCTACAGAGACACTAAAATGTCGACCGCAAATATCAGAAGTTCGTTATTCTTAATTTATATCAGGGTGAAACGGGCGCTGTAAGTTGAATTTTTGATGAGATCGACGTTTCAAACTCACCATTGGTATAATAACAGAGATTATGTCAACGTCTACATATAGACAAGCAGTTTATTGCTACAAAAGTATGTTTCAAAGTTTGTGTCAAAATAAACTTTGATCCCGCAAATATATCTATATCAGGGGGCGTCGTGGCTCACTGGCAAAATTCTCGTCTCTCACCCATACGACCCGGGTTCGAATCCCGCCCAGTGCTACCATCTTGCAAACATGCCACGGCGTCGGGAATAAAGTTAAGGCGCTCCCCTTGCCTAGCCTTAGGACGGACGTTTCGCTCTGTAATCTCTGTATTCCGTCTTCCCTACAATCGACAATGGTCACTTCCCTGCCCTCTACTCTCTACGGGACACATCGGCCAAGAGACACCGCCCGGACTGGAACTACAATGAAGATCCCCGACTTCTGGAAAAAACGGGACCCTGGATTCTACATGCTTAAGTCTATGTGTGATGATTGTATGTCTGAATAAAGTGGTATTCATAAAATCAAAGATGAGGGCAGTTGCCTAAGTTGTTTAAAAAAAAGTCCAACTCGTAAGTGAAAAAAAAAAATAATATATATATATATATATATATACTTTATTGCGTTAAAAAAGGCAACAACAAAGCGGGTCGAGAAAAAAAACAAAGATAATGATTAACTGTTTAATTACTTTGTTCAACATGATAACGACTCTTAAACAGTTCAGAGGAGCCGGAGGAGAAATATTGGTACTTGAAATTCTCCTAACCAGTTTTAATTTAAGAATTGAAGCGAAAGCTCCACGAATTGGGACCTCCAGGACGCATATCAACTTCTATAAATCGGATCCAGATTCTTCATTGTCTCGGGGAAGAGTTTCGAGAGATTCCCGGCCACGAAGATGAAACTATTCATTATTTCGAACTCTCCACTCATGATGGTTGGTTGTTGTCGTTTCTCAGTACAAATATATATATATTATATATATATATATATATATATATATTCAGATATAAGTTGCGAACGTACGTACTTGCCGTTTTCGTGGGGACGGCCTTATTTTCATTGTTACAGTTACATAACATCTAGCAGCATTCATATAAAGTATTATCTGAATAATGGTGTTTTCCTATATTGAGATCAAGATCTGGGTTGGAGCTCCGCTTGTCTTTACAGCAGCTGGACTGGATCAACTTTCAGTTTTTTCTTTCTAGCTGAAGTTCATAAACTCGATAAGGAATACGCTGCAATAGAACACAGATGTCTAGCTGAAATCTACTCTCGTAGAGGTAGTTGTTTATAAAAAAACTTATAAATCCTCTTTATCCAAGCAAGTTGGGTCACTCCCAACATTTGCATATTAAACAGCGCCCAGTCTTCACCGCCCAGTTATAGATTTCTATATCTGCTTCACTATAGTATTGGAGGTGTCATTATTGTGTTACGAATGTGTGCAACGCAATTCACGACTATAATTCGTAAACAACTTATCACCTGTTATAAGATGGGTGCATTATTAAAATCATAATTAAATGTTCACGTGGGATAACAGCCGGTTTTTGAAGCTTATTTTGGGGTGTATTCTCAGGCATCATGCAAATTTGTATGATTAATTAGAATCTAGCCCACTTTGACTTTGCATACATAGTCAAAAGATGCAGCAGTCCATCATATAAAAAAGCTCTAAACAATTTAACCGAACCAATTGTAAGGCCCTTGAATCCTTGAACCATCTGATTCTCAATCGGTTAATAGGCAGTAAGTAAATGTTGAGTCGGCCCGGTCCATTCATAAAGAAACGCTTTAGGCGATCGAGCCAAAACAGAGCGTAATCTGGAACTGTATCAAGAAGTGGCGAAGAAACATAGGTTTTTCGATCAGATCCAACTCCACCATCATGTATCTGGATACGTGAGTCTGTGTGTGTGTCTTTCGTGAATCGATGCCATTAAAGCGAAATACCAGCCTGTTCTTGAAACTCATTATGTACACCTGCTTCCTTATGCAGCATATACTAATGAGCAACAATAGAATAAAAACTAGACCCCAATGAGACCCCACGTTGCATAAATCATAGGAATGCGAGTACTTGAGTTACTTTTGCAGAGTACAGAGTCAGACCCGCCATTAAACCTATATTTATTATTTGTTCATAATTCATGTAAAGGGTGTTTTTTTTTTACAAAATCTAGTTAGCCTTGTTTTCATTACCACATTATAACGAATAACAAGCGTGTTTTCAGTGCCTACTCCAATTAGCAACACACGAAAAGACGCCTTTCGCTGAGAGAAAAGGGATGTTATTAAAGGTTTTATTTATATTTGTTATTTGTTATTTGCACTGTACTCCAAGGGTCTCAACTAGTAACGTAGAGCATTCCCTCGAATGTAGGTGACCACCCCCTCCCGTTCTATTAGTCATTACGACATGGCGTAAACTCGTTGACGCTCGGACCGACGAAACCACCATCCGAATAAGCATATTGCATAAATTTAGACGGTGGTCTTGAGCTCGTAGCCATACTACCGTCCGGATTAGTATATTAGATATGGTGAAAATCAGAAACGTATCGTAAATAGATAAAAGTTTCGGAAACACTACATATATTTGGATGGTGGTTTTGAGCCTTTTCCGACGAGTTTTATGCCCTGCATTACGAATACCCACTTTGGGTCGGTGAACCAGCTCCCAAGAAAAACTGTCAAAGTCAAAGTTCGATCCTTAATGCTTCATATGCAAATTGGTCCAAATGAGCTCCCGCTGAAGGGGGGGGGGGAGACACATGTTGCATTTCGTCTTGACTCGATTGACGTAGGCATTCGGTTAAGGGATAAAAAATTTTTCTGAGCTACAGTACTTTGGCGACAGTGTTCCGTAGTATGAATGTTCATGATTACTTGCAGGCCGTAGATTGCATGCAGTCATCTTTGACTTATTTACAAAACAATAGACGACTAATCGAGAAATGCCCTGGTTCGTTTACTTTTCAAGTTTCTTTTGGTATATCTCTGGTTGTCCTTTCCTGTATAACGAGTCTAGCGTCTCAGTATGCACTCGCGGAAAGCAGTCTCGCTTTCCCAAGAACCGCCTCTTCTACAGCCCTATCTGCCCTATGTACGAGCGGTGGTGGGGGTTGGTTCCCAGCCTTTCAGTGGGAGTATAGATGAAGTGAGGAAGGAACCATGGTGAGACGTTGAGATACAAATTCTCCCAATGCTCCTATTGTTTGTGTACGGTCACGGAGGCTACGGTCCAAATTTATTTGCGCGGCCTTATCGTTGGTACTGTGCATACCGTTACAAAATATTCTGACATTACAGCGAAATGCTAGCCCCTTTGGAAAATTTGCATATGATAATGATAAGCAAATTCTATGTATCCTATGTTAATTTTGTACGATCGTCCACGGCAATCGTACAAGATTAGCATAGGATATATAGGATTTGCTTATCACATGCAAATTTTCCAAAGAGGCTAGCATCTCGCTTTAAGTTAAACACAGCAGCATCAACATCCGTTTATTGCAGATTTTAAACTGGGAGGCTCGATCGAGGTTCGCAAGGCAAATGCCCTAAGACAGCTGGCCTGTATTGAAATGCATATCCCTGGAAGAGAGAGGGACGTCGAGAGACACATGGAGATGGCCATTAAGACAAGCATGCTGATATCGGAGTAGGTCTTTTGTCTTACAATTAGTCTAATTGCCTTGCTTTGTGTCTTTTGTCTTTTAATTATCACTAATTGTTTGTCTTGCTTTTGAGGGTCTTATGTCTTACAATTAGTCTAATTGTCTTGCACTAAATGTGATCTGACCTGACGATCTCAGTATAATGGTATACACAGTGATATAGTACTTAATACTTAATACAGCCAATGAGATGAGTCAATTTTTTGCGGTTGAGGCTTAGGCTTAGGAGGCGTGCGACGGTAGAGTAGGAGGCTCTATATCCATAAGGATGTTTTTGAACAATTCAGCGAAACCAAAGCATTGGAGAAGGCGAAGCATGGCCAATTATTTGCCTGTTACGCAGACAAGGCAAAAATTCAGTGGCTGGAGGAGGAGAGGGTTAGTTGTTGGTTTAATTTGACGTTTTTAAAGCGAAATGCTAGCCCCTTTGGAAAATTTGCATATGATAAGCAAATCCTATGTATCTTATGCTAATTTTGTACGATCGTCCACGGCAATCGCACAAAATTAGCATAGGATACATAGGATTTGCTTATCATATGCATTTTCCAAAGAGGCTAGCATTTCGCTTTACTTATGAGTCAAGTCGTGGGAATTGGAATAGATAAGATACTAACAGGCCGGATATGCATATGCATGCGCCTTACGTACCCTATGAGTGGTATTTTAGGTTCTGTGCTATGTTTATACTACTTTCTGGGTTCTTTTACTTGTTGTGTAATAACATTTTATACTAGTTGTATGGTTATATATTACTTTCTATTCATCGATTCATTGTGATGTACACCCTGTGGTGTTATTTAATGATAAATTGTTATCATTACAAGATGCTGGCTGGAAGTTCGTCGGCATCCTGTGCATTACCTTTGATATCTTTTTTTTTCGCTGTGCGCGAGTAGTACCCTTACAATTCCTTATAGGAATCCTGTGTGAAAAAGATGATAGAGTATAGTTCGACCGAAGCACAGAAAACGGAGGCTAACATGCAACTTGGGCTGGTA
The DNA here is from genome assembly GCA_036852015.1 of Pelodera strongyloides. Lineage (NCBI taxonomy): Eukaryota > Metazoa > Nematoda > Chromadorea > Rhabditida > Rhabditidae > Pelodera > Pelodera strongyloides. The sequence goes on along the minus strand of JAANDG010000116.1, from coordinate 44,539 downwards.
AGTATTTTATCTTTCTTATATATATTCCGGTTTTGTACATCATAGGTTTCTATGGCTTAACCGGGTGTGTTTTCCGGGGATATCTCCAGAGATTTGCAAATTAATCATTAAGGTAAAACAAAAACTCAAAGTTGTACTACTGTAAGTGTAATCATTATAACTAAATTATATTAGTTACAGTCTGAAGAAAAAAAATTAGAAAGTAAAGAACATTGTAATAAGAGAAATAGGAAAATTAAATATGGGAGGGCTGTTTCAATTATCACATCATAAAAACCTCGTTTCGATCCCTAAGTCGTAGACGAGGTAATTTATGTTCCGATCGATAAACTATCGATCAGAAAGAGCCTAAGCATATCTCGGATTTTTATCCACGCGATATATGCCTAGCTTCCGTTTAGAATCAACGAAATACAGCCAATATACTAATTGGTCATGTTACTCTTTAGCAAAAGATGTCGGGGTTTGATTCCCTTAACAGCCATGTTATATTATGCTATAGGTTGAATTATTATAGATGTACTTTGATAAGAACGATTTCGGTCGCAGCCGGGACTCCTTTGTTAAGCTGTACGCGGACAAAGAGAATCGGTGGGATAAAATGTCGGAGGACGATCAAAGCGAGGTTCTGGAAAAGATTAAGTGGAGTGAGTTGTTTCCTTTCTTTTTCATATTTATTGAGTTGCTGATGTTCATGTTCAAAAGTTGGTCAATTAGGGTCGTGCGGGATGTGGGCTTTGTTGCTTGATATTGATACTAAAGTTAATGTGTACAAAAAGTGCTCGTATGTTGTGCTGAGGAAGACACATGTATGTACCATGATAGTGATGGTTCGAAGTGTTTTTCGGTTCTCCGTGGGTTGTGTGTTGAAATGTATACATATGAGGGCATAGACCTTACCGGCGAGGGCGAGTCGCGAAGTTTGTCTATTTGAGATGCGTTTTTTTTCTGATTCTCGTACCACCTCAGCGGCCTCAAACCCTTCTCATGTCTCATGTCTAATGTTCTAATCGGGAGGAGTCAGCCCTTGAGCCCTCAAAGTTTGTGCAATAGTATTCTAATTCCGAAGGCGGTTCGCCGGTGAGCTTGTCGGCGGCCTTAGGCTACGATACATATATTAACTTTTTCTTTTTAGTGTATAAGCGGTCTGTACGTCAGCGCAATGTGGAAAGAGTAGAACAGAGCATTTCATCGAGCAAGAAGGAAAGGCGAATAGCGTATGAAAAGGTTATGTAGCAGTATCAGTTGGATACTATAACTAATTATTAGCATTTGTGATATGATGTGATAATTGCAAAGGGAATGGTTTTGCACAGTTGTTCCAAGATTTTTCCGAAAAAAATAGACTTTTCCGAAATTCCAACACCAACTTACGGTTAGTTACTATAGTAATTACTATTTTTGAAATAATTAATATAATTACTATTGTTAGTATAATTACTATAATTTTGATGTTTACTATTGTTCATTTCAGTTGGCCGATACGTATTTTGAAATGGAGAAATTTGTGGATGCGTTGGAGAATTACAGGAAATGTTTGAAGTAAGTTTTATCAAATTGTTTTTTGTAAGTCGTTTGATTTGTTGAGGTTGCTCATTTTTTTTATGCTTTGTATTCATATTTTCTGCAATGCCCAAGTGACTTTTATTTTTGTTTGAACCAACTATTAAATTCAGATTATTTATACGTTTTTTTAAGATATTTTCGAATTTAGATGCATTCGTCCTGTTGTTGCATTTTTGCGTGCACCATCATGTTTTTGTACTTTCTGTGTGCTTTTACTACTATATATGGTGCTCGCCATATTCTACCATTTTGTGTTTTGTTTTATTTTTATTCGACTTTGTACTTTTAGTAATTGCGAAAAAGACGAGGATCGAGACTGGGTGTTGGGCTCGTGTGGCGCCGCAGCGGATGTATGTTATTTTTTTTAAAGCGAAATACCGGCCGGTTTTTGAAACGCATCTCAAGTACTTCGTGTACTTGTGTATTTATCCAACTTGGGGGGTCTAATTGGGGTTCTAGTTTTTATTCTAATTTTGCTCATTTGCATATGCTGCACAAGAAGGCACGGGTACACAATGTGTTTCAAAAACCGGCTGGTATTTGGTATTTCCCTTTAAGTTTATTTGAGTTGAGTTTATAGGTTTTTTATTTCGATCCAATTGCCTAATTTATGGGAATATTGCAGTGAAATTGAAAAGTTTGTCGAGTTGTGCGAGTGATGACGAGAACGTAGAAAATTCTGAATTTAGGAGTTGTTATGTGAAATCTCTAACCGTTAGTGCAGTATCCTTTGTTAGGGCGCATTCGAGTTGGACATTTTCCGGAAAAGAAAAGAAAACTTTTGGTTCGAGATGGATTTCACCAGAAAAGAATGCAATTGCCACGCATACACATGCAAATGATCGATTGATTTTAGTTTCAATTACGGTACAATTGCATTTTCGACAATTATTTTGCGTGTATTATTTTTTTCTGGGTGTCCATCTCGAACCACTTTTTTCTTTTCTTTTCCGGAAAATGTCCAACTCGAATGCGCCCTTAGCGCGATAGCGCTAACATAGTTTGGGTTTGATCCGAGAGCCCTTTTTTCCAGTTTCCACCCTGAATTTGGTCCTAGACCAAAAAGTAAAATTCTTTTGGTCTAATTAGTGAAAAGACCACATTCCATAATACCTGCGAAAATTTCAGATAAAAATATCACCTTGCACGAAATTTATGACCAAACAAGCAAAATTTGCAAAACATGCGGAAGAAATGTCTGTGTGCGCCGTGTGCACCCCCCCCCCCCCGTCACTCAAGAGAGAAAGAACCTAGTCTTGCGCCGCTTGCGCGCACCCAATTAACTAACAGACGGTATTTTTGACGCTAATTTATTGAGTACTTTATTAGCAAACGAAATTATTAATCATTATAGTCTTAATTATTAGTTTCATTTCTATGTTCTTTAGTAGGTAAATAAATCTAAGTGCCCGCTAACAATGCCAACGTTTCAGGGTTACATTCCTTCAGGGCAAAAGTACTTGTTAATTACTAAATATTATTATTATTATAGCCAACTAGGTTATTAAACCTATAAACTTTAGTGGTCCGGGGAAGGGGTTGACAAATATTTTCAAAATTCTATCTAAAAATCATGAAGCAGCACGTATGCCAAATCATAATTTTAAGAACCCACAATTTTTTTGTGCACACGAGTGTCTAAAATTAATTGTAACTAAAACGTCTACTAGTAACTAAAACGTCTAATAGTAACTAAAACGTCTAAACATGCAACCATCCCGAAGTGGTTATTTCCCGTTACCTATGATTATGAAGGTAAGTGAGGTATGATTGAAGCACATTATTGATTTATTGCAGCGATTTTTTTTGTTCTAATTAGACCGATATACACGGGAACATAGTTTTCAGAAATACGTTCAGAAACCCACCGTAGTCGCCTTCACGGGTCCGACTCACGAGATAAACAACATTTTTATACTTTAACATAATATTCCTATTCTCCATACGAGTTTACACATGGAAATGCCATTGTACAGCTAAAGCAACTAGAATCGGCAATCTTAAAGCTTAAAGTTCTTTCGCAATTCGCGCAATTCGCGAACAATAACTTCCTTCGCACCCAATAAGGTAACTTTTTTTATCGTGATTCGTGATGTACATGACTTCGTCGAATGAGGAGTTCATTTTCAGACCTACTATTAAAATTAGCCCAAATTTGCCTAATTGCACAATTGCTTAAATTTTTGTGCCGAAAATCGTAGTGTTTATGTTTTCCGCCATTTTTGATGTGGCGTGCTAAAATTTTCACCAAAAATTTCGTACGAGTTTTCTAGAGGAGTGCGCCTATTATATACTTTCGTGCTGCACTGTAGATGAGGCAAATATGCGAACTAGATTGACCAAAAGGAAGCTTAGTAGAACCAAGCAAGAGTCTGGCGACGAATGGGCGAGGTGTGCAGCGAGGCTGCTAAACCGTTTTGTAATATGCAAAATAGGATGAGTACCGTAGCCAGGATCCGCATCCATGTGAAAAGAGGACAATATTTTATCGTGGAAAAGAGTCCTTGAATGGTAAGTTTGGGTTTCATCCTGTTTTAAATCTACGAAAAGAGGCCAATAATTTGAATAGGATTCTATAAAAAGCGGACAATATAAAATATAATATCCTGAGATTGCGCTCAAAATCGGGCCTTTTTTTACCCAAACTGGGGCATTTCATTTACCCAATCAGTCTCCCGATTTTTACAGGGATTAACTTCTCAGTACTAAATGTGTTACTATCTGAAGCGGCTTTTAGAATAGCATAGAAGGTAAACGTGTTCCAGATTAGCGCGCCATCCAGTTAAAAATAAGAAAACTAATGGCATAAAAGAAATGACCCAGTTTGGGTAAAAAAAGGCCCGATTTTGAGCGCAATCTCAGGATATTATATTTTATATTGTCCGCTTTTTATAGAATCCTATTCAAATTATTGGCCTCTTTTCGTAGTTTTAAAACAGGATGAAACCCAAACTTACCATTCAAGGACTCTTTTCCACGATAAAATATAACATCGGGATTTTGAAACGAGCATGCTGGACGCTGTATTCCAAGCATTTACAACATTTGGGAATGTAGTGGTTGAAAATTCGTCTGAAAAACAGGCCACGGTCTTATAGGCTTTAAGCCATAGTGCCATAGACATTCAGTGGCCCAGCTTTTCGGCCAGATTTGTTTCTTTTCAGTATTTTGATAGCGTCAAGGTTCAGTTTTAGTTAGACGTCCTTGTGCTAGGTTAGTTTCCTTGCATGCTTAAGTTATATGTGCGGCCAGAGTAGACAGAGATTCACTGTTAAGGATTTCTTCTTTTCTATATTGAATTTTTTCCAGGACTGTAAAAAATACGTGGAATCGATGAATTTCCACACGGAACGCCTCGCATTGAGAAAGTCGATGCAAATGTCTGAGCATAGGGTGAGTGAATCAAGTTTATATCCAAAATGCGTATATGGAATTGGTGAATGTGCGAATCTAGTCAATTTGTCAATTTGCGTGACTTCGTATGACGGTATGACTGAACTGGAAGACGGTTCGTAACGGTATGGAACACACCTTTTGGTGTATTTAATAAATAAATAAATAATTGTTCGAATTTGGTAACTGTATATGGTGATCCGTTAGTTCGCATTTGAGTGATTTAAAGCGAAATGCTACCTACCCCCTGTGGAAAATTTGCATATGATTAGCAAATCCTATGTATCCTATGCTAATTTTGTACGATCGTCCACGGCAATCGTACAAGATTAGCGTAGGATATATAGGATTTGCTTATCACATGCAAATTTTCCAAAGGGGCTAGCATTTCGCTTTAAGAATCAATTTAGTCAACATCACAATGCACCACACTACTAGGTAATTTTGCGACTGCGTTTTGTTAGACTGCGTGGGTTCAACTATTGAGCGAAACATTCACTATAAACATTTCTGAATTCAGATTCTGGATGTTGAAATTGACATGCTCGATACGCAAATGCTCGGTTATTTGTTGGATGAGAAGAGTATTCTGAAGCGAGTGAACGAGCTGCTGCCCAGGATACACGACAAACAAAAGGTGGTTGTTGTTTCTGGGGATTAGAGTTGGATTTGTTAATTTGGTAGTACCGATGAAAAGTTGTGTTTGTAAAGTATGCGGGGGTGGTGAAGTGAACCTTGATGGTGCGGATAGTTGTAGTTGCGAGTTGCATTTTGGTATCATAGTATCAGGGTGATAAAGATAGTGTGCAAGATATCAAATCAGCGGCAGCCATGTATAAAACATACATGCGCATTTGAATACGTATATCTTATATAGTTCGCATTTGTTTTGATGTCTGGTGATATGCTATGCTTTCCGGTTGCTTCCTATTATTTAAGTAGATAGCTATATACATATATGCTTATACACTTGGAGTTATTTTTGGTTATGTGATAAGTGATATGAAGGCGGAGGGGGTTTCCCGCAGCTTGAAGTTTGAAGCAGCACTTTTCAATGTATAGGCAATGTTGTGTTTTATAGATCCGGCTTCTGGAGTCCACAATCAACTTTTTGGCTACTAACGGAGTTGATATTGACATTGAAGAACGTTGCAGTTATAGTGACCTATTGGAGGAGTTGAAGGCGTACGTGTCTTCTTTTTCCCGTTTCATTTTATTCCGGAAACTACTGGAAGTTTTTATTTTTATTTCCTGAGAGAGGTTAAAGCGAAACAACGGCCGGTTTCTGAAACGCATTTGGAATAACTGCATTCCGATGTATTTATGCCAAGTGGGTTCGAATTGGGGTCGATTTTTTTTTATTCTAAGAATGCTCATTTGCATATGATGCATGCGAATGCAGTTGTTTGACATCTGTTTCAATACCTGGCTATTATTTCGCAAATTTCGCTTTAACTGATCGATCGTATCTTTTTAAATGATTAGTTCTTTCAGTGTGGACGATGACTCTCCATTCGAACAACCACCGCCGTCCGAAACTACTGACGAAGTGGATGAGATGTTGGAAGAGGAATTTCTGCTCAAAGTTAATGGTGTGTATCATTATAATTAGCGCACCATATAGTTGTAATCTGGCGTAATTGGTCAAATCATCAAACCAATCCCCTCTAGCACGTCATATACCCTTTCTATCTTTGACGTGTTGTTTACATGTGTATGGGTGTGCAGACCTTTAGGGCGCGTTCGGGATGAGTTTTCCGAAGGGTTCTCATGCAAATTCATCGTTCGGGATGCACATTTTGGAAACGTTCTAATGCTTGGAGAAAGCAAAAAATATAGTACGAATTTGCATGTTAAACATGCAAATTTATGAATTAGCATTTTTAACATACAAATCCATATGGTATTTTTGGCTTTCTCATAGTATTAGAACGTTTCCAAAATGTCCATCTCCAACGATGAATTTGCATGAGAACGAGAACCTTTCGGAAAACTCATCCCGAACGCGCCCTTAGATTAGGACGGTATGTGGGACACCGTCATACTGAAATTTAGTTTAGTTACACGAGACCTCTGATCTGAAAGTTAAATACGTGTGGTCGAGCTATAGGTATATGATCACCGTGACTTCATCCTTGCAATTGACCCATCACTGTAGCGTAGATACGTTCCCTGCGTGCCATTGACGTTATTTCTGACAGTATAAGCTGGCTGGTTATGATTGTAACGGTAGAGAAAAGTACGTGGAATATACCACACAGGAAAACTAAATAGTTGCCAAAATCACAAAAACCGTCGCTAGTCCGTCACCAAATGGTTTTTACTAAAAAAAACCACGCGATGACTGGTTTGTGACCATTTGTTGATCGGCTGAAGACGGTTTCCGACGTACCTTCGCTGACCAAATCTATGCGTGGGTCCCGTATGTACACTAGGATAAGTAGTTGTTGCAATTTTTATCTTCATAATAACCGACTGCCGTTGAAACTTACACCTTTAAAGCGAAATACCCGCCGGTTTTTGAAACGCATCTCAAACACTTGCAATCCTATGCATTTATACAACTTTGGGGTCTAGCTTTTATTCTAATTTTTGCTCATTTGCATAAGAAATTAAGAAAGCAGATGTGCGCAATAGCCCAATGAGTTTCAAAAACCTGCCGGTATTTCGCTTTAACGGGGATTTATGTAGAAATGGCGGACAATTGGAAATGGCGACTGCAATTGAAGAAGGAATTGAAAAAGACGATCAACTTGCATGGGGAGACGAGGTTGCATGAGCTGGTCAAAGAGGGTGACTTGAAGAAAGTGCAAACTGCTGTAGAGATGGTAAGTAGAGAGGGAGAGAGAGAGAGAGAGAGAGAGAGAAAGAGAGAGAGAGAAGGAAGGGAGGGAAGAAGTAGAGTATTAGGAAGATTAAGAGAACTTTAGACACTTGACAGTTTAATGCAGCGAGGGGTCGAAATCTGCTATCATATCAAATGTATGGTCTATTAATAGATACTCTTTAATTGTTTCACTATAAACATTGCATGTTATTCCAATTTGTTAAAGCGAAGTATGGGCCGGTTTTTGAAACGCATCGATTAGACCAGCATTCTTATGCAACCTATGCAAAGGAACATAAATTGGAATAAAACATCGAGCTAAATTCGAGCAAATTAGCATAAATGTGTAAGAATTCAGTTGTCCACGATGCGTTTCAAAAAGCGACAGGTATTTCGCTTTAATTACTCTTGAATTCAGAATTGATTCATTCAGGGTTACGATATGAATCGTCGTGACCACGGTGGTTGGACGCCGTTCGCTGAAGCGGTCTCCTACGAACAATACGAGATTGTCGAGTACCTACTTCGGACCGGACGAGCCAAAGTCAACGTGCGAAGTAGGGAAAGTATAGAGGACGAGGAGAAGGGCACTGAAGTACGGTAGAGGGCATTGTTTGTTATTTGTTTATATTTTACGTTTCAAAAGCGTACACTTTTGTCAACGATGATGCCATACAGTGTTAAAAAAAATTTTTTGCTCATGACGTTTTGCGCAGAAGTATTGAGCAGTAGGCTACGATTTCTTTGAAAGTGGATGAAGTTGTATGGTTGACTGGGGAGTGAATTGATGTGTGGTTCATATTTTATTATTGTGGCTAGACATGGACTGAAGAGCGAGTGTGTGGAGTGGAGAGTTAGTGATTAGAAGCTATATAGGAAGCCTGCTCCTGTTAGATACAACTTTACCTTTTTCACTTTTTCTTCCTCTTCAGACTGTAACTAATAACTAATATAATTTAGTTATAATGATCACATTGACAGTAGTACACCTTGTAATTTATGCTTTACTTTAATAGATGAAATGCAACTGAGTGTACGTTATCGTGATTTGTACATTATTATTTGTTTGCCTTTGTCGAAAAAATTGCGTGCAGCACATTACAGAGTGGTCGCGGGATAACACCGCTGATGGGCGCTTGTTGGAAAGGAGCCCTTCGGATTGTTGAATTATTACTAAGGTTTGTATCTAATTATTTTTCGTTGAAATGAATTTTCCACCTTCTAGCCTACTTTCAACAATATTTCATAATTCCAAACCGGTTTTGATATAGTAAACTAGATAGACGGTAAAATGGATGGGATTGAGGGGAAACCCGTACTGTATGTACAACTGCAATGAATCACACTGTTATTTGTGAAAGAAACTGTCCATATCGATGTATCTTTAAAGGGACAGGCCCATCAGGCCTTTAAAGGGACAGGCCCATCAAAGTAAACCTTTATTTACGATTTCGTCTTTAATTTTATTAGAAGTGTTTATGCAAACCAAATTTTATCGACATTCACCCCGCGGAACTTTTTCCGACGAGCGCATCCACAAATGTATACCGTTGCTTGGCCCTTCCTCTCGTTGCCTATCCGCTCTGGTTGTCTGCTCTCGCGGTTTTTTCTCTGGCATCTCTTTATTGAGCATACTCTCTCATGCGTAATTTGTAACTGTGTTATAACATACGCGAAGTAAAAGGATTATTAGGACTAAATTGATGCAAATACGGTACCCTTATAAGTTGGGCTCGTCGTAAAAAGTTCCCCGGGGTGAACGTGGATAAAAATTAGTGTGCATATATTGTAATAAACAATAAACGCTGTTATTAAAAAATGAAAACGTAAATATGTGTTTATTTTGATGGGCATGTCCCTTTAAGGTAACGGAGAAGTAGAGTGCCATTCTCGTAGTATACCAGTTAGCTAACTATTGCCATCTAGGGCTCGAGCTGACGTCACACTGAAAAACGAGAATGGTCTAACGGCCGCTGATTTTCTACTCTTCTGGATTCAAGTACAGGACGATCCTGAGGAAGCAGATGTGAAATTGGCGAAGAAGATATTTAAAAGGATACAGGACGCGCAAAGAGCGGGTAGGTGGGGGTGAAGCTTGCTGTGTTGTGTGTATTGGAAAACTCGATTTTCTTGACCGTTCTTTTATTTAAAGCGGTATATCATCCGGTTTTGAGGCCTATGTTAGCTCTTTTCTTAGGTAGTGTTTTGTAGAGAATATACGATTAATATAAACACTATTATAGTATTCAATCACAATCAGTAAACCCAAACTATGTTAGCAAAAACAAAGGAATCTCTCAATTTTAACGAAATGGATATTTAGTAAATTTCCCTGTCCGCATTGGCCCCCCGCCGCCACTAAGGAAAAAGACGCGATCGCCCGCTGCACCAGTATCGGGTGGTATACGAAAGCGTCGATTGAATGAAAGGAGACCACGAGCTACGGCAACGGAGACTTATCGGGTAGGTTTGAATGAACTTTGGCACTTATTTTTATAATACATATTATATGTGTACATCACATACACCGCATACGCATACACATACTATTTGTGGTCCTTTTTAATTATATTTACACTCTAGATCTGCTTTTGCATGGGAATGCGATTTACTGAACGAATTCGAGTGTTTGAGCGTTACGCACAAGTAACAAACAAACAATCAAACTTTACTTAAATGAGATCTCCAGTGATTACTTTTTGTAGAGTGCCATTGTGAATTTGCGCCCACCTCGTCGTTTGTCGGATCCTGAACCTCAATTGGAGGACCCTGTTGATGTAGATCACGACGAGGAGAATGTCCCGAATAATGGAGTCAGGGTGGGTAGTTCCTTTTTATTGATTGTCAAATTGTCAAACATTAGGTTAGGTAAAGGTTTAAGCTAACGCTTTTCTTACCGATACTACCAGTAATCCTAGTCCGCGTAAACGGTGTTTGAATTCTTTTGTTTGGACGACATGTACATTGTTTGTGGCTGTGTCGCCGTAGCATAAAGCATCCCGCCGAATAGAGAAGTATAAAAAAAGGTATCAGTAGTATTTGTTGAAGCTTTTTCTAGTTTGTCCAACCGAGAGTTGTGGAAGATGTTCTTCTGAGCGACGATGTCTTGGGACCTTCGGCTTCAACCAGAAGATCAAGTCGCCTCTCTGGAGCCGCTCGCAGTCGAGTGCGCCGCACGAGATCGCCCAGTCCAGTGGCGTCGCAGTCACCGCCGCGACGTCGCGCTGCGGTCAACCGCAGTTCTGGCCTGTCAGAAAGTGATGATGAAGGGATGGAGCTTTCCACGACGCAAAGGAAGGTAGGGGGGGGGGTATGAGAATTTAGGTCTCGATGTCGTTCGTGTAAGTGTAACATACACTTAGACCTCACATGTTAATAATTGGATATTTTTGCTATTTTGATACACGGTTATGACTTGTGCTTTACAAATCCTATGCTTTTGTGGTCTTTTTTTCTTAAAGTATCAACTAGAAATCTTTTATTTTAGCGTCATCGAGCAGTCATTGAATCGTCGGACTCGGATGATTCTGATATAGCTGCGGCACGGTCGAGGTCTCTGTCTGGATCGCGTTCGAGTTCGAGTGATGTCCTCCTAGTTGATACACGAGCCCCAACCCCATCTTTGGCTCCTTCGGCGAGAACCCCTCTAGCACGTCAGTCTGCTCACGGCCAGGGTCGCAGGCCGGCGGCGAGCGGGGCGAGTCCACCGACACCGCAGCATCAGAGGATATTACGGGGTGAGTATTTGTGCTCGGTATTTTATATGTTAAAAATAATCATGTTTTCTTTCTTTTTTTAAGACTCTCTCTCACACGCTGTCTGTTAACAAAGAATTCACCTAATTACGTATCTGATATACTGCTACTGAACAGTAGTAGCTCATTTGATTCCCGTGAACCTTTGCCCAATATAACTGTCCTTTAGATTTGAACGACACCCGAAATGGGCCACTATCCTCTACTCAATTTTCACCGGCGGCTGGTTTGAACTTCTCCAAGTATTTGACGGAGCAGAATGACATGTCAACCAGAAGTGATCAGTTCTATAATAGTGGACCCACAGCTCCTTTGACACCATTGGCTGTGACGGGAATTGTCACCTCTACACAGACAACGAGTAGGTGAGTGGTAGTGTGATTGTTGGTTGCGCTGAGTAACTTTTTTTGTCTTGTTTCTCTTCAGTACTCGTCGTGTATATGATAGTGTAGAGCCGTTGTTCACTACCCGAATTCGGGGAGTTGCTCGGATCGGTGATAAAATGGTACCGGGTGAAAGCTAAAACGGTGGGAAGGAGGCCGGTCACCCATTGAGGTCATTATTACCTAATGGCTCATTAGGTAATAATGGCCCCTAATGGTAGTTCTTGGCGCATGCCTTAGGTTGACAAACTAGACACTCGACCACAAAGTGCCACATTTCAGTAGTGCCAAGCGCCGTGCGATATTTTCTGATGAAGAAGAAGATGGTGATGAGAATTGGGAATCAAATATGACGTATGCCTCTCTCAGTACTTTCAACGCGAGCACGCCGCTCCCGATGTCACGGTACGTTAACGTGTCAGAGATTGAAAGGGCTTAGTGTCAAGTAACGGATGGGTGCTATTGTACAATATATGTAGAAATATATGGCGTAGTTCTAGATGCGGACAACGTGCGGCAGTTTTGGGTTATCTTAGTTCAACATGAAAATGTTTTGTGCTTGACTCGGTGCATCGTACATCTACGTCTTGTATCCCGATTTCCAGAATTGTTCAAAATTTGTATTTTGTTGTTTTACAGACACAGTTCTGCGATGTCCTTTTCATCCGCGACGGCGACCGGTGTCAACGATTCTGGTTAGTACTTAGTACTTATGCGTTTTTGTAATTTATGCGTTTTTGTGAATCTTTATCGGTTACGGATTTACTACTGACAATGACAGTTTACACGAGAAACGAAAGACATATGGCGCGAGAGTGAGACCGAGAGAGAGAGAGAGAGAGATAGTAGCAATTAGTGAGTATGACATTCATAACCTACATCTTAGTGGTTTAGTGGCTCGCCCACTACCCGACTCGTCAACTTCGCCTGCGGTAGCGATGTCGACACAGACGCCCGAACCGGAACCGGTTGCGGAACCATGTGATCCGATCTTTGTCACAGTTCGGTTTGAAGACAGGATTGGCAACAAGATGACAGGATTGCCACCAAAGAAACAGCTGGTGGAAAAGTGAGTCACTATGCTACAGTATTAAGAAGAATGCGGTGGCCTTATTTGTTGGTTTATCGCTGTGAGGTTATTACGTGAACCGGTGTGCTTTGACCACTTTGACGTCAACATGGCTTTACTACCACTACGCCGCCGTATACCTGCTAATGGGTGAAGCCTTAGGTCAGCCTCGTTTTTATTAATGAAAGGCTGGTGCTTCTCTATCTATTGTTCACTCTCTAGGCGTGGGTGTATGCTGAAAAGCCAGTAAATGTGTATTGTTACATTTTTATAGAACGGAGACCGTCAGTGCCTTATCCAAGAGGTTTGTGAATGAAATAGCTGGGAAAGAGTACTCCTGGATATTGAATGGCAACAAGTTGATAACAGAAGATGTCTCTCTTGGAACACTGATTGGTGATGATGTGAGTTGTTTTGATAATTGAATCAGTTACTTAATTGAATCGGACGAAAATGCAAACGGCAAAAAAAGCGTCGGGGTGCAAGAGGTCCGTGAACGTGTATGTCTGTTGGCACATCAACTCCCGCGCCTCTGCGAAATGTGCCAAAAGTACGCCAATTTTAATTGCACCACCAGGATTTAGCGAAGACTAAGTACCCTGGAAAAGTTGATCATACATATGAAACGCCTGAAACATGCATGTTTCATATGCAAGCTTTGTTCACTTAACTAATTAGGGACGTTATTTCTCTCAGTGATGGTGTTATGTTCTACTATCACAGTTCTTATGTAGCTACTCCTTTTAACACTTTTTTTTTACTCGTATTCACTTCTGTAGCTTTTGCGTGCCTGCAGCCGCTTGTAGATTTATCTTTTTGTTTTGATTCATTATGGTTTGACAAATAATTTTCAGCCAGACGCCGTTTTGATCCTCGTATGTCGAATAAGCACGGGAAACCTTGTGGACGATTATGGCAAACTGACGGGTAGGTACAGTTTTTTGGACTTCTTGTCGTTTAGACTTGTTTGTGTTAAAGCGAAATACCGACCAGTTTTTGAAACGCATTGCGTACACCTGCTTTCTTATGCAGCATATGCAAATGAGCCAAAAATTTGAACGAAAACTCGACCGCAATTAGATCCCACGTTGCATAAATTCATAGGAATCCAAGTACGTTTCAAAAACCGGCCGGTATTTCGCTGTAATGTGCTGACGCTATTTTGCTGGTTTTATATTCGGTGTCATTACCACTATGAGGTTACAATTTTTATTTCTTGTTTCCATCGTATAGATTGTCTAGATTTATCATTTAGATGCATCGTCTCGTGGTGATATAGTGCAAGCGCTGAGCACCTTTGAATCAGATGGAGCGTTGGACTTATCGCAGTGTATATTGGGAGATAATGATCTAGATGTTATAGCCAGAGTGATTACCGCTTACGAAAAGTCTGTAACGATGTTGGATCTAAGTTCTACATGTAAGTGTCTTTTTGTCTGATCAATTTCGCTCGAAAGCAAGTCCGCAAAAAGTTAGGTTCCACCGAGATTCGAACTCGGGTTGCTGGATTCAAAGTCCAGAGTGTTAACCGCTACACCATGGAACCGGTGGGAGGGGAGTGACAGACGCAGTGGACTGCCTTACAGGTGGATGGATGTCTGGGGGCCATATTCAGATTTATAATCGTTTGGTATTTTTAAATGTGATTCATATCTTCATAATCAATATAATTTTGTTGTGGGTGTGTTTCTTGTTTTGTAAGAGAAATGGAACGCATGCTGTATGTAAATCATACTATGGTACATACTTTACTATCTCGCAACTGCTTTTTGCCTTGGAAATGTTGTTCTTATTTTTAATTAGTTTTCCTTCTTCCTCTATTTGTCGTTTCTTTTCAGCCAGCCGTATTGTCAATTTTCTCACCACGCTCTCACCTCAGTTGAGCACGTTGACAACGTTGAATTTGTCTTCTAGTACTGTGGACCGGGAATCGCTTGCCATATTGACGCAGGCAAGACCTTTTTTAATATATTGATGCGTTATTCCAATTTTTTTTGGGAAGATACACAGTGGTGGAATAGCAGGAATGAAATGTATTAATAATAATAATAATAATTTATTACGCACACATACAATTCATGAGAAAAATATATGCAACGTACAGTTTTGTCCTTTGGTTTGATTCATCATGTTTTATTTTATCCAGACATAGTTTTTCTTTAGAATTGCTCGTTTTCAAAGACGCTCACTTCACTGAACTTGAGTAGTACTCAGCTGGACAGTGGCGAAGGATTGGCGAGCTTGTTGGAAAAGTGCGGCGCTCTTGTGTCCCTGGAAGTGAACGCTGTCTGGTGCACAAACGATACCATGCTCATTACAGAGGCGTTGTGTGGTGGGTTGCTTTTTGATCATTTGTACTGTTTAGTGTTATTGGCAGTTGCAAACACACGTGCTTGAGAGGAAGAGATGAGTAGAACAAAATAGCATTTGAATTAAGTCGTGCCTTGTCTCCGTATGGTAGAAAAGAATCTCTCGGTTCGAGGTGGTGCGTAATGATTCATAATGATCTTTCGATCCTAGATGTTATTAAAGTTATTAATCCTATATGGGATGCACTTTGTCTTTTATCGTTAGGCCTATTGTCATAATTGAGATGTGATGGAATGTCATGTTTCAGTGCGATTCTAAATGTGTAAGCGTATATGTAATGTGATTGATGTAAGGTATCGTATCCTTTAATCGGTAATTAACAAACCTTCACTCTTTTCAGGCTTACACTCTTTGGAGACATTGAAAGCGAGTCAAAGTGAGTGGTTCGACTCGTCGAGTCTCACGCATGTTGTAAAGGAATGCAAATCGCTCAAGATACTTGATGCCAGTGCCACCGGCGTTACGGCAGTCGACTTGGAGGTTTGAGTTTCTTGGAGTTGTAGAACACTGAACTTGTAACTAGAACCTAGTGTAGTTGTTGAGGAGGATGCAGAAGGCTCTATAGGGAGCGGAGTTGTAGAAAAGGCAGCTTGATACCTAACAATGTTTACAGTTGTGAATGGAATACAGTAGGTCAGCAAGCGAATTATGATAATAATAATGTACGAGGTCAAATATGAGGTTTATTGTTTTTTTTTCAGGTGGGCTCGGGAGCTCGCCTCCAGAAACTGATCCTCATGAATTGTAGACTTGATGAAACCACATTTGAAGCTTTTTCGAAGTGGATTTCGAGTTGTTTGGTGAGCCTTTACATACTATTTTAGTTGCTCTTGTTTTAGAATTCATGTTATTTATTTTTGAAGAATTCAGTCTTTGTGGTGATATTTTGACAAATTTACGTTTATCTTTTGTTTTTAAAGTGAAAAGGAAATAAATGAAAGGAAATGAGAGAGTAATAGTTGATAGAATTCACGGACATTGTTTAGTGGTCGTTGTCGAGAAAATGCGTTATATTTGCGAAATATTGCCGGAGCTAACAAAGCACCGTAGAATATCTCTCACGAGTGTCAACTTTTGCGGAAGAAGCTAGAAATATTCATGCAAAACGTTCAGCCTATCAATATTCTTACCGTACAGAGGCCGTATTCACCAACACGCAGGGAGACCTCCCTGACCTCCCCAGGGAGCTAAAGGTGCGAGAGCAGAAGAGGTTCAGAGCGCTAGTGAGCTTCGGGAGGGTTCCCTGTGTGTTGGTGAATACGGCCTCAGTATTTACATTTCGTGCGTGATCTTTATAGAATAATTTCAGACCTTGTCCCATTTGGATCTGCGCGGTTGTCAGGGTATCTCAGCGGACGTCGTCGAAGATCTCACATCGGATACGAAGGCAAAATTGACGGTGAAATATTTGCGCAATAATGGAACGAATGCAATTATACATCTGAATGCCGACGATGAGTGAGTAGAGGGTTGTTCTGTTGGAAGTAGATTATATTTAGACTGCGCATAAATCAGGTGCGCTCACGACGCCGAGCTGATTTTGAATAAGAGTAAAAAATTATGTTCACGTGGCGGAGTTGGTACCCGATATGATAACGGCCTTTGGAAAGTATGCAAATTTTGGGTATCGCCTCTGGTTGTCGTGATTGTGTGTCCTGCTGGACAAATGTTTGATTATTTTATAGTACGGAAATGATATAGATATCTTGTGATGTGTATTACTTTCTTGAACTACTTGTTGATTTTTTTTGTTGATTTTGGTGATATGCTTATTTGCACTTACGAGTAGATAGATTTTGTACAACGTGATGAAGGTTCACGGTGTTCTATTGATTATTTTGGTATCTCTTTGTCGATTACGCGTTTCCCTCGATGAATCTCATTCTTTACATTTAGTGTGTAACATGCAGTCTTTTTATATATGAACGTATTTATACTAGGTATATCGTATGTACCGTACCTGGACTAATAGTTTAATCATATTTGCATTCATTACATATGTTCTGCAGTTTTCAGCGTACGGTATTTGCGTGGGTACGCATCTTTTTACTTGTGTGGCTGTGAGAACATGTATTTGCATAGTAAAGCGAAATAATGCCGGTTTTTGAAACGCATTTTGGACACTGTTTTTTCGTGTTGTGAATCACTGTGAATTTTTTTGCAGTACATGGGAATGCCAATGCCGTCGTCCAGTTTCAAGAACTGGAGGTTATATCGGTTTAAAATACAGTATTTCTAACTCATATTTCTTTAACTACTGGAGAATTTAGCTTCTTTTGATCTCGTTTTTATTGATAGTTCTATTTTTAATTTAACAATCATTCGCGAAAATAACAATCATTCTAACTGTTAACAATTTGTCCGCTTTCTATGTCGCATTTGTCAATTATCTCATTCTTCAACATTTATAAGTTGCCACATATGTTAGATTTTTCATTGCACTACATTGTCGAATAGTATAATAAAAGTTTTGTATTAAATTGAACCATGAACAATAGTATCGAATCTGAACATATAAAACTGAGGAGAACAATGCAAAAACTTAACTGAGATGGGTATCAACTGAGCAACTTGTCCAGCGAATCTTATGGGGCAACAATGGTTATGAAACACAATCTCAAGGTAGCAAAAATGGCGGTTAAATACTATTTCTTCAGTTGTACAGATGCACGCTCCATGAAGTTGGAATGGTGTAGATATTCAGTGTTGTGGTGAGCTTGTAATTCCAACCAAAGGAAACAAAGTGTGTTTAGCACATTTATTCCATAAATGTGCTAAACACACTTTGTTTCCTTTGGTTGGAATTACAAGCTCACCACAACACTGAATAAATACCATTTCGTTCAGCTGCAAATTAACAAAAAAAAGTGAATTTTAGATCACAGAATAAAATTCAAATTACCTTCAGCTATAAACTACAATTTCAACAAAAGTTAGCACAGTTACCGGGCAACAATAAAACGAGATCATTGCATAACAGGGCGGAGACCTTTAGAAACAACTGCTAGAGGATTTGTGAGGAAATAGTCTCAAAAAATAAAACCCATGCATCCGACTATTAATAACTGTAAAATGTATCATTACCAGTGAAAACAATGTGGTTCGACTCAATCTTATATTATCGTTTAGGATGTATAATACAGTGTGTGTGTAACTAATAAAACAAGGTAAAACGGTAAAACAATGGAGTGAAATGAAAGCTGCCTAATCTGATATTTTCCCAACTTATCGCATAAAGTTCTGATGCTGCTGTTGTTGTTGCTGTTGCTGCTCGAGATGTTGTTGCTGCATCTGTTGCATTTGGTGTTGTTGCTGTTGATGATACATGTGCATCTGATGCTCGTAGCCGGGCGGGTATCCCGCATGCTGCTGGATCTGCGGGTAGCCTGGGTGGGCCTGAAGGTAAAGGAATAAGAAAGTAAAACAAAAAAGCCTAATCGAATGCAATATTCACAGTTTTCCTCCCATTTGGTAGACTGCTCACTCCTGATGAGGAATAATGTGAACGCACGCAAATACATAATATAATCGCGTATTGAATTAAAAATTAAAGAGAAATACCGGCCGGTTTTTGAAACGTATCGTGGACAATTGAATTCGTTCGTGTTTATGGTAATTTGCTCAAAGTTAGCTCGATTTTTTATTCTAATTTATGTTCATTTGAATGAGTCGCATAGTATGCTGATCTACTCGATGTGTTTCAAAACCGGCCAGTATTCCGCTTTAACACACTTCTGAGGTGCAACAAACGCTGTGCTCGCAGACACTTTATTTTGCTTTGCGCGAGGTGTTGCGTTGTGGAAAAAGCGTTTCACAGCCGCGCGGCGAGAGAGAGAACACCAATTGATATGCTTTAGCCGAGAAACAAAGATTAACATACCGTCATTCCATGCATTTGCGGCGGTGGGCCCATTCCTCCCGGGAAGCCCATACTCGTGGGCGGGTGCTGAGCCATTTGTGGGTGCCCAGATGGGTGGGAAGTGGGAGGAGCACCCGAAACTTGGGGCATGTGTTGTTGCTGCTGCTGAAAGGCATTCAATGACCTCAAATAGCAATATCCGGAAAAGATACATGCATAAATACACACATATGGTAATGGAAGAATGCGCCTGGGCAAGTTAAACTCAATTATTCCTATAAACGCAAATCGGTACGTTGTTGCTGCATGTGTTGGTGAGATGTAGCCAATAACTTAAATTCCAAAATCACGTGTCACTCCGCTTTAAAGCCTTTTCACGCTAAGTAATAAAAGGACTAAAAGATATATACACAGTATACTTGCGCACATTGCGAAGGATACATTCCGGGTTCGGGTTTACTTCTATTCTGCTGCTGTATGATAGATCGATTGATAATGCGAGACCTGTTTTAAGTTTCAAAATATTAATCAGTGTGCGTTAGTTTCAAAGTATTAGACGCTTAGGGGATTCTCGACCGGAAAGTAAAGAGTGCATATTTCCCCATTCTAACTCACCTGCGTAACCTAGAAAGACAACTAAAAGTTACGAATATTATACCTGTTGGTATTGCGATGGATGCATTCCAGGCATGCCCGGGTGCTGCATCATTCCCGGATGTTGTTGCGGCATTCCCACTGGAGCCGTCATGGACGGAGAATTGGTGGAGTGGTTCGAGGCCGGTTGAGGAGGCGCCATATGACCGGCAGAAGGGCCAACACTCGGAGGGTTACCTGCAAATGAAATATAAAATTTTTGGAAAATGAACCATCATTATTCATTCTAACGCTAGTGTAAGGGAAAATATAATGTCGGACGTCAAAGATCTACCCTAATTTAGAGTGACCTCAAAAAGAAACATGACTCACAGTCTTACACAGCGTGACAACATTTCCACATGTTTCACAAACAGTACATTAGAGGAACTAGGAAACCACCAGGCTGAAGAAACTTTTCCCATAGGATTGAAACACACGCTCACTCCTACTGGATGAAAACCTCTCACCCGGGAATAAGAAGTGTTGACTTAAAGCGATATAACGGCCGGTTTTGAAACATATGTTGGACAACTATCCTATGTGTTGTGTGCAAATGATTGTAATCAGACCAAAATTCGCCCATATATTTGTACACACCACACGGGAATACCGCGTAGATCAGTCGTTATAAAAACAAAACAACTTACTCATCGGATTCGGCGATGCCATCATCTGTCCACCAGGCGAGGCCATTTGTGGTGTATGGACCATGGGTGGTGGGCCCAGCATCGGAGGACCCATCGGCTGTTGTTGCATAGGTGGCTGTCCCTGACCAACCCCGACCATTGGCGCGGGTCCGCCCGCACCCGGGGGCTGCTGGCTAAGCGGGCGCGACTGTTGTTGGCCCTGTTGCACTTCAGCCGTCGAACCGGGTGTATTCACATCACGCTTTGGCGACTCCGTCTCAGCCGGAAAGAAGAGGTCTTAGCCGCCTAGCTTCTTACTTTATATTTCAACGGTAAGTTATAGTATTTCTCTATTCAATATGGTTGATTGCTTTACTGCCTTTACTGGTTTATTCACAAGGAGACAAGGAGTGTTCATAGGCCAACGCTGACTAATATCATCAGCTGATAATCCAAAAGGAAAAGGAAACTAACCGAGAGCTGCGATAACAAACTTTGATCGGACAGTTTCGCCAAATAGACCAGGTTTCGATGTAACAATTGCTGGTATTTAAGAGCGTCCTCTGCTCGTCCCTAAATGACAACTGGGTAATTGATATTACAGCACGGCATTACGTTTAGAATGTTACACGTAAATTGTACTAATAACACGCGCGCGTGAGTTACTCGCCTCACCAATAAAAACAACGGGAAATGTGTTTAACAATTTTTTGGTAATGAAACAACAGCACAAAGAATAACATGCACATAATTCACAGTCACAGTCCAAATGGAATTATTGTGCATGTTATTCTTTATGTTGTTGCTTCATTTCCAACAAATTATTATTAGACTTAGACATTTCCTTATGTACTACGGTAGTATTCCTCACACCTTAGTGATTTTGATGTCAAATCGAGTTTGAATAACTTGATTAACAAATGCCCAATTTTTTTTTACTTTGGTCTCTATTATACTATACTACAGGACAGGAAATTATATAAAATCAACATGTTTCGGCATTTTGTCATAATGAATGTTCAGTCAATAGCTATACTCAAGCACATTCGACGTTGCGCACAAAAAAATCCACGAATAACTAATCCAGAAATAAACATAAAATATGCCCACCACATTCTGATATTCCTTGATCGCGTCTATGAGTTTACTATTCTCGTCCAATAATTTCTGTACGGTTGACACCTGTTCAGGAACATTTTTCTGCGCTTGCGGCGCAAACGCTAAGGACATGATTAAATGCCTGAAATTAGAGATATAAGATCATAAATACTTAAATCTATCTTAACCTTGACTCGTGCGCGCACTCACAAACAAAATACTAACAACTAAAAAAGTAGAAATTCTAAAAATCTATTACAAAAAGTCACCAAGTGAAGAGAAAATTCTACACTACATTTGAATAAAATAAGAAAAAGCTGATATCATAAATCATAGATAGCACTACCTACAACAAGCAAAACGGGCAAAACGGATAACTTAACAAATACAGAGTCCAATAGCAGTACATAATCACAAAATATAAATATGCCAACGTATGTACGCATGGTTCCAAAACTAGTACGTTCAAACCTCAAACTCGGTAGAAATTTATTTACAAACTACAAAAAGGCCAAGATTCCGCTATCATTATCATGTTAGACTTTCCTTTTCCTATTAAAATGGTTTACTTGGTCGAGTTGCGACTTCTCTTATTCCACGAATAATTCCAACTGTAGCTCTTCGGCTTCGGCTGACGGTGCTGCTCTTTCTGAAAATACAAAAAGGCCTCAGAATATTAAAGCGAAATACCGGCCGGTTTCTGAAACTCATCGTGGACAACTGAATTCTTACGTATTTATGCTAATTTGCTCGAATTTAGCTCGATTTTTTATTCTAATTTATGGTAATTTGCATAAGCTGTAGAAGAATGCAGGTTTACTCGACGTGTTTCAAAAACGGGCCGGTATTTCGCTTTAAAGGAAATAAACGTTAACTAAGGGTAGGTAGCATAAAGCAGTATAACGGCCGCTTTTGAAACGTCTAATGGGCAAATCCGTTCCAATGTATTTATGCTAAGTGAGCGCGAATTGAGCTCGATCTTTGATTCATACATGCTCATTTGCATATGATACATGAGAATTGGGAATGCACTTATCCAAAATACATTTCAGAAACCGGATGTTATACACCGCTTAAAGCTTAATAACTGACCCGAGAATAAACGCTGTTATGGAAACAAGGGACTGATCAATATTTTCCAAAATAACTGGCTAACTACCTCACGTATAAAAATTGACACTGTTACAACTTCCATCGCGTAATAAACACTTCAAACTCAAACAAAGTTCAAAAATAGAGATATTTGGGAACAAGGCATTTTGCTACATATAAACAACAATACTAACTAATCATAATTTCTTAGCACAGATTCAAAACGCGTTCGTCGCGTTCAATAAAGAAGTATTGTGATATGTATACCCAAAACCCAATCCCTCATTCATTAAGATAGTTCTTCTACAAATTCTGTAGACAACAATAAGAAATGTATGTAGAATAACTGAACAACCTCAAGATCCCTAATAACTTAAGACCGCCAACAGCGTAAGCGAAATACGTGACAGAAGTATCTTATTATATAAAAGAGTAACTGTACCGTAATTTGCATACCGATGTGCGTTACGGAAATGCAAATTTCGTGTTCGGGTATAAAAAGAGTTTCGCAGCTCAGTATATGCAATTGTTTCCTATTATGTGAATTTTTCTTATGATACGTTTGATGCTTTGTATATAAGTATGCTCATGCTAAACCAATCATATTTCCATGTAAGTCGCCTCAGGCGGCATGAGCCGACTGGTCAATAATAAATAAAATATCACTAAATAATATTAATATAATAACTTTAGACCTACCTCCAGTTCCCAGTTCCATGTGTTCTTCTCACAGAAGGCAATAGCGTCCTCCTTCGAAGCGAATTCCAATTGCATGCAAGTGTTTGATAGAGGATCGCCGCTATAAACATAAGACCAGATTAGCAAAGCAATAGACACACATGGAGTGTTTTTTTAGTCCTTTAAAGCTAAATACCGGCCGGTTTTTGAACCGCTTCGAGTACACGAGTATTCCCAGCAGCTTATGCATGAACATAAATTAGAATAAAAAATCAAGCTATAAATACGTAAGAATTCAGTTGTCCACGTCCACGATGCGTTTCAAAAACCGGCCGGTATTTCGCGTTAATATAAACCAATTATGTATTAAATAAATAAAAACCGCTCATAATAAACAGTCCTTAAAATTACAATGGAATTTGGTAGTGAACAAAGGAAAATTAACGTCGAACGACAGTGCTAGATTTACAATGTGGGTGAAACATGGTGATAAACTAATTTCAATTTCAGTAAAGCGGTAAGACGCGTGTTCTGTGAAGCATTTACGGAACAACTGCATTACCATACACTATATGTAATTAAGTGGCCTTCCAAAAATGTGCGTACAATACATGGTAATGTTAGTGGCCGTCGTCCAGCATATGGTTCACAAACCACGTACCATACAGCTTTAAACTACATAAATTTCAATTCAACACTCACGTGGATCCCCATCCCATGAGCGAGTTCTCCCAGCGTTCTCTATTGTCCAACTCGATTTTCCAAAGCTGCAAAGCAAATCACAATAAGGACTTTTCAAAGCAAATGCATGTGAGACCTAACCTATATTTAAGCGCTTAATTATTAAGTTTACACGTAATAGTGATCATCGTCAAATGGTGATTACGGGCGAAAATGCTGAATAAATATGTATAAACCGGGGTATTTTGAGCACCACTGTGTGCGCACCATTTGTTCCCGCAAGAAAATATTTTAGGCAGCCAAATAAATTCCAATTTAAATTTGCATTATTTCAATCTCATGGATTTTGTATTAAAGCAATAGTAGGCACCCGGAATACGCTGTAAGATGCAAGTATTTAAATTTAGATTTAGAAGACCACTACGTTACATACGCAAAGGAGCGCAGAATCTACTCCCAGAAAGACCATAAATATTTGGAAGACTATGAATATCCGAATCCGTTTACCTTAGTGTTGTTCCAAGCCGACTGGGGTGCTTCGCGCGCCGGTTTGAAGATGCGCGCCGTGCGGGTTTCACGATGCTCTTCAGGGATTCCGCCAATCAGAACAGACTCTTCAGTGCTGACGGAGACGGGAACCTGAAAAGTTGGAGGATCAATAATTTTGAATGCCGTAAAGAGAATTTTGGCCCGTGATAGCGCAGCCCTTTTTGGCTAATAATCTACTCGATAATTGCGTTGACAATGCTCGTTGCTTCCAGCAATGCAATCTCATGATTCACCATCAAGAAAGAGAAAACCAAAACACGGCACTGTGAGCTGGAAACCAATTCAAACGTGTTATTGTATTGCACTTTTTTGTGAATGTATTAAGGTACATATGTGACACTCAACGATAGCGCTCAACTAACCTTCGGTTCAATATCGTACAAGATGTCATCAATCTCCTTCTTCTTGGCATCGTTATGCTGAGAAACTGGAAGATCCTTGCCGGACGAGAGCTGTCTTACGCCGGCCACCCGCACACTCGCGCTCAAGACCGAGCGAAGCATCTAAAAAGATTATTTTATGCCTTTGGTTATTGTGACGATCGTAGCAAGAATAAACAACAAAACGTGATGTTAGTGATGGAAGAGAATAAAAAGCAATACAATTTTGCTACGGAATACGTAGTTGGGCACTCCGTCGTAATTAAAGTGACAGAAACATTCCTTGCAATAGAAGTATTTAAAACTGACATAATAAACGGAAGGAAACCAAGACAAAAGCAAAAAGCGGAATATTTCTTGTGCGAGAAAAATTTTGGGTGGAGTTAGAGGAAAATGTGCGTTCACAAAACCGTAATTAACGCACAATGCTCCCAACGTAGAAAAACGTCGCGATACTCCAAATGACTAAATTAAGGTAAGGATTGCAGAACTATGTATACTTAATAAATATTCCACAATATAACCAAGTTTTCATAGAGGGGCAACATTTGTCTTAGCTTAGAATATGTGCAGAAAAAACGCGGAGGCAGATCGGCATTCAAAATTGCGCGCCAATACAAATGCGCGCGCACTTTGTGCGCCACAAGCCTGCGAAGAGTTGACAGTCATGTTAAAGGGCTTGCACTCCGTTTCCTTAGTTAACGGAGAAATTTCTTTTAAAAGTGATAGATATTACCTTAACTATTCAAAGGAAACATTGTTCGACAAAAAGCATATGTATGGCTTCATTCAAGTACCTTTTAGTTCACCTGACTTCGGGTCTACTATACTTGACAATGCGAGGTTTACGCGGTTTGTTGAGTATCTGTATTCAACAATCTTCCACTCCATCAGGTGTGCTCATAATCGACGGAAATCCAAAAAAGAATGCCATATGAAAATACTATTTATTGTATTTTCATTATAAAATAATGTAAAAGAGATGTAATCACTTTGAAACTGTATTGTATAACCCTTGAATAAAGGTGCACGCTCTTGAAGAGTAAAGGTTTATTTATTATGTATCTGTAAGAAGAGAGTAATGGTGATGTATAAATAACGAATATCAGGGCTGAAGAATGCAATAATCGCAATAGTCGATTCCATGTCGAAGTTCTCCATCAAGAGAGTGTAATTCGAGCGATATATGCCGGCATGCCATCTGAAATCAATCAATAAATATGCAGAAATCACCGACCAACTTAACACGAACTGATATTAATCATATCACTAATCACTAGCCACTAGTTCATTCAATCTATAATATGTAATAGTGAAGCAAATAAGACCTAAAATTTGCTACTTTCTTCATTAAAACTTTAAAGATTCGCAAAGGTAGCTTTAAAGCGAAATGCTAGCCTCTTTGGAAAATTTGCATATGATAAGCAAATCCTAGTATCTTATGCTAATTTTGTACGATTGCCGTGGACGATCGTACAAAATTAGCATAGGATACATAGGATTTGCTTATCATATGCAAATTTTCCAAAGGTGCTAGCATTTCGCTTTAACATTCCGATGCAGAGTCAATCATTTTAGATAAATTATTGAAAACAAACCTCCTTTCTTTATAGCAAAGTTCTGTGCTGATTTGAGCTCCGGCAAAGTACAGAACGGGAGAGAGATCCTTATTGTAGTTTGTGCGCTTGTGTCATACAATACAAAAATGAATAAATCAAATTATGGATTTACTGAGGAATCCAAATGTGAGACGCGCCACATGGTACTCAAAAACATCTTAAAGGGACGGGCCCATCAAAATAAACCCATAATTTGTATAAAGGGAGTTTATTATAATATATGTACACTAAATTTCGGCTAGAGTTTATCCCGCTGAAATTTTTCGGTGTCGATAAACTCAAAAGTATACCGTAGAAGACACACAATTGCACCCTATTTTCTTGTCGCGTGTCCCGGGGGAATGTGGCTATATGGACAGATAGTCTCCCGGGTCCCAATCAGAGCGAGGTATCCTCGGGAGACGCGGTAAGGAAATAAGGGTGCAATTGTTGGTCTTCTACGGTATACTTTTGAGTTTATCGGCACTGAAAAATTTCAGCGGGATAAAGTCTAGCCGTAACTTAGTGTACATATATTATAATAAACCCCCTTTATACAAATCATAAAAACATTCAAACTATAGGTTTATTTTTATGGGCCCGTCCCTTTAATGTTAATGACAACACAATATTTTAGTTAGTATGATGAGTAATTAACAAACCTTGGCAGGAAAAAAGAACGATTGAAGCTTCCAAAACGACGATGCCTCGGTGTACTGTTGCAATCGCAGCCCACATTTCGGAAGAAGAAGACTCATACCTGAAAATAGACAGCAGGCCGAATCGCGAAGAAAACCATTACTAGCCTACTTGGATTAAATTATCATGAATACTTCACAACTAGGTAAACAAAAACGAAACGTAAAAATTCCTACATTAGACCCACAACCCGTGTCAGGCAAGGCCGACTGGCGGTGAACTAGCACACACTACTCTAGAAGTGTGGTACTCGCATTCCGCAGGAGCCCCCCACCAGCCATCACCTACCTAACTAAACTACAACTGACCTAATTATCTTGTCTTGATTTAGTTTTGTAAGATATACATATGTTGCACCTCCCCCTCATGGAATATGTCATGTCATCCTACTCAAGTATGTAAAAGAAATGTATAATACATTCGACCCACAACCCGTATCAGGAAGGCCGACTGGCGGTGAGAACTAGCACACACTACTCTAGAAGTGTGGTGCTCGCATTCGGCAGGAGCCCCCCACCAGCCATCATTCTACCTACTAAACTACAACTAACCTAATTATCTTGTCTTGATTTAGTTTTGTAAGATATACATATGTTGCACCTCCCCCTCATGGAATATGTCATGTCATCCTACTCAAGTATGTAAAAGAAATGTATAATACATTCGACCCACAACCCGTATCAGGAAGGCCGACTGGCGGTGAACTAGCACACACTACTCTAGAAGTGTGGTACTCGCATTCGGCAGAAGCCCCCCACCAGCCATCACCTACCTAACTAAACTACAACTGACCTAATTATCCTGTCTTGATTTAGTTTTGTAAGATATACATATGTTGCACCTCCCCCTCATGGAATATGTCATGTCATCCTACTCAAGTATGTAAAAGAAATGTATAATACATTCGACCCACAACCCGTATCAGGAAGGCCGACTGGCGGTGAACTAGCACACACTACTCTAGAAGTGTGGTACTCGCATTCGGCAGGAGCCCCCCACCAGCCATCACCTACCTAACTAAACTACAACTAACCTAATTATCTTGTCTTGATTTAGTTTTGTAAGATATACATATGTTGCACCTCCCCCTCATGGAATATGTCATGTCATCCTACTCAAGTATGTAAAAGAAATGTATAATACATTCGACCCACAACCCGTATCAGGAAGGCCGACTGGCGGTGAACTAGCACACACTACTCTAGAAGTGTGGTACTCGCATTCGGCAGGAGCCCCCCACCAGCCATCACCTACCTAACTAAACTACAACTGACCTAATTATCTTGTCTTGATTTAGTTTTGTAAGATATACATATGTTGCACCTCCCCCTCATGGAATATGTCATGTCATCCTACTCAAGTATGTAAAAGAAATGTATAATACATTCGACCCACAACCCGTATCAGGAAGGCCGACTGGCGGTGAACTAGCACACACTACTCTAGAAGTGTGGTACTCGCATTCGGCAGGAGCCCCCCACCAGCCATCACCTACCTAACTAAACTACAACTAAACTAATTATCTTGTATTGATTTAGTATTGTAAGATATATAATATATAATATATATATATATATATATATATATATATATATATATATATATATATATATATATATATATATATATATATATATATGTGTACCTCCCCCGTCGCATTCGGCAGGAGCCCCCACCAGCCATCACCTACTTAACTAAACTACAACTAACCTAATTATCTTTTATTGATTTAGATACACATATGTTGTACCTCCCCGCATGGAATATGTCATGTCATCCTATTCAAGTATGTAAAAGAAATGTATAATACATTCGACCCACAACCCGTATCAGGAAGGCTGACTGGCGGCGAACTAACACACACTACTCTAGAAGTGTGGTACTCGCATTCGGCAGGAGCCCCCCACCAGCCATCACCTACCTAACTAAACTACAACTAACCTAATTATCTTGCCTTGTAGTATTGTAAGATATACATATGTTGCACCTCCCCCGCATGGAATATGTCGTCATCCTATTCAATTACGTAAAATAAATGTATAATAAATTCGACCCACACCCCTCGTCGCGCAAGGCAGCTATTCTTCCCATGCAAGAAACAAATGATGTTTGAATGTGAGGATAGAATAAATACAATTCACCATTTCTCATCCAGACCTTAGCGTGAGCGTACAATTCAGTTCGTCGTGTAGAGTGATTCCAAACTTATACTTTCCAATCTTCTTTGCCGGCAGGCTTCGCATACGGTATACAGAACATCTGAAAAGAGCACAAAATAAAGTTATGGACCGACTTATATCTGTTACTTAATAAAAGGGCTATTATCAACAACGAGAACAATCACATTAAAATAGCATTGTATATTGCAACTTCAAACGTATGTACCCATTCTTTACAGATAAGTAAAAAGATCACACCTGTGTATTTGTGGTCGCCTGAGGTGTACAATGATTCTTTGCTGGGCGTTCTAGAGTTGATAGATGTTGCGGAGGTTTGTTGTGGCTGATTCGTAGAGGTTTCATCGGTAGCTGTCGTGTGTAGTGGTCCCTGCCGGGTCCCAGGCAATAACAATCCAAGAGTGGGTTGATGCCCGAAGTCTAAATATAGAACACTTTAAAAGTTTGAAATGTCACAGAAGCTGTAGTATACAATAGATGGAGAGCTTGCACATCAAGTAGTACATTGAGAGACGAGGTTTGGTAAATGTTGATCAACGATTAGTAAGAATGGTATTAAACACGTCGGAACGAGATAATATAGTAATTATGCTAATGATTACCTCGGGCCATGCAGCTCCATTGGGTACGGTAGTAAGATGGCGATCCAGTAGGACAATTTTACTCTGAAATGCAGAAGTCACTATACGAGCTAAACCCAAATCTAAAGTTATCGATCGGTTGACACTCGCAAATTCTAGAAATCACGATATGTGTACATATAAGAGGGAAATAATAAATTAGAGCTTACAACAAAGAAGTTCAAACTATGCACTCAATAGCAAGGACCAAAAATGATAAAAGTTTTTGTGAGTATCTTCATAAGAGATACTGTTGCAGGGAAAACACTTATTGTTAGATATAAATAGTTGAGGGTTAAATAAGTGCAAACCCTATAGTACAAGCCAGTCGAGGGAGGGAGTTAACGCGAGAATAAGGAAATATAAAGGTTGAAAGTAGCACTCGTGAAGTTTTATGAGCAATAAAGTAGGCGGAGTCTCAGTGGGGTCACATTCAAATGGTGCGAACCAATCAGCAAAGTAGGCGGAGTATCAGTGGGGTCACAATGGTGCGAAACAATCAGCGCCTTGGTGTGATTTTCCCTTAGGCAAGGACGGCCGATCAACGTCCGGTAGGGTCGGTGAGCCACTGGTACCGATTATTGATTACAAAAAAAAATTGAATATTTAAATGAGTGTGGAGCCAAGGTAGAACTTTATCAGAGGCCGTATTCACCAACACGCAGGGAGCCCTCCCTGGCCTCCCCATGGAGCTAAAGAATGCGTAGATAGCGCGAAATCAGAAGAGACTCACTCAGAACGCTCGTGAACCTAAGGAGGGCTCCCTGTGTGTTGGTGAATACGGCCTCTGAGCTAACATTGGCTTAGTTAGGAGTCAAGTATAAATGGTGGGGATTGGGATGCGCCCCCGCACCACCATGGTATGATTGCCGGAGGGTAGAACGGTCGCACAGGCCGACAGGGTCAGGGGTTGATCGTTGATGAGCCAAACGCCCTCGATTATTGATTGCACAATGATTTGAATGTTAAAATAAATGTATCACAAACATAGAACTTTTGCGAAACGTAAAGGAATCAGTGACTTGTATCTGAGAGTTGTACATAGGGAAGTGGAAACCAACAAAAAAAAACGATTTCCTGTGTTATTTGAGGGACTTGGTCGGCAGATATTGGGTTTTTATTGTCCCATATGGAGCGTTAAAAATCTAAATGAGTGCGAAAGTGGAAAAAATATGGATAAAGACTACGTCTCGTATTTATTTGGGTTTTGCTTGGTTGGAATATTTCTGTGTAAACGTTGTCGGTTTTCTCAAACTCCTTTCATGTTATTCAATATGGGGCTTCAAAATGGAAAGTGGGGACCAAAATGGGGACTATAAAAGAGTACTGTAATGTGAGCTAGGACTCACTTTACGGAAATCATTAGTAGAACAAATTGTTCCGCTGGCTGATAAAAAAAGGTTGCCGAGCTCAATCGAAGCTCATTATGGAAAATAACTTATTTATGATAGTCTTCATTGACAAGATTGTCATGTTCTAGACTTTTCATAAATATCGAAGGACGCTTGAGGAGACCTGGTTGCTGAATAAACCTGTTTCTTCTCACCAAGTCATTTTGTTCGTGATCCATTTGTTTTACTCCATATTGTCTATATTTTATTTACAAATACATGCTACAAAGTATGAACCTCAGCTGACGGCGGTTTTTATGAATACTTGGTCACGACAAGGTCACCAAGAGGTTTTCATGTGGGCCCCGAACTCCTCTACTTCATTCAATATGACGAAGGAGTGAAGAATTGTCATTATTGTGGAGATAAATATGTTTACATGACAATATGAATATGATGCCAATGTATCAACAACTACGATAAATTTTCAAACTCGAACACCAGTAACAACATCAATATACACAGAGTATAAACATTGAAAGCACACAAATATACTACAAAGAATAATATTACGAGATGTTTAGCAGTCTAGCTACATTCGTTTTACAAGTTTATGTACAAGAAAGCCCCAACTCTAACAATAAGAGAATATGCTTCTGCTTCATGAGATTGCATGAGAATTACAGTCGACTGAAATGCTAACGGTTTGGTTTTGTAGAATTATGCAGCCAAGGAAATATTTCCTTATATTAAAGCGAAATGCTAGCCCCTTTGGAAAATTTGCATATGATAAGCAGATACTATGTATCCTATGCTAATTTTGTACGATCGTCCACGGCAATCGTACAAAATTAGCATAGGATACATAGTATCTGCTTATCATATGCAAATTTTCCAAAGGGGCTAGCATTTCGCTTTAAGTTTGTACACTATACATTTGCGAATAATATCTCAAAAAATTATTTGGTCGAAACACGGCTCCTCTTATTCCACGCGTAGATCGAACCATATTGTTTTGGGAGAATGTGATGTTCTTGTGCTTTCTGAAAACACTTTTGTTTTGTTAAAGCGAAATAACGGCCGGTTGTTGGAACGTATGTCAAATAACTCCTTACTATTCATTATATGCTCATTGAGATTAAAAATCGACCAAATTTGCATAAATACATAAGGAATGCAGGTACTGATGCGTTTCAAAACCCGAACGGTATTTCGCAGTAAGAATTTGGAAAATTAATGATCTGTAAAACACAATCCCAGCTTCTTTTACAGAGCTACGCGGCTTCATAACGGAAAACAAACGGGTCCACTACTATATGGGCAAAGGAGAGCTTTGGGTGGCAGTATACATAATTCCGGTTTGCGCACGAGTGGCTCACTTTTGGCACATTGTGTGTACTGCACTGCGCGCTTACCCCCAATAGCTACTGCGGGCGACAAGGGAGCGCCTTGGTTGACAGTATACATAATTCCGGTTTGCGCACGAGTGGCTCACTTTTGGCACATTGTGTGTACTGCACTGCGCGCTTACCCCCAATAGCTACTACGGGCGACAAGGGAGCGCCTTGGTTGACAGTATACATAATTCCGGTTTGCGCACGAGTGGCTCACTTTTGGCACATTGTGTGTACTGCACCGCGCGCTTACCCACCCCCCCCCATTAGCTTGTTAATTATTATTTTCTAAATAAC
This sequence comes from Pelodera strongyloides, assembly GCA_036852015.1. Classification (NCBI taxonomy): domain Eukaryota; kingdom Metazoa; phylum Nematoda; class Chromadorea; order Rhabditida; family Rhabditidae; genus Pelodera; species Pelodera strongyloides. The sequence continues at coordinate 11,461 of JAANDG010000116.1, read as the reverse complement.
TCACCTTGGTTGACAGTATACATAATTCCGGTTTGCGCACGAGTGGCTCACTTTTTTGGCACATTGTGGTACTGCCCCGCGCGCTTACCCACCCCCCCCCCCCCCCATTAGCTTGTTAATTATTATTTTCTAAATAACTCACCTTGGTTGACAGTATACATAATTCCGGTTTGCGCACGAGTGGCTCACTTTTGGCACATTGTGTGTACTGTACCGCGCGCTTACCCCCAATATTTAGAAAATAATAATTAGCAAGCTATTGGGGCCCCCAATAGCTTGTTAATTATTATTTCTAAATAACTCACTTCCAACTCCCAGCTCCACGAGTTCTTCTCACAAAACGCAATGGCTTCCTCTTTCGTGGCGAACTTCAGCATCATACCCGTAGTGGACAGCGGATCACCACTATAAATACATTCAAATTGGCACATTTTAAATCGAAATACCAACTGGTTTCTGAAAAGCATCGTGGGCAACTGATTCCTCTGATTTACTCGAATACAACTCGATTTTTTATTCTAATTTATATTCATTTCCACAGGTTACATAACAATGGTGGCGTAGTCGGTGATTCAAAAACTACAGGTATTTCGATTTAAAAGGATATTATACAAATACTCACCGCCTAACTCGAACTCAGAAACAAGCAGCATTTATAGCCAAGCAAAGACTGACTTATTTTTATTAGTTGCCTTACGTCCAGCCACTGCTAAGGCAGCAACTCTATCTGGGAGCGCTATCTTACTCATTAAAGCGAATTATCGGTCGGTTTTTTGAAACGCATCGCGGACAGCTGAATTGTGCAATCATTTTTATTCTAATTTATGCTCATTTGCATAAGCTGCATAAGCATGCAGGTGCACTCGATGTGTTTCAAAAAAAGGCTGGTATTTCGCTTTAATATACTGGTAAACGACATAATGAAAACTGACGAGGATGTCCATCCGATGCACGGGTTCTCCCAGCGCTCTCGGTTGTCCAGTTCAATCCGCCATACCTGGAATGACAGTAAAGTGACACATAGGGGGGTTCGCGTGCAAGTGGCTCACTTTTGGCACACTGCGTGTTCATACACCACCGCGCGCTTATCTGGATTCCTATACCTAGAGTGAGAATAAACTTGACCTAGGATTACGGACGTCATAGGTTCGCATATGGGTTGGGACCCCCCCCCCCCCCCCCCCCAATCACTGATGAAATTCAAGCCGCGCGGTTTCGGCGCGCAATCCGTACTCCAGAATTCTACGGCGTGCCACTTTTTTCCATGCCGCATGCATTTTGCCATCTGCGCTCCTTTTCATTGGTTATGACGCATCAGTATCCGCTTTGAGACCACCTTCATTACCACAAACGGCAAACTTTTACATTTTTCACTACATACATACCTTGGTATTATTCCAGCTGTACTGTAGTGCCTCGCGAGCTTGTTTGTAAATGCGGGCCGTGCGATTTCGGTGCTCCTCGGGTATTCCACCAATCACCACGGACTCTTCAGAGCTCACGTGAACGGGAACCTAAAAGGACAAAGAATAGATAGTACAACCAATTGTTATGATAACAACATCTTCCTATCCTAACATCCTAATAGGCCCTACTATTAGAATTTAGACAGGGTGCGCTGCCTAATTTACCCCTGAGGCCATATTCACCACTCCAATTCCTCGGGGATACAGTTCCTGCACTGGGGACACTTGGCGACATCGCCGCCCCAAAAATGAGGGTCCGCCACAGCGGGGCGGCGCACTGCGCCTAGAGCGCGCGGCAGGCGCGCCACAGGTCCGCGAAAGAATATTCAACGCAGTTGGGCGAACCTGCTGCGAACTTTTCGTAGGTTCCGCGGCAAGTCCGCCGTATGTGCGCTCCAGATGCGCCCTGAGACCGCCGTAGGTGCGCCATTACCATTCGCGCACTCCGGTGCACCCGCCGCGCACCTTAGGCGGAGTGCGCCGAACCACTGTGGCGGACCCTCATTTTTGGCGCGGCGATGTCGCCAAGTTTCACGTTGTAGGGACAGAAAATATCATTCTAAAGACGCAGAGAAAAATACGGGGAATTCCCCATGGGGCATTGAGTGGTGAATATGGCATCAGAACACTCAGAAAACCGTGAGAGTGAGGCCGAGCATAGCTCACACGTGTGGTGCCAGCCATGTACGCACAAACAAAATTTACTGGCCATGAGATTATTGTATTTTCATATTTCCCCAAACAGTACCTTAGGCTCAATGTCGTGAATAAGGCTCTCCACATCTCTCTTCTTCGCATCGGTATGCTGTTTAACTGGTAAATCCTCTGTTTTGGATGCCAAATATCTTACGGTAGAAACACGTACTCGAGTACCGTTACGCAGTGCTTGCAGCATCTGTAATCTACATTTTTTTAGGGAAGTCGCCCTATAGATAAAAAAGATCCCGAACAAGCAGATGAAAACAGGAAGTGTGGTATTATGTGTCCCTCTGGCACACAGGAAACTGAAAACTTCAAAAAAAAAAACTCAGATCATACCGTAGTCACACCAAAAAACTCCGATCATGCTCCAAGAAAATTCCGATTATTGTGATCCGCGTCTATTGGAGCATGATCCGAGTTTTTTTGTTGTTTTCCCAACACTATGCAGCTACTTTCAACATCGTCGTCCTACAGAATGAAACCAATGAAACGAAAGTCGTTCGATTATTTTAGAAGTCATAAATAACTTTTTTAAACAAAGTGCTCTATAAAAAATTCTGTGATCGGGTGCTTGGGCCAGAAGGGATTAGAAAAAAAATGGGCCGAGTGCAATGAGCAGCCAAAAATATGTTTTCGTCCATGTTGACAACAAACTGCTCGAATGGCCCGCCCCACGTATTTCATCACTTTGTTTACTGGTTTTCTCGCTTTGGTTCACAATAACAACAATCGGCTGCGTGACTTTTATTTTCCTAAACATTGGGCAAACTAGGTTCTAAACAGAAATTACTTTATGTTGAGGATATATTACGGTAGCCTGCGATTATTTGGCACAAAATTTTGATGCTCGGGTGAGAAAATGCAGCGTCCGTCAAGACTACGATATACTCCGAAATTACGAATATTTTTGCATTCGTTTCAAAAATTATATTTTAAAGGGAGAGGCCCACGAGGAAAAAGTTTTCCTCAGTTTACTTTCACAGAATGTCCGGAATTTCAGAAATATTACTGTGAAAACCGCTTTTCTCAAAGCCTAGAACTCGCAGAGTTATTCCACGGCAAACAGTTCGACGAGGTACCGTAGTCAGAAAGGTAAAAATACGTTTGTACGGTTTATATCCGTCCATTAGCATACTTTCTCTACTAATAATTGTTAAACGAATAAAGAACATTCCTACGATTATAACTAAGCGTTTCCAATACTGTAGTGCCTGAAAGAGCAAATATTGATTCTGACTACGGTACCTGGCCGAACAGTTTGCCGGGACAGAACTCTGCGAGTTCTAGGGGTAAAGAAATGCGGTTTTCACAGTAATATTTCTGAAATTCCAGACACTCTTTGCAAGTAAATTGAGAAAGACTTTTTCTCCTGGGCCTCTCCCTTTAAGTCGAGGAATCAGAATCTAAAAACACTATTAAAAGCTTGTCCAGGCTGGACAAGCAGAATGGTAGCAATATACTCAACACTGTAGAAATACCATAGTCTTGACAAACATCGTCGGGTTTGTCACCAGAACCTAATTAAAACTCCATCTAGCGTTTGTGGCATCATATCATCCCTCTCAATGGTGTCAGCTTTCGTACTATCTTATTGCATTGCACCTAAATCTCTGCTTTACTGTCTCTACTGTAGTGATGCCTAATATTGTTATAACCCCAAACCCACTTCTTCAGCTGAAAGAGTCTTTTCCTTTTTGTTTGCAATGACTAATTTGCCAAGCATATTAAACGCGCTCAAACAGTCAATATGTTCGCTTCCAAGATACAAGTGTCACAGAAACCACATACAGTACATACACTATTATCTACAGTGTGGGGACAAATGCGCGACGATATTGTTTATTTGTTCTCGACTACACACAACCATCATAACCAACCATATAAAAGCCCTACTAGAAATTGTTTTATATCTGGAAGTTGAATTCATTTTATAAATATAATGAGGTCTCGATGTATGGCAAAAACAGCGCATTTTGCTTCCAAGTATCAAATGTGCATCTCGTGTACGATTTTGCATACACCTTTGAAAGTTAGAAAATGCACCATTGATAATACTAGACGAGGCGAAAATGCACTGTTTATGCACGCTCGAAAAAAATAGTCCTGTGGCTACCGCCGCGGGACCATTTTTTGGCGGTCTGTAGAGGCGCATTTAAGATGGGAAAAAGTTGAAGAATTCCGGAAAAAGTTGGTTCAAGTTGGACGGAAAAACATGCAGAAAAGTCAAAATCTACCGTATTGGAATCGTTGTGGGATATTAATTTTAACACTGCCGGATCCAAGAATGGATCGCCCATTCGAAGTGGACCCCGACGGTTGGGGCTGTATAGCGGAAAAACAACGTTTTTCCATTACGGTGTATGAACTTTTCCAGTAAGTAAAATTTACTTTTCCGGTGTCCATCTTGAACCCAACTTTTCCGGAATTCTTCAAACTTTTCCCAACTCGAACCGCGCCTCAGATGTTCTCGTGTAGTGCCAATCTACGTAATTAAAGCCATAATTGGAAGCAAAATCCGGCATACATCGAGACCCCATGATGGGGTTTGCAAGTATGCAACAATTCCTTGTAAGTAGGTACACGAAGTACCGTATTTTGGAACTAAGTATGAATATATAACATGAGTAATTATGAAATCGTTCCAAGACTCATTTTTCGAAGACAATTTTTTCGGCATACTTGCAAACCCCATAAGCGCACAGTTAGTAGTGAACGCGCGGCTCATTTACCCCGCCTCCACGAATATCTCCATCCAAAACTTGTGTTTCCTTTGTTGTCGTTTGCTTGTTTTTGTTTTTGTCTTGTTCGTTGAATACGTTTTTTTTTTTGCTTATTCATCTCAGTTTTGTTTCTAGCTAACCCTGTCCACTTTCTTTATCGTATTGGCTTGTCCTTGGTATAACTTTGCAATTTAGGTATTTATGGCACTAATAAAGGAAGGTGCCTTATCAAAATGGACCAATATGGTCCAAGGCTGGCAGTTTAGGTATGTTTTCTCGCACCACTCATTTGTGACGCTTAACTCTCCACAATGTGACCAATAATGTGACCAATAATATACTAGGGTATGCTTCGTAAGTTACACCGATAACGAACACACGTAGCATTCTAGTTGCTTGTCTGTTATCTTCAGCTTTTTTAGACTAGACCTTATTTTGTTATAAAGGAATAAAATTGCTTGGGAAATTCTTCGTTTCTGGACGCAATTGGAAAGCTTATTACTAATTGTTGATGAGCAAAAGTAATTTGACACATTCGGCCCATGAAGTTGTTAGTCCGTAGACCAGTTCCCCTTGAAACAGACATACCTAAATACTATCCTTGAACCAACGCCAGGTGCATAATGTAATAATTGTGTCCCTCGCTTCAGATGGGTAGTCCTCACCGAAGATGCGTTCATTTATTACACGTCGAGAGACAAGGTAGGTCGACTATTTCCTTGCGTTATGATTAGGTCTTCTAACTGTGGTTATTAAAGGGAGATGCCCACGAGAAAAAAGCTTTCCTCAATGTATTACAATTTACTTTACGTTTTTACGTGTGTCATAGATACCTAGGTAGGCGATCGAGAAGCACAGTAAATTTATTTATATAAAGGTTTATTGATAAAAACAACAAGTACAAAATAACAAGGTAAGCGAGAAAATAAGAACACAGAGTAAAGGGTTCAAGTCCTTGACTACTTACGGGGAACATAAAGTTAAATTAAAATAACTACGAATACAAATATTTAGATGATAAAGCGACAGCAACGCGGATGCATGAGACTACGTGGTGCTATAGTGGGCATCGATGGAGAAAACAATAGTCTCTTCACGCTTACACAAGACGGAAAGATGTTTCATTTACAGGTCTGTGGTTTCGTTATTGACTTTTTCTATTATTATTACGGCCTACTGTGATATCCAGTTATTTTCCTCCTTCCTTCGCTAATATTTATTCGTTTTATTCCCTTTGTTTATCCTACAACTCCAATGTACCTGTATCCATGACTTCGTGACTTGGTTCTGTAATATGGTGTTTGAAGTTCCAAGCTGTGCTTCCTGCTTCCCCGATCCAACAATCATAATTTCCCAAAATCACGGTCTTTTGCTAAGTCCTTTTGTCGTCAAGATTTTGTCATTTCCTTCTTTTTCGTTTTTTGTTTGTTAGCATAACTGTTGTGTTTTTTCGTCGTTGTCATATAATCCTAGCAAATATGGTAATAGCGAAAAGGGCGTATCGTAAAAAAGACTGCTTTCGACCAAAGTTGCGAGACAAGAGGAAAAGAACCAGTGCGAAAATAGCTCTGAACTGCTGAACAGAACAACATTGTAGTAAAAAATCCGTTTTTCCTTTTGCTTTTGCCTTGACTCTTGAATCATACTTATAATAATGAATACTGTCATCGTTCCTCCCGTATATTACTCTTTTTGAAGTCCTTTGCAGACTTCCCCAAAGTTAGTTGGAGTTTATTGCACTAGTTTTTTCAACCCACTTTCTATCTTTGAACTCTTTTTTTTAAAGCTTCGCGTGATTTAAGCTTCTTCGTTTTTTTTGCTCTTTCAATTTTAAAACCGTCCCTGACGACTACGCTCCCAAAACTATCTTTACTTATGCAATGTTTTGTACTATTAGACGCCGTGTGTAAGGCTGAGTCGTGGCTTTTTTGTTATTGAATTACGAGGTTGTTATCACCTATGAAAAGTGAAAGATTGCATTGCGCGTTTGCCAAAAATGTCGTAAAAACTGTTTGATTTTGATGTTTTGGCAGTTTTGGAGTAGGGTACGAATTCAGAATGTTGCCGTCGAAAGTGTTTACAAACTTACGGTACTTTGCACAACCGTTAATGATTCATCTCTAGCTCAACAAATAGGCTTTTTTTGAGCTCTTGGCTTGGTTTTTAGACGAGATGAGTTGTTTCGGTGATTATGATTCATTACAAGAGTGTAGTTTTTTTCGGAGATTCATCAATTTATTTTACGTGATAATTCTTTAAAGCGAATATGTAGGCACTCAAAATGAGCAAAAAAAAAGCGAAACTAGCGTTTCCATACCAGACGTTAATTTAAATAGGCGACTGAATATGTAAATACGAAATTGGAATGCGCTGCATCTTGAATCTTGCTATTTGCCGATTTAAACTGAAATTTATTCAATCGGACCCAAATTTATGCAAGGGTTCCGAATTAGCGTTTACTATGGAAAAGGCGAGCTTTGTAATTGATTTTCTTTTAAGTGGGTAATTGTAGACAACTTTTGTTATTGTTTCCTTAATGGGCAACACGCATTCTATTAATACAGCTTAACTTCAAAAAGGGCCTACATATTCCCTTTAACAAATTACAATGTAAGCATGCAAACCACAAATGGTTTTTGTTGTTTGTTGTGGGGGAATGGGGGTGTCCTTATTTGTGGTGTATTTAATATAAGGATTTGTCATCTCTCTCTCCCTCTTTCTCCCTTTTTCGTTCGTGATCCCTATTTTTCTTTCTAGTTCTCGTTCTCTCTCTCTCTCTCTCGCTCCCAATTCTCTATAAGGATTTGATAGGTGCTCAGGCTTTGTTCCCGTTTCAGGTTTCAGGAAAGACCTTTGCGATGCTTGATATCTTTTATGCGATACCACTGCACATGTGTTCAGTGCGCTGTTTGATTTACCTAACCTAGTTTTTGTTAACGGTCGTCTGGGTTAGTGATTAATTGATTGGAACGCAGAGTAGAGATTCCGTGACATTTTTGATTCTAGACATCTAGGTAAATGGGAGAATAAAATTATCAAGGAAAATATAGAATTTTAATATAACGTTTAGTGATTTAGTTCAGTTCTTAGTTCTTTGCATCGTGGCCTTTTTCTAGCACTTTTTGTTGAAAATTAACCCACTTACAATAAGTTAATTTCTGAATTCTACCCCACGCACCTCCTAACCTATCTTGAACAGGGACTGTTTTCCCGGCGTTTATTATTTCTTCTTAATTTTTTTTTGTGCACTTTGCTTTGGCTTCTGCCTCTGTTTTGAAAAGAGAGACTATATCAGTTTAGTTTAGTATTTGACGTACTTTTGGGGCCTTCCGTCTTCTTTTTGAATTCTTATCACGTAGCCGCATGCTGCTTTTCAGTACTGGTGTTTATGGCTGATCACGTAATCACGTTGCGCTTCAAACAAACTAATAACTAATAAACTAATTGATCTAGACAACTTGCCTACTTTTTTTTTGTCGCAACTTGCAACTTTTGAATATTAGTATACTTTTTCTTTCTACTCGGTCTGTGTGTTATGTAAGGAGAATTGATAAAAATTTGTTTAATTCTCATAGTAGGATTGGAAAAGAATGTTTCCCCATTCCCCAAAATACTCTTCATAGACTATGTCATTTTCTGAATTTTCTCTTTGCTTCGGCTGCCTTGTTTCTGTTTCTTGTCTGTTTTTGTACTAGTTATTTTGTTTGACTTCTTCCCACTGTTTATAGTATTCCAATGAAGTTTCACTTCAAACGAAGGGCATCGGCAATGCTCAATAATTTTGGGTTGCCCGTGGTGAGTATTACCGAAGTTTGTGTTTTTTTGACTTTTGATCACTTTTGATGTTTTGATCAGTAATCAGTAATCAGTCGTATTTTGTAATAGAATCTTGGATTTTCTTCGAAACTGTTGCTGGACGTATGTAATTGAAGCACAAGAAGCACATCAAATTTTTAAAAATGAAAGGGAAGGTATTATGTATTGGTATGGTTTTTCTTCCTCGGCCTCACTCCTTGGGCAACGAAATGGGTAAACCATATTTTTTTTATTTTACTGCTAAAGTCAGAAACTTTTATTAAAACCATACTCTAATTGCAGGGCCGTGACGAGAAGGAGCGAAATGAATGGGTGAGGACTTTGGATGCGGCGATACGAGAATGCAGCGGGTTGGTCTTGAACTTTGAACTATATTATTTGAATATTTGAATATTATATATTTGAATATTTATTATACTCATTAAATATTAACATACAATATTAACGATTATACGAATAAATACAATATTAACGATTATGGTTTGTTGCCTGAGTCCTCACTTTGCTTTCCCTTTCCCTTATAATTATTGCATATTTCTGGATGTCTGGATGTAACATTTTTTTTATTAATTGCTGTAGTATACGAAATGCAGTCGGATTTTCGATTTTCGGTCCACATTCTGTGATTTTTTTTAAAGGTAATAACTCCTTTGATTAGAGAGGGAGAGACTCAAGTCTAATACTAATGCCTAGGTTCGTAACTCCATGAATTTGTTTTTCATTTTCCACGTGCTTCCTACCTTATCTAATGATTACTTTTTTCTGTTTTTTTTTTATTGCTTATAGCTATGATGCCTGTCTCGGAAAATGTAATTAAAATTGAAAACTAAGGTTTTCAGTTTTAGGGTATCAAGTTAGCAATAGCAATTCCCGTTCGGATTCTTCATCTTGAATCTGATTTAGCTATCCGCCGGCCGGCGGTCACAAAAAGAACAATAAGGCTCAGGAGGTGGGAGGCGGGCCGGCCGCAGAAGCCCTGAAAGAGCGAATCGCTGAAGTGGACACGCATTTGCAAGCGGTTTCCGACAAGGTGGGCCTATTTTGGATCTATTTAATGGTTGAATGGGGGATACTTATCCTGGATTTTGCAAGTTTTATACTCGTGATATGATCTAAGATGTGGATTTTAATTTTAAATGAATGTATATTGTATTGATTTGATCACCTTTTGTTCTCGTGCTGTTGTTTCATTGTTTGCATACGCAGCTGTTTTATATGTAGAAAGATCAAGATCACGTTGTTTCAATTTACTATAATTGTAATTTGTAATTCTCGATGTGCCACATTTATTTGCACATGTGCAACATCAGACGGTTTATGTTTTACGTTTATTCTTCCTACTAAACATTCATTTACACAAGTGAATCATTTGTTTCTTTCCTTATGGTGAGCTCTTTGCCGTTATTTGCTTGATCTTCGACCGTTTGTTTATCACCCTTGCAAATCTTAATTAAGGAAAAGCAGGGTGCAAGCATTTGGGAATTCGAGATTTTTCCTAAAAACTGAGTGCTAGGGATATCAAATTATGTGTGTTTTATTCTCACTTTTATTCCTATTTTGACTGAGTTTCAGTTCACTTTTTGGTTATATTGTCTAGCCAGTGGTATATATGATTAAGTGGTTAATTTAGTGAAATGTTAGGAGTATCCAATTAATTTACATGAATTCCATGTTTTTGTTGAAGCTTCCTGCTTCCTGCTACTAGTTTTTTTTTGTTATTTATATTTATATTTTTCCGTTCATATAACGAATGAGGTAAAACTAATATAATTTTCGTTTGAACTAGTTTGGCAATGCTTGTTTCATTGCAATCCTAGACTCCACGATTTTTTCTGATGTTCTTAGATTCCAGTTTTTTTTGCATTGAAATCGAAAAAGAGCTGAATGCAAGCAACTTTTTCTATCTTATCGGAACCAATCTGGAGGCTTTTCACGCCCAAAATGGCCTTTTTTCGCCTCTTTTCTCATTTCAAGCTTCTTGCATTTTTTATGTGTTAGTTGAAATGTGGCATTGACTTTTTCGGTAGGGAAGAGAATATGGTTCCTTTTTTCGACCAGAGGCCTTATTCACCAACACGCAGGGAGCCCTCCCTCCCTCCTCCCCAGGGAGCTAAAGAGTGCACAGATAGTGCCAAATCGAAATGAAGAGATTCAGATCGCTCGTGAGCCTAAGGAGGGCTCCCTGTGTGTGTAGACCTAGGCCACACCTAGAAATTTAAGTCCACGTGCGACGAGCTTCTTTCTTGTTTCTTTCTCCTTCCTTATTTTGTTTTTAAATTGAATTTTCACGCGACCTTGTCTGGGAATAGGAATATAAGGGAATAGCTGATTACATGATGTGATGGTGTCCGAAAGCGAGTTTTTGTTTTGTACTTTCTGCATTCTTCTATAAGAAGTATAAGTTATTACTTCGAAAGTTCGAAGCGAAAAAGGACTGGGACAGATCGTAGATATGTCGTTCGACGCTGGTCCGTAAACAAGCCTGTCCGTAAGAGTGAGCGTTTCAATTCGCCCAAGTATGTCTATTAATCAATATAAGAAAATTCTAAATGATAACGAGTGTGAAAAATTAAAAGTGAATAATGCATCATGTTCTAACATGATACCTCGTTTACATGTAAATTTGTATTAGCCCCTGGAACTCCGGAGACCGGTGATGGTCTGAGCCAATGCGGACGCGGTTCTTGCGTAATTAATTTTACACTTAGTTTTTACGTTCGTTCAGGGCCAAAGCACCTTGCTTTCTTTCTTTTTGTG